>CAUDMG010001332.1:0-87807 GCA_958450375.1 Homarus gammarus
CATGTATATTTTACCTAAACTGTGCCTGAATGAATATATTCTCAGAAATAAATAGTAGTTTTGCTGAAACGTGATGTATTTCAATGTAAAATAGGATAAAATACATGACGAAAACAAGAGACTTTACCCAACCTTCCGATGTTCAAGAGATGTTACTCGTTTTTTTAGTAGTTTTCGGTTAAAATACTCTTATATTAGTGATATTCTATTCATACTGTGCTTGATATAATACATTCACGGAAATGTATTAATTTTGCAACTACAATGTTGATGCCAACACAAGTGTGGTTACGGCGAGACTGACTGAGTGAGGGAGAGCTATGCGTGTGTGTGTGTGAGGTTGCGGGAGCGGGCGGTGTCCCATGTGAGGTGCCACGCGCGATTTGAATGTACTTCAATTACAGTGACCCCTCAGTTAACAAACTCAATCCGTTCCAGAAGGTCGTTCGTTAACCAAAAATTTTGTTAACCGAAACATTGTTTCAATGGGTTTTTGGGTAATTGGTTCCAGCTCACCGAAAATTTCCTAAATTCAACAAAAATGGTAGAAAAGTTCACTTACTTTGAGGTGTGTATGTAGAAGGCTCCTGGATGATGATGATGGGATTTAGAATGGGGGTGGAGGAGAAGGAAGAAGAGAAGGCATTGGGGTGGAAGAGAAGTCACCCCATGGCACCATTTCACCCATAAAATTTTAGCTCTCTTGGTGTAATTCAAGATTATTTTCATTAAATCACCACTGCACTGCATTATATATTGTCAATATGTAAAATATATTTCAAAACGACCAATAATTTGCTTGGAAACACACAAAAGAAGCGTTTAGTTGAAGAGAGTCTCAAGCAAGATGTTACCTCAAGTGAAAACAGAGAGTGACTAACGCCTGTTTGCTGTGTTAAGACGCTGGATGCCGCGCATTAAACTAGTCACTTTACCTTCAATTATGTTCAATAATTGTTAAAATGACTAAAAAATTGAATATTAAACTTTTTAAATTATTGAATAGTATAAACTTCTTGATATTTACTAAAATAGTTAGGAATTTAAGCCCTAGAACCGATTAATGTATTGGCGGACTAATACTAAAGCTGGTTCCCCGGTCAGTGCAAGCGAAAACATGTTGAGGTCGGTTCGTAAGAAATTCGTTAACCGAATTTTTGTTCGTTAACCGGATTGAAGATCCTTTTGGAAGGCAGTTTGTTAACCGAGGCGTTCATTAAACGAGGAGTCACTGTACTTGTAAATTAAAAGTACCGTAACATTGTATTATACAGTTGGTCCTCCTATTACGCGGTCCCACAATCCGCGTTTCACCGTTAACGAGGTGCCTTGCCAGAACCTAACTCTTTCACATTCCGCGGTCGTGAACCCCATTACGCGGAGAGCGGCTGGCAAGCCGCACCATTTTTGGATCCAAACCTCCCGCCATCCGCCATGTTGTGTAAGAGGCGCGAAAATGGTGCGCACAAGGTCGCCCAGTCATCAAAACATGACCAGTTCTTCACCCGCCACCCACTACAGCCGGCCCAAGTCAGTGATAGTGATAATTATAGTGAGGATATGGACTTATATGAACTTTGGGGGGTTTGACAAAGAGGCCCTGCAAGCCTCTGTGGTGGATAGTGATACAAGTGATACAGGTGAGGGCCAATAATCTGCCCTCTGCCTCGGAACCAACCGCCCATCCCCGTGTGCCCAGCCATCTTTTCTACTAATGTAAGTGTTAGAAAACCTAATATTATTGATATTTCTCTTAATTATTAATTGTGTGTGCATGCCATCATAAAGTTAAGATAATATTTTTGCTACAACATAGTTGTGTGTCGTCAAAAAGTGGAGTTTGGGGATCGGCCCGGACTCCATTTCAATTAATCCCATATGTTATGTTATTCACTTTACGCGTTTCTCATTTCCGCGGTACCCTCCAGGTTACATTAACCGCGTAATATGAGGACCAACTGTATACAAACTTGTCATATTTCTGGAAAATAAGAATATACCGGTAAACACAATTTCAACGTACGCTAAAATTTAAGGCTGCTTCAGAAGGGCCGATGCAAAAACAAAGCCTCCGCGACTAGGGCTCTGCCGTATCAGCTAGGCGGTGTACGTGTTTTTTTAATCGTTTTCAGTTAAAAAACTTTTACATCTCAAGTGAAGTAGGATAGAATATTATTGTAATACAACAGTTTTTTTTAACTGAAAACCATTCGAAAAGCGATTACGGAAACATCTTTAAAACGAAAGAAAGCAAAAGTCATTGTTTTCGTCACGATTTTATCCCACATTCCACTGTAATACGTACGTCATTTCAGCAAAAATATTACATTTCCATATTCTCAGAAATAAATAGTAGTTTTGCTGAAATGTAATGTATTTCAATGTAAATTAAGATAGACTACATGAAAACAAAAGACTTTACCTAACCTTCCGATGCTCAAGATATGTTACTCGTTTTTTTAATAGTTTTCGGTTAAAATACTGTTATATAAGTGATATTCTATTGATACTGTGCTTGATATAATACATTCACGGAGTGCACCCGAGACTTTGTTATTCCCTAATAAAGACACAGAATTTGAAATTGCAACTGGGGTTGCAATTATTGAGGCAACTTAGATATGTCTGATTACAGCAAATGTGTTATTGTTATCCTCAATAGATGTAGGTGAAGCAAGGGGGTAACAATACACCTGGAGGCAACTGGAGGCCTGAAAAATGCGTTATGACAGCAGGTGTGCAGATTTTGATGGAGGCGTGATGACGAAAATCGCGATAACCAAGTGCGCTATAACCAAGGGATGACTGTATGAGAAATTTACGGGACTGTGAGGAGTCTAAAAGTTATGGTACCGTATCTCTGCTACTGTACGTAACTGATGAGGTGTTTTGAGTACGCGGCCCCTCAACATCCCCAGCAGTTAGTGAGCAATGTACAGACTCTAGTGGAGTACAGTGCAGAGCCAGCCAAGTTGTCTCCTGGGGTAAGTATTTACCAGTAAGTCTTAACTATTAAATTCTGAAAACTTCAGCATTATGATACTGTTCACTTTATTTCAGACATAAAGGTGTGAGTGGATGGAAAGGAACATTATGGTCGCATCAGGAGGCCATCCCACACAAGAGGCAGAACAATTCCTCACAACTGTACAATAAGTCAGTACAGTACGGTATTAGTGACCATCTTCAGGAGAACATTGTAAGCAAAATTAAGGTAAATTGTCAACTCTCCAAGTCTTAAGTAACAAATATGAAAGTCAAGTTGGTGTTCTAGGAAACAGTGAGAATAAAAAGAAGGTTCACACAAGTGAATCTTTCTCCTGACAATACCAGTTAAGTGATGCACTGTGTTATATATTGTTTACTTACAGTATGATGAGTGTTGCAATGTTTCTACCTAAACAACTACCTTGTGACTCTTGTGCTTGTGTACACTGCTGATAAAGTTTCAATATATAAATGTGACAAGTGCTTGTCTGCTGTGCTTGTGTACTGGTGAGACAAGTTCACTTGTGGTAAATATTTCTCACACAACAGTTAGCTCAAGAACCACATATATGTGCAGAATTATTAATGCAAATTTACCTGTGAAGAGTGGAGAACTTTTTATACAATACAAAATTTACCCAAACGTGTGACACTGAAGGAAATGTTTTCTTGTATGGAGTGTTGTAAAGTGTGTAAAAGATGGCCCAGTTTATGAATGATATAGCTGGACATAACGGCCAAAATATTTATGAGTGTGTACAGTGTGGTGAATTATTTTACAGTAGTGATTCATTGAAGATGCATACCTGTATGGCTGAACACACTGATGAGAAAGATATTAAGTGTGAAGAGCTTGATGAAAGCTTGAACAGTGACTATGATGTGACACAACATGTGACTGTTGATGAGAAAGATATTAAGTGTGAAGAGCTTGATGAAAGCTTTGACAGTAACTATGATGTGACACAACATGTGACTGCTGATGAGATTAATATTAAGTGTCTCGAAAGTGTTAAAAGTTATGACAAAAAAGAACAACAAAAGCAGCATATGGCTGTACACTCTGGTGATGAGGAGGATTTTAAGTGTGAAGAGTGTGGTAAAATTTATTTCAGTAAAGGCTATCTGAAGCAGCATATGATTGTACACTCTGGTGAGAATAAGTTTAAGTGTGAAGAGTGTGGTAAAATTTATTCCAGTAAAGGCTATCTGAAGCAGCATATGATTGTACACTCTAGTGAGAAGGATTTTAAGTGTGAAGAGTGTGGTAAATGTTTTTCCAGAAACAGTGATCTGAAGCAGCATGTGGTTGTACACACTCGTGAGAAGAATTTTAAGTGTGAAGAGTGTGGTAAAATTTATTCCAGTAAGGGCATTCTGAGGCATCATATGGTTGTACACACTGGCGAGAAGGATTTTAAGTGTGAAGAGTGTGGTAAATGTTATTTCAGAAAGAGCACTCTGAAGCGTCATATGGTTGTACACACTGGTGAGAAGGATTTTAATGATTTTAAGTGTGAAGAGTGTGGTGAATGTTATTCCAGAAAGAGCACTCTGAAGCGTCATATGGTTGTACACACTGGTGAGAAGAATTTTATGTGTGAAGAGTGTGGTAAATGTTATTCCAGAAAGAGTGATCTGAAGCAGCATGTGGCTGTACACACTGGTGAGAAGGATTTTAAGAATTTTAAGTGTGAAGAGTGTGGTGAATGTTATTCCAGAAAGAGCACTCTAAAGCGTCATATGGTTGTACACACTGGTGAGAAGAATTTTAAGTGTGAAGAGTGTGGTAAATGTTATTCCAGAAAGAGTGGTCTGAAGAGACATATGGCTGTACACTGATGAGAAGAATTTTACATGAAAGTTGTAGGGAAAGATCTTACAGAAAAATGATCTGCAGAACTGTTTGGTCTTGCATGTTGTTAACATTTATTTCAAGTGTAAATAATGGATTACTTATTTCCAAAAGAAGACCAACTGGAAATTATCATCTGATGGCTGTGTTGGGAATTCTTGGTCAAATTGACTTACTGTTTACCATTGTTTGTACACCTGCACTGTATATAACAGGCTGAATCTTTGAAACATTTTGTGATGAATTTACTGAATAAATACAGGTTGTACCTCTCTCGTCTGACAACCTCGGGACCTGACTGGTGCCGGACCATGGAAATTCACCCTTTTCCTGGATTGATAGTGACTTGTGCTTATGCCTGGAAGCACTAGCACCACTTTCTCTGCATCATGGTCTCTTTGAAGACATATAGAAGGGTTAAATGTCGTATAGTAGCTTCTCAAATCTCGCGAGTTTTTAATTCTTAATGTATTTTATTGGAACACAAAAAATAAATAAATAAAAATTTTGACGGCGGAAACTTGAATTTCGACGAGTTTGAATGGCCCGCCAACGTGCAGACGACGTGAACAATCGTGTAAACAGCGTCAAGTCTCTTATGTACAAAAGATTCATTATTGTTTATTACTGAATGTCTTTTTTATTGAATTATGTTTATGTGTGCAAAATGAGCAATACAATTCATTAATAATACGTAGAATGTTAAAACACACGAGGAAATGACACAGCATTGTTTTTGTTGATTACAAAACCAGTGACTGACTGGTTCTACATATAAAACTGAAGAAAATAAGACCTTGGCTGTAGCTGTAGTAAAATTAATATGGTTGTTTTAAGTAATGTTATTTTATGGAACAATAGAAGTAGCAAACATAATGATAAAGAAAACAGAGAGATCGCTTATGTAAGTGCGCACACGTGAAAACATATCGTCATTACTTTACATAAGAATATGAAAGCAACACTTATTTACTGTTCATATATATTTTAATTAATATTTCTGAATTTGTTTTTATTGAATTAATGTTTGTGTGTGCAAAATTAACAATACAATTTATTAATAATACGTGGAATATTAGAGGAGACGAGACGGCTGCCGGCATTGTTTATGTTAAAGCTTACAAAACCAGTGACTGATTGGTTCTACGTATAAAACTGAAGAAAATAAGACCCTGAGTTTAGCTGTAGTAAAATTAATGTAAAACAATTAATATGGTTATTTGAAGTACCTGTAATGTTTTTTAATGTTAATAAATAGAACAATATAAGTAGCTAACCATTAATGGTAAAAAAAAAGTGAGACTGCATGTATGTAAGTGCGCACATGTGAAAACATATTGTCATTACTCTACATAAGAATATGAAAGCAACACTTATTTACTGCTCATATATATTGAAGGGTTAAATGTTGTACTCTGTATAGACAAGCAGAGAGAGAGAGAGAGCAGCCGAACTGCCCGATGTAAACAAACCGTAATTTCCCGCGGCTTTTTTTTTTTTTTTTTTTTTTTTTTTAGGGGGATTGGTCACTGACCCACATTGGGGCCTGAGGGGCAAAAATTTAATACTCCTGTAATAATATTAATAATTCAGATAAGTTAAAAAAAAAAAAAAAAAAAGGCAGCTGCCTATCTCCCTATTGGAAAATCGTTCCGGATCACGGGAGTTTCCGGACCACAGAATGCCGGACTAGAGAGGTACAACCTGTATATATGTATCTGTCTGTCAGTCTGTCCAACTAAGTAATAACACTGGCAAGTGAGATCCACAGCCACATTGGTCTTCATTGCAATGTTTATATGACTTTATTCCTTAATCCCTTAGATGGCAGCAGGGGTGACTGAGAGAGAACCCAATGAAAATGTTGTCTTTATATGGTTGTTGATGACCAATGAAGTCCAACATAAGTAAAGATTCATACATATATACACCCTGTATATTTTAATTTCATACTTTTTATTCCTGATTTTAGCTTTGTACGTAGGTCTCTCGTCATTTTTCTCGGTTTTAAATTAGATTGCTCTTTCTTTAAATTTTATCGAAGGTAAATTTTTGTATAATGTTATGTTTTTATTGTATATCACCTGTATTTTTAAAACTTTTTCAGAACTTTTTGTTTTCTAGGCTCTGATGATGGAAAATGATTTTTCCGAAACGTTAATAATTAAAGAAACCCAACTTAGTCAAGATGTTTGTGTTTCCCCTGGTTCTCCTCTTCGTTATGAAACTACGCGTTCCCTAGGGCCACCCAGTAGGTCGAGGGTTCGATTCCATGCTGGTGAGGTCGTTGATTATATATATATATATATATATATATATATATATATATACACACAGTGACCCTTGTTAATTTGGACCCCTTTAATCCGGATTTCGGATAATTCGGACAAAATTGGAACTTTTTTTTTCTTCTTCTTTAGGAATATTACCTACGCGGGCCTTAAGCCAAAATGCTGGTCCACCCACTGCTGGGATAAAACATCAGCATCTTTTTGGTTAAATGTAACATCTCCACCACTAGTGTGGGGGGGGGGGGGGGATGCAACTTTTAGCTTCAGACATGAAAAATATTTACCATTTACTGCCAGTAAACAATGGAAACGTAAAATTTGTACCAATTAGTAATGAAAAGTTGTGCAGTTCCTTCAGCAAATGAAGCTCACCAACTTACAATAGGCTAAATTACCTTACAACGTGCTTTCAGTAGTCTATGTTGAAGTTCTTATCACAGGCTAACTTATCATATCATATACAGTATCACAGTTCTCATTGATCTTCAAAAAATACCGGTAATAAAAACCTTTTCGATATTTCACACGTAATATAATACCCGGTAATCTACTTCAACCTCCTATTGTTTACAACGACGCATGACGCACCACCAGCTGTTGAGTATCAGCTACACGGTACACGTGTTTTTCGAATCGTTTTCAGTTAAAAAATTGTTACATCACATGTATATTTTACCTTAACTGCGCCTGAATGAATATATTCTCGGAAATAAATAGTAGTTTTGCTGAAACGTGATGTATCTTAATGTAAAATAGGATAAAATACATGACGAAAACAAAAGATTTTACCTAACCTTCCGATGTTCAAGAGAAGTTACTCGTTTTTTTAATAGTTTTTGGTTAAAATACTGTTATATTACAATGGTATTCTATTCATATTGTGCTTGGTATAATGCATTCACGGAAATGTAATATTTTTGCTAAAATTACATACGTATTACAGTGGAAAGTGGGATAAAATCGTGACGAAAACAATAACTTTCGCTTTCTTTCGTTCAAAAGATGTTACCGTAATCGCTTTTCGAATGGTTTAGTTAAAAACTGTTGTATTACAATAATATTCCCTCCTAATTGACTTGAATAAATAATTGAATGGAAATATACAATATTCTTGTTGGAACTACCCGCGTTTCAGTGTAAAGTGTCGTAATAATAAATGGTAAACAATTTGTCTTTGGCACTCGGTGTTTCAGGCACGGTGAGCCTCAGTTTATAGGACGTAGAGCGTTTTTACTGAAGGTTTTGTTGTTCCATTACCCTCAAAAACTTGGGTCGACCTATAAACGAGGAATATCATAAATTAACGATTTCTTGGTCAAAAAATCAGGGTCGACCTGTAAACGAGGGGGGTTATAGACGAGTATGTACGGTATGCAAGGCTAAGGACAAACTCACTGCATTTTCTTTGAAATATAATGTAATATTAACCCCTAAATCGGTTAATTCGGACAATCGGCTAAAACGGACACCCTCCCCCCCCATTAGTCCGAATTAACGAGGGTCGACTGTATACAGTGGGGTATGCTATAACGAATCTAATTGGTTCTAGAACCTTGTTCGTTATAGCATTCGTTCGTTATAGGATTAATCTGTTCCAGGCCCCCAAATACAACCACTTAACACTGAAAAATATAATATCAAATTGTAAAAATTGTAAAAAAGTGCACAAATATGCATCTAAACCCCTGAAATAAAGAATATCATTAATACTTGTAATAAAAAAACAATAAATTCGTAAAAAAAAAAAAAAAAAAAAAAAAAAAAAAAAAAAAAAAAATAATAATAATGTTCGTTGTAGGAGTTTCGTTCGTTATAGCATTCTCAATTTTATAGGTAAACCCGTTCGTTATAGGAATATTCGTAGTAGGATCCGTTCGTTATAGCATACCCCACTGTATAAATGGGAGAGACTGTATGTAATGGAAGAGACTGTATATAATGGGAGAGACGTGCCAGGGAGGGCGTGGGTTTACGATAAGTACGTTGCCACCAGTGTAATGAGGGTGAACTAAAAGTACAAGTAAAGTAAGAATTATTAGTAATAGGAGACTAAGGTAAGGAGAGTTTGGTTGTGTGGCCGATTAGTTTTTTAAACTGGTATTATATTTGTAGGGGAAAACTTCTAAACACCACTTCTAAGTACAGCTATTTATTAGTTAACTCAATGGCATGGACACATTAATATATCGAAGCTACGAGACACTGACTCTCGGACACAAACATGAAATGGATACTCTTCCCACAGTAAGTAACTCAACCTAAGGATCGCTCTGATGTAATGACTAACGTGTGACCTGAGGGAGGCCCAGCGGCTGGGGGAACGAATGCAGGTGCTGTTGGACTCTGTCTCCTGTGGAAGACTCTGCTAGGTGGGGAGGGAAGTTTCCTTCTGGGAAGGAGCTGTCAGTCCCCCCCTGTTACAATAATAATGCCAATGCTAATGTCCAAGAAGGGAGCTGCAGGGCCTATATATCGGCGGTCACGAGCCGGAAGATGTGGTCACTAATCTGGGTGTGTCTGGTCAGGGGACAGGTGTACTGGCTGGAGGGTAGCTTCTTGAGTAACACGGTCATGTCGCCAGGTTTACTCTGGCACCTAATCCGTGACCTCTCCTGGGTCAGATCTTACTGTCACTGTAGGGCGTGTCAACTTGCGTAGGTGACCACGTGGGCATCTACTTACTGTTATGTGTGCTGTATTTCTCTGGGCTGTAAGCTGTGGTCTGATAAACAATCATTACAACCAGTACCACCACCACAATCACTATTACCAACACCACAATCACTGACCAGTACCACAATCACTTATTAGCACCACCACCACTCTCACTTCACCACAACCATTAAATTCATCAATAAGTTCTTTCCTAATTGCAAGTAGACAAGTGGAAACAGGCACTAGTCGATCCATAATTTACCATGATGAGATGTATCAAGTGATGTTGTAACCGCTAGATTAAGGTTAGGATATAAGTACCTATGGGCAGTATGTTCCTCAAGCAGATGTAAACAAAACTAAGTGTAAAGTGTGTGGCCAGACAAATAGCCACACACTTGAACACTACATCCTTGACTGTGTGAAGATAGAACCTTTTAGGGACAGGTCCAAGCACACTTATAAGAATATAATCAAGAATACAAGTATATAAATACATTGAAAATTAAAAGTAAGAGAGATATAAGACAAACACTTATATAAGAATATATATATATATACAGTCAACCCTCACTTTACGCTGTTAATTCAACCCACAGGGTACCGCAGAAAGTGAGAAACGCGTAAAGTGAACAAAATAACATATGGGATTAATTGAAATAGAGACCGGCTGACCCCCAAACTCCACTTTTTCCGACACAATACCTATGTTCTAGTAAAAATAACATCTTAATTTTATGATGGTACATGCACACAATTAATACTTAAGAGAAATACAGTCGCCAAGTTAATGTCCATTCAAATAATGGACTCGACTCCCTCCCCCTCTTCTCACACTACACTTGCTGGCTCTTCCCTCTCTGAGAAATTTTTTGGGGAAAACCACTAGATTTTAAGGTACAGAGTATAGTAATAAATAATAAATTTGTATGTCTAATGCAAAATCTATGATGTTTATATTCAAAATGATCATCAAATTGTAAGAATTCCAGCAATGTAAAT
The DNA here is from genome assembly GCA_958450375.1 of Homarus gammarus. Taxonomy (NCBI): domain Eukaryota; kingdom Metazoa; phylum Arthropoda; class Malacostraca; order Decapoda; family Nephropidae; genus Homarus; species Homarus gammarus. The sequence goes on from CAUDMG010001332.1 coordinate 10,792, forward strand.
TATATTCTGGCCGGATAATTTGTATGAATTTTATGAGCTAAATAAAAAAATTATACTTCACCCGCGTAAAGGGGTACACCCACTGCGGAATGTGAGCATCCTGGGTTCTGGCAGGGCACCGTGGAAATGCGGAATGTGGGACCTCGTAAAGTGAGGATTGACTGTATATATATATGTATATATATATATACCTGTATGTATATATATATATATATGTATATATATATGTATATATATATATATATGTATATATACATGTATATATATATATATATATGTATAGATACATGTATATATATATATATATGTATATATATATGTATATATATATATATATATATGTATATATATATGTATATATATATATATATGTATATATATATGTATATATATATATGTATATATATGTATATATACTTCATTTTTAGTCCATTTAACACGCGGACTTTGAACATACAATCAACGACCTCACCAGCAAGGAATCGAACCCAATGAGGTTCACGGCGCCATCAGCTCGATGAACAGGCTTTGTGTGAAATATAACAGAGTCTAGAACTGCTTTTAGTGTCCTTGTGGCCTAGCCGGTAAGCGTTCCCTAGTCACACCCAGTAGGTCGAGGGTTCGATTCCTTGCTGGTGAGGTCGTTGATTATATATATATGTATATATATATGTATATATATATATGTATATATATATGTATATATATATATATGTATATGTATATATATATATATATATATATATATATATATATATAATCAACGACCTCACCAGCTGGTGAGGTCGTTGATTATATGTTCAAAGTCCGCGTGTTAATTGGACTAAAAATGAAATATATATATATATATATATATATATATATATATATATATATATATATATATATATATATATATATATATATATATATATATATATATATATATATATATTGACCATCAAAAATCCGGCACCCGATAAACCGGAACCTTCAGTTTTCCGGCATGGATTTCGGAGTACATTTTCAAATATTTCTTTGTTTATTTAATGAAGATATTTGTTTTAGCTCATAAAATTCCTACAAATTACCCGGCCAGAATATAATTTACATTGCTGGAATTCTTACAATTTGATGATCATTTTGAATATAAACATCATAGATTTTGCATTAGACATACAAATTTTAGATATAATGTTTACTCTGAATATATATGTTATCTTTTGTGCAAAATATATGACATTTATATTCAAAATATTCCTGGTTTTACAAGGAATCCAGCAATGTCAACTATATTATCCTAGCTTTAGTCTGAGGTATTATTTATTACTAAAAAGGTAAATAGTCTGGTTTCCCACACATGTATCTGGTAGGGAGGGTTGGGACCGACCGACCATCTGGCGCGGTTGGAAGAGGGGGGGAGGCAAGGCGGGGTACTTTGATTGACAAATAGTGTCGTGAAGAATATTTTTTTTTTTTTATTAACTGAAGATTTGTTTTAGCTCATAAAATTCATACTAATTACCCGGCCAGAATATAATTTACATTGCTGGAATTCTTACAATTTGATGATCATTTTGAGTATAAACATCATAGATTTTGCATTAGACATAAAAGTTTTAGATATAATGTTTACTGTGAGTAAATATGTTATCCTTTGTGCAAAATATATGACATTTATATTCAAAATATTCCTGGTCTTTCAAGGAATCCAGCAATGTCAATTATATTATCCTAACTTTAATTTGAGGTATTATTTATTACTATACCTTAAAATCTAGTGGTTTTCCCCAAAAAATTTCTCAGAGAGGGAAGAGCCAGCGAGTGTAGTGTGAGAAGAGGGGGAGGGAGTTGAGTCCATTATTTGAATGGACATTAACTTGGCGACTGTATTTCTCTTAAGTATTAATTGTGTGCATGTACCATCATAAAATTAAGATGTTATTTTTATTAGAACATAGGTATTGTGTCGGGAAAAGTGGAGTTTGGGGGTCGGGCCAGTCTCTATTGGAATTAATCCCATATGTTCTGTTGTTCGCTTTACGGGTTTTCAATTTCCGTGGTACCCTGTGGGTTCAATTGACAATTGACCGCGTACATAATCGGGGTACTACTGTATACACTATACAGCATATATAATAAAATTTCATTTGCTTTTCACTTAGTGTTTAATTTTCTTTGTTTAAAGGACTGTACAGGTAGTCATTTTCTGTTAAACTTATACAGCAAATATAACCATCAGTTTTCCGGCATTTTCGAAAATCTGGCACTCCTCAGGTCCCGAGGTTGCCGGATTTTTGATAGTCAACCTGTATATATAAAGTATTGAAGAATCATAACAATTTAAAACAAGATACTTATTGAAGAGAATACAAAGAATATATAAGGATATGAATAAATCAGAATCTAAGAGAGAAGAATTGTACATATTATGAAGTAAGAAACACGCCCCCGTACACCGTGTCAATGCTCGTCAGCAGGCCCTTATCATGACCCGTGTCAATGTTCGTCAACCGGCCCTTATTACTCGGTACCTGCACAAGGCCCAGCCTGTTAGTGCCTTGGCAAACATCACTTTAAGATATGATGATGATGGCACCACTTATGATGATATTGAAGTGTTGGGTGACTTACTGGTGGAGGAGCTGCCTCAAGACTTGGAGGGATTTGATGCTGAGGAGTAGAGGAGAGAGCAGTAACCAGCCCTCCCTGCCTCAAAACCCATCAACCAGCCCCGTCAAGCATTTCACTGACTCCATCAAGGTAAGTTATTCTACAGTATGAGTGTATAAAAATATTATCAACAACAATATGTACAATATAATATGTATGAATACATTGCAGTCATATCATTGTTTTGGTGGGTTGTAGGTCATTATGGGGGTTTGGGTGACACTGCAAAACTGATCAGGCATATTTACAGTTATTTCAATGTCACTCGTTGCGCGATTTTAACTTTGCGACGCTAAACCCAATACCAATGATTCGTGAAACATGAGATACTACTGTATTGTGATTCATATGACCCCTGGGTAGCTAGCTAGGAAGATAGGTTATTGTTTTGAAAGTGTAACTGTTCATTTTGAGTAACATCGCTAATAAATATAGAAACGTTATTGTAAACACCTTGGTTAAGGACGTTCAGGTGACGGGCAAGTCGAAGGGAATGATTGAAACTTGCCTTTTGACACATTCAATATTTATTGATGTGGTCAAAACCTGCAGACAACAAGGCGTTCATTAGTATTACATGGTGATCTATCTGATACATTATTAGTTAGTATCAGACGATTTCATCTTAATTACAATTGATTATTAAGCATAGTGACATGATACAAAGTTCATAACTCTATTAATCTTAGTTACACTTCATTCCGCATTGTCTTATTTCTCCACATAAGGCAGAATCGAGTAGGCATAATTAGTCCACAATATTTCAGTACTGAGGGGTATGTCATCAATTTGACTGTACTTGAAGTGCGGGTCAATGCGAACCAGTATGGTGTTCCAATGGACAATAGTACTGTGTAAATTGTTCCAGCACAAAAACTTGGCCAGGATTGGGAGTTGGTGTTCACCACAGAGGGCTGGTGGCTGGTCCTCACAGCAACACTCGAGAGGCCAGGCGGCCACGCCACTCTTTAAACCATACACTCAGCAGAATCAGGGCATCTTGTTTGTGGAGGTCGCTTGGGGGGGGGGGGGGGGCGCTCGTGGTCGCAGGCTGATGTTTGTTCGGGTAAGGCAACACCAGCACTGTAGTTGAAGCCAGCGGCGATAACTGTTATTGTACTGCGCACATCATTGTCATTCCTAAAAACCCCATTTAATTCATATTACGCTATATATCATTCAAATCCACCGCGCTTGTAGAACCTCAGAAAACGGGAAACATTGATAAAGGATAACTAACCTACTCAATGTTACCAGACCATGTGTTGTATTGTACCCAGGTACAGTTATATCATATTAATTGTATGTATTCATAGCATTAAGGAGAACTCAGGGTATCCATAAGATGAATGTTAAAGTCCAGTTGAGCCGGACTAGTGTACTGTAGGACTAAGTGGGGATCAGGGTTTGAAGGTCATACTATTTACGTCTGTGAGCGTGAAGCGAACATAACTTCCACAGATATCATATGAAAATACATGAGAACAATGGTCTGGAAAAAGGATAAATGTATCAGAACTATGTGAGGTGTTGGAAGTGACCCAGAAACTATACTTGAAAGGAAATATCTTGTATGCGTCGGTATGAACTTAATACACCTCGTATCCTCACGTGACATATACCCTCGACAGGTACAGTGATCAGAGAATTTTATGTCTGTGTTCAAATAGTGCAATGTGTGAGAGGAGGATCCCTCATTACAGTTTTAAGTGAAGTTGATACACCCCCGCCATGAACATTCAGCCTTTGTTTTAAGGCGCGTCATGTACCCGCCTCGGGTGTGCCACGTTGATATTATAACCCAATGAATTTACCCACGAACTAGCAAACCAAGACCTTACCCTAGTGTGTAATTTAGGATTAAAATATGTGTTTATACGGCATGAGTGACAATATACCGAAAAGTGTTCAGGTGAGAACACTAAGAAATAAAAGTAAAAATTAAAGATTGGAAACTGTAGGCCTATGCGGTGACGAGCAGCAGGGCACTGCCCTCAGTACCCTCCGTTCTACCGTCACCTCAGGTCAGTGTCCTATCGGGCTATATCCCGCCCTATAATTAAGGCTTATATAGAAGTTATTACAGTTTAAAGCTTTGCCGGATATATAAGTGTAATAGTAATGTGTTAGGGGGTGTGATAACCGCCCGTCAGGCATTATTTCTCAGTATCCCCCGTTCTACCACCACCTCAGGTTCCAAGCGGTCGGAGTGCCTTGCTGCCCGGCAGCCATTATCCTTATGAGCGTCCCAACAGGTGGTGACTACTCCCAGCTATGCCAATCCACTGTGAACCTGTGGATTTCCAGCACACCACTCCAAATGAGTAGTAATAAATAAGGAGACCGTGAGAAACTCTGCAGTCGTCACTTGGAGCGACCTATAATACCAGGCGTAGAAATAGTGCTGGTATGTCTCTAGGTGAAGCCCTCGTCTTTACCCATCAAGGGCGGTGTGCGAACGAGGTGCCTGTTGAGTATGCCTAAAAGTTACAAGGAGTCCCATACCTGCAGGGGTGGAGTGTAACATGTGTGTTGAGATGGTGCTACTATGTATGATAACCGATGGTGCTATATTCCATACAGGTGGAGCAGTCTGATGTGTTAAGGGATAGTGTAAGAAGGAATGACCGAGGTAAGGTGGTCACAGATTGTTATGCAATAAGTATGTGGATGACACGCCATTAATGTAAGACGTCTGGTGCCCATCTGGGTAACCAACATTTTCGTTGTTCTTCTGAGGAAGACCAATTCATGTGTATGTTTTTTACCAGTATGCTTTATAAGGAATAAATTAATTAAGACATGTTATGGTTTCACCCTTCTTTCCCCTTATCGATCTGGTCAATGGAAAACCTAACCCAATGCCTAGTCCACTCTGCACGCTACCTAACGAGCTACATGCTGTCCAGAGGGGGTCTGGTGGCAGCGACCCTTAGAAATTTAGATTAGAGTTAAGCATTTACCCTTAGTATTAGTGACCCCAATCTGGCAGTATATTATGATTAGTTCTCAATTCCCTTGTGTTGATTAAAACACTGTCATGCAAGTCTTTGGTATTATGCAGTAATACAGTGAGTCCTAAATAATAAGTATTTCATATTTCCCGTCTGAAGTGTTGTATCTTAGTTCCCCCCCTTGGTGTGAGAGCCACTGTAGGCCTACATTCCTTACCCCTCAGACTAACATAAACAATTACCTCTCACTCCCTCCCTTCTCAAGGAGACACAAGAGTAAAGGAATATAGAAGTAAGAATAAGAAATATAAATAAGTAAATAAAAGATATAAAAAGGAAACAAAACAACACAGCTTCTTTGTTACAACATCAACTGAGTGAATCATCTGCTTATTCCAGGCTAAAGATGACAGGATCTGCTGGAGTACAATATATACAGTACAGTACACAAGAACACTTACCAACAGTGGGTAACATAGATGTGAACGATCGCCCAAGCGGCTAACGAGCAGATCAGTGGTGAAAAGGATAAAATTAACACAGTTCTGTTCATGCAAGTATCATATAGAGCTTTTGTTTTATAAAAATATATTTATTTAACCAAACTTTTAGATGAAGTATTCAGGATTATTTTGATGAAAAAAAAATGGTGTCTATCGAAATTAGAACTGATTTTACTGACCCCAACATCAACATTTCTTACTTTTTCTTTTATAAAAGAATGGAATTCCCATCACTATATCATATAGAAAACGTTTCATAGAGAATTTATTAAGGATCATTATGGTTTCAAATTCATTTCCCTATCACAATTAGCTATACTTGAGTGAGGAAGGGGGGAGGGACGGACCACACGATTGTAATAGGCCCCTGTCTCATCAACAGAACGCATTATATAAATAGGTCAATACATCTGATATTATATTCAGATTCACCACCCTGTAACTTTCCACTGTCTATGAGTGAGACATGATATGGACACGTGAGCGGGCAACTCACCCAAGAGGGCGAGACCCATAGCTCAGCATTTCTGTAAGCACGCACTGCGATGCCCTTAAGCTTCAGTAGCTCACCTCAACTCATACCGTAAGGATGTGACCTAACATTTATCATACATAAACGCCGTCCCTTACTTATTCACTCCTAGACAGTGAGACTTACGGTTGATATACACTCAGGAATTATATATACAACCTTTTATAATAAAACAAAGGAACTACCGTTTGGGTTTCGTTACTTAAAACCCAAATACTGTATAAATATGTGTGAACGGACTGGTTAATTGGAAAAGCAGCCGATTCAAATAGGTGGCAAGCGGTGTGTACGGATTCTTCAAACTGGTAGTCGTATCATCCGTCTGTGTTTTGTGAAAAACAAGAAACCACACAGCAGTGACGCGTTACATAATCCGAGTGTTTAAAACTATATCCCGTATTGAGACGATATGTAGTGAGCGCTCCTTATCTCTGCCACATACAAATACGTGCAGAATTCGTAATATACATAGATTACAGCCTGTTGGTACATATCCAGATTGAGCCGGTTGAGATAGACTCCACTCAGCATTCCCTAGACATTACAGTGTTGCAGTGTTGAAAAACAGTTTCGTAGCCTGGTCTTCAATTGGTATTTCACTAGCAGCTGAGCAGTATTGTTGTGTCGTCAGCGCGAATTACGAATTCCGGTGTCATCATACAGATCTCCATATATACGTGGACTGTGAAGACTTGGCATACGGCAGTTTCGCCAGCGAACCAGCAAAGAACAGTGTGATAACCAATCATCAGCAGTTTTCTGATCGCCGGAGGAGGAACTCACCTAATTCAAGTGGACTGGTCTCTCACCAAAGCAGAAGCGTCTTCTCGTTGCCAAGGAAACCAGCAGCAGCGCACGCATCCTAGGAAGAGGCCCCGCCCACACTCCACCCACCACTACACTCAGAACTTTTGAAGGATCACATTTTCTATACAGACGTACTACTCTGTATAAATAGGTATTTAAATTACATAGTTCTACACACATGAACACGTTCGAGAGATATCTTCACACCGATAGGTTCGTCGGATAGGATTATTTCAATGATAAAGTGTCGAATGTAAGATTAATGTATTGAAATCCTATAATTTACAGTAGTTTGTAAGTGTCTGTCTTCTTATTGATAGTTTAATAATTAACTACAATTCATATTCATTTGTCTTGTAAATGAGAGGCAAGTGATCTACTTACTGTTAAGTATTCATTGACCCAAGGGGGCTAATAGATAATTTCTAAGTTTCCCATGTCTAATGTAGATGAAATCGAACACCTAGCGCAACTGTTTGCTGATAACCAACTCATCGATGATCAAGCCCAGACTGACATAGATTTTGAGTATGGAACACAGTTAAATGAGTCGGTAGGAAGTAGTGAGAAAGTTATTGACGAATCATTTGACGACTTAACCGTCGTACCCTACTGTCTGGTAATCACTATAGTACCTTACCTAAGTATACTAAAGCAGTTACCCCTGTTACAGGTGATAGTGTGTCTGTTGCTAAATCGGTAACAACCTTATTAACCCAGCCTTCAGTTAAGAGTAAGAATACTAACTTGCTTAATACTAACACTACAATGGCATCCTCTAACCCTCACACCAGTACTACTACCACACCTAAAGCTGATAATGTTATTAATATCATGCAGCGCGGCGATTATGTTCGAAATTTCACGGGACAAGACGATTATAGGGTCGCACATTTTATTCGTGCATGTGAAGATAGCATGCGCAATAGTCACATAACGACTGACGAAGAAAAGAAAGCATATGTACGTTCCCATATAACGCAGGGTTCCTATGTAGGCAGTCGTTTAAATGCGTTTGGTTTACAAAGCCCTGACTATGAAAAGTTCAAGAGAACGCTAATTGGGATTTTTGGGGGTATGTCACAGCTGGGCCAACTGCAATGGATCTTCAGATGGTTGGATCGCTGTATTCCAGGTATACGAAACGAAACACCCGTTGATGCTGTTGACATCGCGGGCGAGGTTCGCCAGGACATGCAAGCGACCTTCCGGTCATCAGGCTGGTACAACTCACGGGGTGATATGCCACCGGAAAATGTGGAAACATTGATAGAACTAATAAGTTTTCTTCTTTCCGTCCGTGTTCCCTTATATAGCCGGGCACAGGAAGTACAGTATGAACCACCCTTAGATATGGTGGAATAGGCAAACAAGCTCTGTCCCCAGGCTACGGGCCCCTTACTGGCGCAGCCCTCAGTGACGTCACCACAACCCCAGCCGTCTCAGATGCCACAGATGCCTCACCTCCAGACTCCTTATGCGACACACTTAGCTCCGATCACTCCTCCCCGCCTAACATATAAACAGAAAACATCGTTACGGTGCGCACATTGTAATAAACGTGGCCACGTAATGGAAGATTGTTTTCAGCTCCGAGGTAATAGTGCTAATTTTAAGGCCACACCCGGTGCAAAGCCATTCTCAAGGTCAAACAGAGAGGTAGCCAAAGCAGCACCTCCTCCTCCTACCCAGACAGCGCGCAAAGGGTGCGCTCTTCACAAATCAACATCTCATAGTTCACATGAGTGCGATATACTAATAAAGGCTAGGGGAGTGGACCTAAGTGAAACGGAGGTGTCGTATAGGCGCAAGCAGAAACGTCCCCAGGACAAGTCATCGGGGGAAGACCAGCGCACACCACAGCACGGAGAGGGATAGATAGGGTAATTCCCACCCCTCCTCACAGCACTTCTATAGCGGCCTCATTAATAGCGGCGCTTAGAAAAGTGGAAGTGTTGTCAGTGCCGGTGAGAGTGGATAATACCAGATTGGCTCTTGATATAGACACAGGTGCTTGCGCTAATGTATTGGCCTTGACATCATATGACGAGTTACAACGTAAATTCCCTCACCGCAAATTCAAATGGAGGCCTAGTAATGCTGAGCTCGAAGGAGTTTCAGGTACTCAGCTGAGCATCAAAGGAATGGTGACGTTACCACTCAGATTCTCAAGACGTGGTTCTCCCTTCTACGCGGACTTTATATAGTTCAGCAGTTCAATTTGCCAGCTGACGGGTTACTTGGTCTACCAACTCTTCGAAAGAACATGATAGATGTTCATCCACGTAATAATAGTGTTACGTTTAAAGGTGTTTCCTACACAGCAATGAATCATTCTGAACCTATGCTCACCGCTAGGACGAAAGTGTTGTCTACCAATCCTATTAAGAGGAAGGCGGATCATGCGTCAGAGATATATCTCGACCTCAACCACACACCTTCCCAGTGTGATTACAGCAGCAAGAGTTGGAAGATAGTACCTGCAATTTTGAAGAGTACTCTCCATTACCAGAATGAGGAATTCACCAACGCAACAATCCTGTGAGCTGAAGTGAACATTAGTTTCTGCAAATGATTCGTTCACTGCCCAGGGTGTGACAGGACGTGACTGCAGTTGTTGTGACTACTCATCAATCAACATCCTGTCAACAAAATTCTTTCGTATGGCGTGAACAACCCCCAGTTACCAGCACCCAGCACCCACCCTAGTGATGATGACATATCCGGTCTGAGAGATGGTCTCAGCATTCTGAGGTATGGTGTTGTGGATGACGTTGTGTGACCATTAGCGGCGGTTTGCTGTACTCAGGATTTTTGGGAACATTGACCTAGTCACCGGACCTTGGAATCAGCTGTGTCTACTGTGGGACACACACACAAGTCTACGGGATTGCGGCAGCAATTTCGCATTATCAAGAAATTAGAGAAAGGATGTTACGTGTGTGATTTTCTAGATATCACAGCAATGTCGAAGTGCAACCAAATAAATTCCTAATTCGAGGTATTGTTGCGAATTGCCAACAGACTCAACTGGCCAGGATAGATCAAATAGCACCACATGTTAAGGTGATTGATCATCCACAGGGCAAGACACGCCTGTTAGAGCTGCTTGCCGACTACAGAAATAGTTGCCTTGCCAGGGGAAACGCTCGGTCAGACAGATTTAACATCCCATCATATAGCGTTAAAGGAAGGAACCAACCCTATTTACGTACCAGCTTATAGACTACCTCATAGCCAGCGCGCTGTAGTGCAAGATATGGTACAGGGTATGTTAGATGAGAATGTCATTAGACACTCAAAATCCCCCTTTAATAGCCCATTATTCCTCGTCCCGAAAAAGGATGGTGGATGGTGCCCTGTCATAGATTTCAGGCGCGTAAATGATCAAACAATCCCTGATAGGTACCCAATGCCTATCTTGAGCGACATATTGCAATCCTTAGGCGAGGATAATGCGGTATTTAGCAACTTAGATTTGCTTAGTGTGTATTGGCAAATACCACTCGATGAAAAATCATGAGAAATCACGGCATTTAGCACGCCTCTAGGCCACTTTGAGTTCTACGAATGCCATTTGGTCTCGGAAATGCCCCACTAACATTTCAAAGAATGATCAACACCCTGTTTGCCGGACTAATTGGTAACAGTCTGCGCTTATTTGGATGATCTAATAGTAGTCAGTAAGGACGTCGATTCCCATCTGATTAAACTGCGTGAAGTTTTGGCCAAACTTTCCACAGCAGGCCTCAAAATAAAACTCTCAAAGTGCGAGTTTTTAAAATCCAAAATCCATTTCCTTGGTCATGTAGTCGACGGTGAGGGCATACACACAGTTAATGATAAAGTCAAAGCTGTATCTCAGTTCCCGCGTCCTACCTCAAATGATCATGTGCGTAGCTTTCTCGGATTATCTGGTTATTATCGTTCCTTTATCAAGGACTATGCAACATTAGCATCGCCCCTAACGAGGTTGCTCAAAAAAAAAAAGATGCAGTGTTTATATGGGATGCCGAACACGAGGAAAGTTTTACGGCATTGAAGACAGCGCTAACCAATGCCCCGGTTCTAGCATTCCCAGACTACACTCAGCCTTTCACTCTCTGTACTGACGCTTCCGGAATTGGAGTCGGAGCAGTGCTCATGCAAGAGGACACGCGTGGGAAGTTTAGAGTGATAGCATTTGCAAGTCGCAAACTAATCGATGCTGAAACACGTTATTCGGTGACGCATTTAGAAACGTTAGCCGTTGTGTGGGCACTTAAGAAGTTCAAAGACATTATCTTTGGATACAAGATAACTGTTTTTACTGATCATGCGGCAGTCACCGAACTGTTCCATGGCAGAAACTTATCAGGCAGATTAGCACGCTGGTATCTGACAATTCAAGAGTTTGACCAGGAATTTAGGTATTTACCTGGGAGGGCGAATGTTGTCGCCGACGCTCTGTCAAGAAATATAGCACCAGTAATGCCTGTATCAACATTCACTCTTTCGCAGCTGGAAGATGAGCAACGACGCAACCCATATTGGTCAGCTGTTATTTTTGCTCTCGAATCGGGCGAGGATGTTAAACTCCCCAAGTTATTTCTTCCCTTAAGTCAGTTTGAATTACGACACAACATACTCCACAGGACGAGAAAATCTCCTGAGGGTAATGTGTCTCAAATAGTCGAACCTGACACGTTGCGCAAAGCAGTAATGACATTGTTCCACGATGTCCCACAAGCAGGTCACCAAGGTCGTGATAAATGCTTAGCGGATTTACGAAAGAAGTATTTCTGGAACACTATGAAGAAAGACAGAATTACACATAGCTAATTGTTTGGCATGTGCTCAACATAAAGGATCAACAGGATCACCTGCCCCGATTCTACAATATCCTACACCAGACCGTCCGTTTGACAGTCGCTGTTGATGTGTTACAACTCCCAATGAGTCATCAGGGATCAGGATACGTCTTAGTGTGTGTGGATCATTTTTCCAGGTTCGTGGTCTTGGTCCCACTAAAAAGCAAAACAGCCGAAGCAGTAGCCTATGCATTAGTGATGAATCTCGTATGTCCATATACTACGCCTAAAGTTCTACTCTCTGACAATGGAACAGAGTTCAAGAATGAGCTAATAGAGCATATATGTGCACAATATGGAATTAAACAAACTTTTGTGACAGCTTATCATCCACAGGCTAATGGCCTTGTTGAAAGAACCAATCGTAAAATCCTAGAAATACTGCATCCAATTGTTAGTGGTTTTCAATACGCATGGGAGGATTGGTTACCGCAGGTTGCAGCGTCGATTAATGGGTCAGTTAATAGCTCTACGGGCAAAACACCCTACTATATTGTCTATGGTACAGATAAACGTCTGCCTTACGACATCCTTACAGAGGCGCCATACCCGGTATATAATACGGATGATTTTGCGGCAAAACAAATTCATGTCTTTACAGAAATTCATAACCAAGTACGATCACAGCTAGCGGCGTCACGCGCCGAAATGATCATCAAACAACATACACATGCTAAACCTATCGCAATGAACGTTGGGGACGCTGTTATGTTACAGGAACCTGAAAGGAACTCCAAACTTTCGGCGAAATTTTCTGGTCCATTCCGCATAATCTCAAAAGAAGCAGGCAACAAATTCAAAATATGGAAGCCTAATGCACAGATCGCAGATGTCGTGCACGCGGATCGTCTGAAGAAGACCCAGATAAATGTCTTACCTCCAGTTGATGATAATGTGATTGATACATCCTTACAGACTGTTCAGAAGCAAAATGTCCCAAATGACTATTGTATGAAACTACGTTCTGCGAGTAGAAGTTAACTCGTACTTTTGCGTCAGATGGAAAACGTCGACGGCCAACTACAATCAGCATTGGACATTCTTCATGGTCTCAGCACAGCTTCGATGAATTCAACAATAGTTTCATGGACGTTGTCGTTCAAGCTGTATCTCAACAAAATCGTGTTATTTCTCAAACCTTTCACGCGATTACTGCTCTAGAATCAAAGGTTAATGCAATCATAATGGAGTCTAACCAAGTTTCGAGGATTGTTACTAGGTTACAGAAAACAATCCTGACGTTAGAATGGCTCCTTTACTTCACAGAATATTTGCATGCTGCTGAAATTTCAGTTCATAAAATTGTAACCTCTAAAAATGAACTAATAGACAGTATTGTAGATGCCGGGATAGGACGTGTGGACGCGAAGCTTGTGCCTGTGCAGACGCTTCTTGAAGCTTTAAAAATAGCCAAGTTGCAATATCATTTAACTCCGATTTTCAATGACAATGAGGTTCAATATTATTACCCACTGTTGGAGTCAACCCTCACGCACAATGCAATTCTGATCCACATTCCTATGCGAGGGCAACATGAGTTTAATGCATGGCATTTAGAACCCTTCCCCTGGTTTGTGAACGACACACTGTATACCCTAGATAGGCCTAAAGAACTTTTCTTAATAGATGAAGAATATTCATTGTTATCAATAGAGGATTCTGGGGTACTGTCACGGTGTAAGTCGTCTTATCTACACCTACACGTATGTCCAGCCTACATGTTTGCATTTATTCCTGCTGCAGAGGGAATATGTGAATTGGCAGTCATACAACCAAATGTACGCACAGCGTTAGCGCAAAGCAGTTATAGGCCAGTTAGTCTAAAGACTGTGTTCCACGCTCACCTTCACAATGTGCAGTATTTGTTCTTTCCGAATCTCACTACTGTAATTTTAAAATGCCAAAATGGTGTTAAGCAGCTAGTTGTGAAAGGGCATTACAAGGCTCCTGATTACTGTGAAATCACTTGTAGTACATTACGGACCTTGCCTACTCATCAGCATTTTGCGTTAAATCGAAAACTCAAGTCTGCTTTAATTCCATTTCCTATAATGAATTTCACTATCAAGGATATTCAAATAGTATCAGAGAAATTAAAAGTGTTAGCTTTCTTGAACGAGACACATTTTGCTGATTTGAATAATAACTTGCCATTTTATCTGTCACGGGAATTTGCACTACCAAGTCTTACGATTCCCTCTATTCTGTTAATTCTGGTAATTATGTTCCTGTTCTGTTATTACCGGGCAGTATCATCCAAATTCAACATTGTTCATAATATACTAACCCGTACGACACAAAAGTCTACGTCCCCTGTAGTAGAGAATACCCCTACAGTAATTTCCCCAGCTTAGTGTCTACATACTGTTTATAACATGGTTAGGGTTGTCTAGGATGTACTGTACTCTGTGACTAATTTAGGCCTCACGGAGCTCGGCTGGTACGTGACCGAGCGATGTAATAGGCCCCTGTCTCATCAACAGAACGTATTATATAAATGGGTCAATACATCTGATATTATATTCAGATTCACCACCCTGTAACTTTCCACTGTCTATGAGTGAGACATGATATGGACACGTGAGCGGGCAACTCACCCAAAAGGGTGAGACCCATAGCTCAGCATTTCTGTAAGCACGCACTGCGATGCCCTTAAGCTTCAGTAGCTCACCTCAACTCATATCGTAAGGACGTGACCTAATGTTTATCACACATAAACGCCGTCCCTTTCTCATTCACTCCTAGACAGTGAGACTTACGGTTGATATACACTCAGGAATTATATATACAACCTTTTATAATAAAACAAAGGAACTACCGTTTGGGTTTCGTTACTTAAAACCCAAATATAAATATGTGTGAACGGACTGGTCAATTGGACAAGCAGCTGATTCACGACCCTACCCCCCAAAAGAGGTTTGCTTCCATCAGCACACACCAACACCACACACACCCTCCAACGCCACCCACACACACCCTTCAACGCCACCCAAACACACCCTCCAACGCCACCCACACACACCCTCCAACGCCACCCACACACACTCTCCAACGCCACCCACACACACCCTCCAACGCCACCCACACACACTCTCCAACGCCACCCACACACACCCTCCAACGCCACCCACACACTCCCTCCAACGCCACCCACACACACTCCCTCCAACGCCACCCACACACACACCCTCCAACGCCACCCACACACTCCCTCCAACATCACCCACACACTCCCTCCAACATCACCCACACACTCCCTCCAACACCACAAACACTCCCTCCAACACCACCACACACTCCCTCCAACACCACCCACACACTCCCTCCAACACCACCACACACACACCCTCCAACACCACCACACACACACCCTCCAACACCACCCACACACACCCTCCAACACCACCCACACACTCCCTCCAACACCACCCACACACTCCCTCCAACACCACCCACACACTCCCTCCAACACCACCCACACACTCCCTCCAACACCACCCACACACACCCTCCAACACCACCCACACACACCCTCCAACACCACCCACACACACCCTCCAACACCACCCACACACACCCTCCAACACCACCCAAACACTCCCTCCAACACCACCCACACACACCCTCCAACACCACCCACACACACCCTCCAACACCACCCACACACACCACCCACACCCTCCAACACCACCCACACACTCCCTCCAACACCACCCACACACACACCCTCCAACACCACCCACACACACCCTCCAACATCACCCACACACTCCCTCCAACACCACCACACACTCCCTCCAACACCAACCACACACAACCTCCAACACCACCCACACACTCCCTCCAACACCACCCACACACTCCCTCCAACACCACCCACACACTTCCTCCAACACCACCCACACACTTCCTCCAACACCACCCACACACACCCTCCAACACCACCCACACACACCCTCCAACACCACCCACACACACCCTCCAACACCACCCACACACACCCTCCAACACCACCCACACACACCCTCCAACACCACCCACACACACCCTCCAACACCACCCACACACACCCTCCAACACCACACACACACACTCCCTCCAACACCACCCACACACACATCCTCCAACACCACCCACACACACATCCTCCAACACCACCCACACACACCCTCCAACACCACCCACACACTCCCTCCAACACCACCACACACTCCCTCCAACACCACCACACACACCCTCCAACACCACCCACACACACCCTCCAACACCACCCACACACACCCTCCAACACCACCCACACACACCCTCCAACACCACCCACACACACCCTCCAACACCACCCACACACACCCTCCAACACCACCCACACACTCCCTCCAACACCACCCACACACTCCCTCCAACACCACCCACACACTCCCTCCAACACCACCCACACACACCCTCCAACACCACCCACACACACCCTCCAACACCACCCACACACACCCTCCAACGCCCCCCACACACCCTCCAACACCCCCCACACACACCCTCCAACACCACATCACACACACCCTCCAACACCACATCACACACACCCTCCAACACCACCCACACACACCCTCCAACACCACCCACACACACCCTCCAACACCACCCACACACACCCTCCAACACCACCCACACACACCCTCCAACACCACCCACACACACCCTCCAACACCACCCACCCACACACACACACACACACACACACACACACACACACACACACCCTCCAACACCACCCACACACACCCTTCAACACCACACACACACACCCTCCAACACCACACACACACACACACACACACCCTCCAACACCACCCACACACACCCTCCAACACCACCCACACACTCCCTCCAACACCACACACACACGCCCTCCAACACCACACACACACTCCCTCCAACACCACTCACACACTCCCTCCAACACCACACACACACACACACACAGACCCTCCAACACCACCCTCACACACCCTCCAACACCACCCACACACACCTTCCAACACCACCCACACAGACCCTCCAACACCACCCACACACACCCTCCAACAACACCCACACACACCCTCCAACACCACCCACACACTCCCTCCAACACCACCCACACACTCCCCCAACACCACTCACACACTCCCTCCAACACCACCCACACACACCCTCCAACACCACCCACACACACCCTCCAACACCACCCACACACACCCTCCAACACCACCCACACACACCCTCCAACACCACCCACACACACCCTCCAACACCACACACACACTCCCTCCAACACCACCCACACACACACACACACACACACACACACACACACACACACACACACATACCATAAATCTTGTCAACCCTCAGTGAGACAGGACGTGCCCCGAAGGCGCTCCCGGTTTTAGCAGCCAGGCCGAGTCTGTTTGGCCCTGCCACTCCCCCTGCTATACCCCAACGCCCTACCAGCCTTACTACACCAGGATCGATTCAGCAAAACATTCTAGTGATTAGTGAACGATTGATTACGAAGCAGTGCAATAAGTGATTACCATACAGTGCTCGATAGTGCACCCCAAGGAAAAGTCAGACAGTGGGCACTTTATCGGTCCCCTTTAAAGTGCCAGTGACAAGGACCACCGCGGTGTTTACATATATCGTGAAAACTGTGTCGGCGACCCCAAGCACCAGGGACAAAGACCCACGGTCTTTACGACTGACAAATACTAACAGATGTCTACCAGTGTCAGTGTCCCTCAAAGTGCCGCCAGTGACAAACACTTCCGTCCGCCCACAACAGATTTCAACAGATGGCCACCAATCACTTACTCCCGACGCACTCTGTACCATCTAAAGCGTGGGAACGGTTATCCTGATGGCAGTGTTATCGCGCTACTCAAGTCACTAAACCTATTCCACGCGCGGAGCCGTAGACAAGGCCGTCATGCACATAAGCCCATTAGAACCGTAACCTCCACTAGGAAACCGGAGAAACCCACCCCTGACAGACCATACCACCACACTGAAGTTCCACGGATATGGTATGATCTCCCGTCTTTACTGCTATCCAACGTCACTTCCCTAGCTAACAAGTTCGACGAGCTGGCAACTACAGTCAGGTCAACCGCCGCGAGCGTCGTTGCCATATGTGAGGCCTGGCAAATTGTGCCTGAAACGTGTCATATTGAGGGATATCAACTCTTTCATCACCTTCGTTCACAAAGACGCGGAGGGGGCGTTGCCCTCTTCTGTCAAGATGACCTACGCCCGTCACGCCTGGATGTTCAAGTCCCAGCAGATGTGGAAGCATTATGGGTACGTGTCGTGCTAAGAGCCCACCCACGCAACACTGCTTCCATTATAATCTGTGTGGCATACCATCCGCCTCGATCACCCACCAGAGACACTCTTATCAATCATCTCATCACCACCTCAGACCACCTCAGAGTTAGGTACCCATGTGCCAAGTTAATATTATGTGGGGATTTAAATGAAATTGACACCACTGATATCCAGGACCAGCTATCACTATCACAAGTTGTGACCTTCCCCACACACGGTCAAAATACCCTGGACCTTATCTTAACTGACTTAGCGGACCAGTACCAACCACCTCAACCAATGCCTCCTATCGGGTGTAGCACACACTTATCAGTGCTCTGGTCCCCAGCTGCCACTCCCACTCAAGTACAGAGACCCTACATCAAGACCTACAGGCCGATTACTGACTCTGCAGTGCGCCTCTTCGGGCAGTGGATAGTTCACCATCCCTGGACTGAAGTACTTAGCGTGGATGACGTGGAAACCAAATGGATAAATTATACCAACACCACCACGCAAGCTCACCACCACTTCTTCCCCGAGAAGTCCGTCAGATCTCACCCAGCTGACTTGCCCTGGATCACACCTCGGATCAAAAGACTTATGCAACAGAGAGACAGAGCCTTTCATCTCAATGACCACATCCGCTACAGGTCCCTTCGCAACCGAGTCATCCGCGAAATACGCACTGCAAAGAAGTCCCACTACCCAACCAAATTACAACACCTGAAACAGACCAACATCAGTCAATGGTATGGTAAGCTTAAAGAACTCTGTGGACTAAACAATAAGACACACCCCCTCCCCTTCCTTAGCCATCTCACTAGTGTTGACGCAGCTGAGCAAACAAATAACCATTTCGCTACTATATGCCAGACGCTCCCACGGCTTGACACAACCACTCTCCCTGCTTACCTACCAGCCTCCCTTCCCACTGACTTAGTAGAAGAATTTGACGTAGCAAAACGCCTGGACAAACTAAAATTAAAACGCTCTACCACCCCCATTGACTTACCAATGAAACTCTTCAAGGAGTTCTCCCCGGAGCTTGCTAAACCCCTCTGCTCCATCATCAATGCTTCTCTCAGTCAAGCCAGATGCCCAGCTGACTGGAAGACCTCTTATGTATCACCAGTGCCCAAGTCAACCAGCCCACAATCCTTAAATCAGCTACGACCTATTGCAATCACCCCAATACCCAGCCTAATCTGTGAAAGTTTTGTGTTCGACTGGGCTTATGCTGATATTGCAGGAGTCGTAGACCCTCAGCAATTTGGCAACATGAAAACTTCCTCCACCACTCACTGTCTTGTCAGCTTTCTCGATTACATATACCGCCATCTCGAGAAACGAAAAACGTCTGTAGCTGTCGCCTTCATTG
Organism: Homarus gammarus; assembly: GCA_958450375.1. Classification (NCBI taxonomy): domain Eukaryota; kingdom Metazoa; phylum Arthropoda; class Malacostraca; order Decapoda; family Nephropidae; genus Homarus; species Homarus gammarus. The sequence continues at coordinate 30,813 of CAUDMG010001332.1, forward strand.
ATTTCACTAAAGCGTTCGACCTAGTCGACCACAATATAATCATCAACAAAGCTATTGACCTCGGGCTTCGAAGAAGCCTCATACCATGGCTTACAGACTTCCTCAGTGACCGACGCCAAGCTGTACGCTTCCGAGGGGCTGTCTCCACCTTTCAGTCACTCACCTGTGGCGTCCCCCAAGGCACCAAGATGGGACCACTCTGCTTCCTTATGCTCATCAATGATGCCCTAAGAGAAACCCCTGCTCGCTGGAAATATGTCGACGACTCCACCATTGGGATCAGCGTCAACAATTCTGCTCCCAACTATACCGCCCTTCAGGATTTATTGAACAGTCTCCAAAACTGGGCTACCAACAACCATGTCACCATCAACCATACCAAGACCATGGTTATGCACATCAACCTCTCCTCCGACATTGTCCCACCTCCTTCCATTACTCTAGGTCCGAACACACTCCAGGTCGTAGATTCCACGAAGCTCCTCGGCGTCACCATAGACAACAAACTAAATTGGAAACCACACGTCAATGAAGTTGTCAAATCCTCCAGTTTCCGTCTCCACCTCCTCCGCCGACTCAAGTCCCTCGGAGTTCCTGCACACGAGCTCCTCAGTGTTTACACAACATTCATACTTCCCAAGCTCACCTATGCCTCCCCCACCTGGTCTTCCTCCCTAAATGCCACACAACGTAAACACCTAGAAAAAGTGCAAAAGAGGGCATGCAAGATTATTCTCTCCTCCTCCTACTCCACATATCAAGAAGCGCTCAACACACTGACCCTTTCGACTCTCACTGACCATCACCACGACCTCATCTGCAAATTTGGTAAGAAGCTTCTACACCATCCCCGACACCGGCTCCTACTACCACCCGAGGTCCCTCGTCCGAGAATTGCTGTTCGACACCACAACCGCATCCAGCCCATACGTGCACGAACTGATCGCTATAAGAACAGCCCAGTCCCAACCATTGTAAAAATTATCAATAACTTGTAATACTGTAACACTGTCACTATGTTGAATTGAACTGTAGTTTGAGCTTTTCCCCATCTAAGTTATTATATGTCTTATTTGTGTCACTTATGTTACTTGTATATTATTTGTAATTCGTAACCCACTCCCCAAATATGTAACTGTATATTTTCAGCCTTCTGGCTGCCAAGCTCTTTCAATAAACCGTTAATTATTATTATTATTATTATTATACCAAGACCATGGTTATGCACATCAACCTCTCCTCCGACATTGTCCCACCTCCTTCCATTACTCTAGGTCCGAACACACTCCAGGTCGTAGATTCCACGAAGCTCCTCGGCGTCACCATAGACAACAAACTAAATTGGAAACCACACGTCAATGAAGTTGTCAAATCCTCCAGTTTCCGTCTCCACCTCCTCCGCCGACTCAAGTCCCTCGGAGTTCCTGCACACGAGCTCCTCAGTGTTTACACAACATTCATACTTCCCAAGCTCACCTATGCCTCCCCCACCTGGTCTTCCTCCCTAAATGCCACACAACGTAAACACCTAGAAAAAGTGCAAAAGAGGGCATGCAAGATTATTCTCTCCTCCTCCTACTCCACATATCAAGAAGCGCTCAACACACTGACCCTTTCGACTCTCACTGACCATCACCACGACCTCATCTGCAAATTTGGTAAGAAGCTTCTACACCATCCCCGACACCGGCTCCTACTACCACCCGAGGTCCCTTGTCCGAGAATTGCTGTTCGACACCACAACCGCATCCAGCCCATACGTGCACGAACTGATCGCTATAAGAACAGCCCAGTCCCAACCATTGTAAAAATTATCAATAACTTGTAATACTGTAACACTGTCACTACGTTGAATTGAACTGTAGTTTGAGCTTTTCCCCATCTAAGTTATTATATGTCTTATTTGTGTCACTTATGTTACTTGTATATTATTTGTAATTCGTAACCCATTCCCCAAATATGTAACTGTATATTTTCAGCCTTCTGGCTGCCAAGCTCTTTCAATAAACCGTTAATTATTATTATTATTACACACACCCTCCAACACCACCCTCACACACCCTCCAACACCACCCACACACACCTTCCAACACCACCCACACAGACCCTCCAACACCACCCACACACACCCTCCAACAACACTCACACACACCCTCCAACACCACCCACACACTCCCTCCAACACCACCCACACACACCCTCCAACACCACTCACACACTCCCTCCAACACCACCCACACACACCCTCCAACACCACTCACACACTCCCTCCAACACCACCCACACACACCCTCCAACACCACCCTCACACACCCTCCAACACCACCCACACACACCCTCCAACACCACCCACACACACCCTCCAACACCACCCACACACACCCTCCAACACCACCCACACACACCCTCCAACACCACCCACACACACCACCCAACACCACCCACACACACCACCCAACACCACCCACACACACCCTCCAACACCACTAACACACACACACACACACACACACACACACACACACACACACACACCCAACACGGGAATTAAGACAGCAGGTATAAGGCGTGAGGGTCATATTGTATCACACATCTGTGTGTGTGTGACTGTATGGTAGAGAGTTAAATATCTGCTGCTAAGGAACGCTTGGCAACACTGGTGCATGTTTCCACTCCATCTCTCTAATCACCCACACCTTTCTGCTTCCTCACTCCATATTTTAAAATGTTATGTAAAGTAATGTTGAAGGGATACAACTTTGCTCATTTATACTTATACTTATCACAATCTCTCTAAAAATACTTGAGGTTTTGGGTTTATTCAAGACATCTTCAGGTCATGAGACCCATTAATCCTCCACCCAAGAAAGGGTGACCTGACATTCCATCAGGTCAGGTCAGTTACAGGAGACCCACTAATCCCCCACATCTCCATAGGAGTGGAAAATACCAGTCTTTGGGGTAACACACAGCTGCATTCATGCTCATATCCTTTAGGTTTTTAATTTTTAAATAAATTTATTTAACCAAACTTTTAGATAAACTATTCTGGATTATTATAGTGAAGAAATTAATTGTCTATCTTAATTAGAACTGTATTTATGGACTCCAGTAGTTTAGACTCGAGGAACACATCCCCTGCACCCAGAAACATTTTGAGGAAGTGGGCTAGTGTCTGTGTCTGTGCATGAGGTCTAGTTTAGAGACCCGGAAACTTTTCCCAGTAACCGGAAAAGGTTCTGGGGATAAGGAATTTTTCCGGGGTTGACAAAGTCGTCTCGCTACCCGGAAATCTCTCATCCCCGGTAGAGCTCTGCACCAATTGTTCTGGCTAATGGGGATATCACTTTCCTAATCCACCACACATAATATGGAAGAATTCTGTACCCCTTAATCCACCCTACATAAGTACAGATTTACGAATGTCCGACTTGCGAACACCCGCCAATACGAACAAGGTCCCATAAGTTCAATTATTTTATGAATCCATCATAACACAACTGGTTTGTAGTGTTATCATACACAAACTAGTTTGCGTGGCGTAGTGGCGAGGCGAAGCGTCGTCTGGGGGAGTAATGCGTCGCCCGGCCATACACCTTGAGGGAGCATCAGTACACTTTACCCTCACCTCAGTAATGTGTGTGTTAAAAGGCGAACTGTTACTTTTAGCTTATTAATTCTCTTTTTCTACCCTCATCATGGCTCCCAAACACAAACCTGATGCAAGTGATTGTAGTGCATCCAAGAAAAGGAAAATAATTACATTGGAAGTGAAAGTTGATGTAATTAAACGTTCTGAAAAAGGCAAAACACTATCAGTCATTGGTAAAGCGTTGGGCTTCAGTCATTCAACGGTAAGAACAATTTTGAAAAACAAACACAAAATTCTTGAACATGTAAAAGGATCTACACCAATGCACTCAACTGTGATAACAAAACAGGGAAGTGGATTGCTAATTGAAATGGAAAGATTGTTAGTAATATGGGTGGAAGATCAGCCAGCCCCAAGGTTTCAATGCAAGTATTAAACTTTTATTTTTATTTTCTTTACTGTATGTTGTCATTATTTTTTTTCTTTTCTCTTAAATTAAGTGATATGAGATCTACAAAAGGACTTAAGCTATGATATAGTGCACATAGGGTGTGTGTTCTGACTTAGGTACATTTCTGGCTTAAGAACATCCCCTGTATGGCAGAATTCTGTACCCCTTAATCCTCCCCAGATAAATATAGGACATAAAGATAATACTCTAGAGAGATAAAAAAATACAGCACTCTCATACATAAAAGTTAACCTTAATGGAACTATTTCTTGCCATAACGAAAATAAACCAGGAATTATTACACAAATGTCATATAATTATCAGTCTTGGGACCTAAAAGCTATTTATCTTTATATTATGTATTCTAAATGACACCCTTTTGTAAATACCCTGTACAGTTAACCCTCACTTTACGCGGTTAATGTAACCCGAAGGGTCCCACGTAAAGTGAGAAACGCGTAAAGTGAATAACATAACATATGGGATTAATTGAAATAGAGTACGGGCCGACCCCCAAACTCCGCTTTTTGACGACACACAACTATGTTGTAGTAAAATTTTATCTTAACTTTATGATGGTATGAAAAAACAAGTAATATAGAAGAGGTTAGGTTAGGAAAAATAAAGGTTAACATAGGAAAAATAAAGGTTAGGTTAGAAAAACTAAAAGTTAGGTGGAACACTTACGGTAGTAGAAGAGATGGGTCGGCATACGGGGATGGAGGCTGGTTCCGAGGCAGAGGGCAGATTACTGGCCCTCAGGTGAATCACCATTACTAGGTGAATCACCATCACTGTCACTTACAGTTGTCAGGGCTTCCCTGACAAATCCCTCAAAGTCATCTTCACTGTCACTATCACTGGCTTGGGCTGGCTGTGGTGGGTTGCGGGCGAAGAACTCGGTTATGCTTTTTTGACGGCTAGTGTTTATGTTGTCTTGATACACCGTGATGTACGGCTCCATAGCCTGCACCAGCCGGGTATGGAAGACTTCATAGCGGTCATCGTCATTGTCGCGGGAAAGAAAGGACTTCATTTTCTCTGCACACTCCATGGCACCCTTAATATCACTATGAGTTAAACTGTGTTCTTCGGAGAATGACGCATCTTCCTCCTCTTCACTGACGTGATCATCTTCCAACATCTCTTCGGCAGTCACTTCAGGATCTCTGATCACCTCCAGGATGTCGTCGTTGGTGGTCTCGGAGAAGCCTGGAACTGTAGCAGTCTGCGCAGCTTCTCTGGCAAGGTCCACTGCTACTGCAACATTCTGAACCTCACCAGTCACAGATTGACTCCTCCTCTCACGTGGTATTCCATGCAACACATGTCTCCATGCGTGACGAATTGTAGCAATAGACAGCTGATCCCATGACTCCACCAAGAAGTCCACAGCTTTCTTGATGTTAAATACTCTCCAGAATTGTTTGAACAGTATTTTTTGCTGTGCCAACTGTTGATCCTCATCTTCTTCGCTCTTGCTATCGGTGGTGGTGTCACTCAGGTTACGCAACTCTTCCCTGGTGTTGGTGTAGTCGTTCAGGAGTTTGAATTTTTTTGTTGAGAATGCAGCTTTTACATTACAGATTAACTCTTGGTCCATGGGCTGTAATATAGACGTAGTGTTGGGAGGAAGGAAGACCACTTTTACGTTGGGGTGACGATCTAACAGTAGGGGCGAGTGTCCTGGTGCGTTGTCCAGCAGCAACAAAATATTGAATGGCACATTCTGTCGCTCACAGAATTTCTTTACATCGGGAACAAAACAGTCATCAAACCAGGAGAGGGACAGTGTAGAGAACATCCACGCCTTACATGCGGTCAGCCAGTGGACATTTAGCTTGGTCATGTCCATACTCTTGTAGGCGTGCGGCTTGCGTTCTGTGTGGATCACCGATAACTTGAGCTTACAGGTACCGGAGGCATTGGTGGTAAACAGGACGGTGATGCATTCCTTCTGCATCTTCCGGCCCTGAATCCTGCTGGCATTCTTTACAACGAAGGACTTGGAAGGTAGCTTTTTCCAGAAAAGACCAGATTCGTCCATGTTAAACACCTGGTCGTCACTGTACTGTCCTTCCTCCATAATCTCACGTAAAAACGGAGGAAATTCCCAAGCCGCAGCACGGTCAGCACTCGCTTCTTCACCACCAATGTTTATATTGGTGATGTTGTTCTGGATCTTAAACCTCTGTAACCACCCAGAGGAAGCATTAAAGGGTTTGGGCTCTGTAATTCCCATCTTTCGTGCCACTTTCATGTACAGTTCACATGCTTAGTCCTTAACAGAGCGCGTGTTGACCGCCATGTTTTCCTTCGCGCCTGACGCACCAAGTACCTCACAAGTAATTTTTCTGTCTTGAGAAGCACCTGGTTGTGAAAATACTTGATCATAGAAGCACCTGTAGACTTTGTGATCTTCATGTGCTCCTTTATCTTGGCTGCATCCTTCTTTATTGTTCGAATCGTAGATTCATTCACACCATGCTGGCGCGCCAAATCAACCTGCCTTGTTCCTTTCTCCAACTCTTGGATGATGGTATACTTCACCTCGTAGCTTAAGGAACGTCTTGTCTTCTTTGGCTTAGTGCCGCTGGGTCCAGGTAAGGAAAGGTTTCTCTCTGGGGGTGGTGGTCCGGCGGAAGCCATTTTACGGAACAATGGATGCACGTTTACACGGTGTGGCCTTGAGGGATGAAACTGCTGCGGCTAGGTCAAGCGTCGTCTTTCCTCCCTCCCTCCCTCCCTCCCCCGGGTGGACACGTCATAATACTTTAAGCCAATTACAGCTAGCAGCAGAGGGGGGTAGGGATGCATGGCCAATCACAGTCCGATACGTCATATGACGTCAGTGATAACGCAACAAAGACACACACTGCGCAACCTTACCGCGCGGCTTGCCCAAGCGGAGGGAGGAGGAGGGAGAGGCGAGGAGCACAGGCAGGCAGGCAGGCAGGCAGGCGGGCGGGTTGCGGGTGGGGCGAATCTAAAAATAGAGTCGCGCCGGACACTCTCCGCGTAATGGGGTTCACGTACCGCGTAATGTGAGCACGTTAGGTTCTGGCAAGGCACCGCGTAAACGTGGAAACGCGGAATGCGGGACCGCGTAAAGTGAGGGTTAACTGTATTACATTACATTACTATGGCTTTCTACCATTATGGAAAATTTAAATTAAAGACAAAAGAGAGGATGTCAGACTTGAGACTTGAAGATAGTAATTACAAAGACTCATGTCAGTACAAGACAGAGGCATTAAATGAATTCTTTTCCTCAGTGTTTACAATAGAGGGAGTGACTAACCTCCCTACATTTGAGGAAAAAAGTTTGACAGAGCTAACACACATAGAGTTCTCAGAAGATTGTATTAGAACCAAATTGTCAAAACTCATAATTCATAAGACTCCTAGTCCTGATAGTGTGCATTCCAGAGTATTAACAGAGTTATGCAACCAACTCAAAAATCCTGTTCTGCAGATGCATGGATAAACAAAAGATTCCACTGAAAAATGGCATATGTGAGTCCTATGTTCAACCAGGGTGATTGCCACTGTATTAACAATTGTATGCCAGTGATTTTGACCATCAGTGTGTAATGCACTATAAAGGTTTATACATGATGCCATGATGCCACTATTTCTTGTCATAACAATATTTCATGTGAGTAAAAAAACTAGGAATTATAACACACAAGTTTTATATTATCAGTATTGTGGTACCCATATTACTTTCACCTAAAAGCCTTAATATTATATATTATAAATGTCACCCTTTTGTAATTCTTACATTACTGAGCTGCCAAGTATACATTAGACTATAAAACTTTTCATTAAAGATATATTTTAATATATTATGTGTAGTCCGACACAAGAAAATGACAAACAAACCCTGCCTGACCACAAAGCTGAACCTGTGTCTTATGGGTCTGTGGTATTAACAAGTAACCCATGAGGCCACCAAATATTGTCTCTTAGTTAATTTATTCTAAACTTACATGATAGTTCAGTACATCCCAGTTGTTAATACATGTCAATAAATCAGTGAGGTTGTTGTACAATACAAATATTATTAGTACTGACGACTGTAGATGAATAGTGTTAGTTAATGCTAAGACCACTAATGGTTCCTGTATTACATGAGACATTCACACTCTGGATGCTTGTCCATAATACTCTGAACTTCAATGTGTTATAAGAACATAAGAACATAAGAATGGAGGAAACTGCAGCGGGCCTATTGGCCCATACTGGGCAGTCCCGTTTACACCCAACCCCTATTGCTCATATAAGCAATTAAGCATCCAACCTATGTTTGAAGCAATTCAGCGTATTCGAGTTAATGATGATATTTGGTAACTTGTTCCATTCATCCACTACTCTATTTCCAAACCAGTGTTTACCTATTTCACGCCTAAATCTAAATTTGTCTAATTTAAAACCATTGTTACGAGTTCGCTCCTGGTTGGATAATTTGAGTACCTTTGTAATGTCCCCTTTGTTTAGCCCTGCCTTCCACTTATACACCTCTATCAGGTCGCCCCTCGCTCTACGTCTCTCAAGGGAGTGCAAATTAAGATGCTTTAACCTGTCTCTATACTCAAGGTTCCTAATGCCCGGGATTAGTCTTGTCATTCTCCTCTGAATTCTTTCCAAGGATTCTATATCCATTCTGTAATACGGTGACCAGAACTGAACTGCGTAATCCAGGTGTGGTCTCACAAGAGCAAGATACAGTTTTAGGATGACCTCGCTAGTCTTGTAACTAACACTCCTTTGTATGAACCCAAGTACTTTATTAGCCTTGTTACGAGCAAAAACACATTGTTTACTTGGCTTAAGGTTCCTACTTATCATTACTCCTAAATCTCTCTCGCAGTCGGATTTCTCTATGGCATCGTTGTTCATCTGGTATCTGGTTTCCCTGTTTACATCTCCTATACTGAGTACTTTACATTTGTCGACGTTGAATTTCATCTGCCATTTTTCAGACCATTCGAAAAATTTGTTTAGATCTTCCTGTAGTTTTGCCGAGTCCTCGTCAGATTTGATAACACGTCCTATTTTAGTGTCATCAGCAAATTTACTTATGTTGCTGTCTATGCCGATATCTATGTCATTTATGTATATAATAAACAATAATGGTCCAAGTACTGAGCCTTGGGGAACTCCACTTGTGACGTTGCTCCAATGGGACTTAGTGCCGTTAATGCTCACTCGCTGTTTCCTGTCCTGTAACCACGCCCTAATCCATTTAAGGATGTCACCTTTGATGCCATGAGCTTCTACCTTTCTATTAGTCTTTCGTGGGGGACTCTGTCGAAGGCTTTGCTAAAGTCGAGATATACCACATCATAATTGTGCCCCTCGTCCACCGATTCGAAAACTGATGAAAAGAATGTTAATAGATTAGTTAGGCAAGAACGTCCGCTTGTGAAGCCATGCTGGGAATCATTGATCAACGGTGCTTCTCCAGGTGATTTCGAATAGAGTTTGAAATGACAAGACACAGAAACTAAGCCTTAATAAAATAAAAGCTTTATTTCCACTTTTCTACATTCATGCCTGTCTTCTGTGGGTAGCCTGACACACTAGTCTGAGCTTCACCTTCTTATCAACTCATTTTGTACCGAAAAAAATTAAACATTTCCTCTTAATAATATCAGAGAGAAAATAAGTCTCGGTCACAAGGTTATTGGAGTTTAATGTTGAACTTGTACTGTTACTACTGTGTAAATAAAACAAGAAACTTAAGGTTCTTGTTTTATTTACAAGTGTAAAGTTTATTGTATGTTACAGTACTGTACAATTTTTTACCCAAAACATAGTAGTAACAGTGCAGGTTCAATGAGAAAACTCCTGTTGGCTTGTTGTAAAAGATATTAGAAACAAGTAAACACAATATTCAAACAATTATATTATCATGCAAATAAATCACTGTAGGTAAATGTGACATTTTAACAGTGAACACAACTTTTTTTTTTCATTCCTTTGGTTTACAGTAATGTTTTGTTTGATCAACTATTAGTACAAACACTGAGTACTTTTGACAATGACATTCTCTCACTCACTAACACCAAGTGTCAGCTGTTGCTGGTTTAGTTCTCTTTAACATCTTTACATAAAGTTTTAAATGTGTCTTCATTTTTTATTGAAAATAATTATTTTGTTTAGAGAAAAATAAAACACATAATTTGCCTCATATGGATTGACAAAACTCCTTTCAGCTTCAGGATCATAGTATTGTATGTCTGCCAGTACTGTAGGAGCTTCAGGCCAAATACCTGTACAGTACATAAGCTGCCACTAAATTATAAGGTCTTCAATTTGAACTTGACTTTTTTTTGTGATAAATATTTAGTTTTATGGGATAATTATGGTTAGAATGTCATGAAGTACAGTAATGGTAGACTTGGGTCTGTGGCCAACTGGACAAGTACATGGAGGTTGACCATGTTGTTACTTGATAAGTTTTCTTATACAATGTTAATTATTACAATACAATCAGTATACAGTACTGTATATGTAAACATGTACAAGATGGGAAATACATTAGATACTAACATTTCACACATATTTACTATATGATACCTAGAAAAATTATAAACAACTATGATGTCACAATAATATAAATCATGACTACCTTAAAAGGTTGACAAAGAGTAATACAAGATAACTAAGGGTAATTACTCCCCATAAAGCCAGAGAACTAACTAACTGTGAGCCAGCAGGAGGTCAACCAAGAGTAGGCCATAGTAGAACAAGTCCCACTGACAGCTGAACACCTACTGCTGCTCCTTTAAACCATCAAGGCTCTTATATATGAACACACAGACTCACTGGAGAGGCTAAACTTCAGGTGCTGAGCAAGTGTTTAGCTACTGTATGAGTCACAGTTTCCAAATGACAAGAGGACATGAATAAGCCTATATCACCTGACTTGACCAAGAAAATAGAACTTGTGACCATTACATGATACCAAGGCTATTATGGAAGTTCAGCTAGACTGGTATGATCCAACAACTAACACAAGTTTATTTTTCTAGCATAATGTTTATGTCACAGTAAAGTACTTGAGCAAAGACTGAAGAAATTTACTTCTTTAGCACAGATAATATAAATGTGTTTATTGTGTATAAAAGTGGCATTTGTCACTTCTGTGTATTCTGCAGTATTCATAGCTTATTGACATGGTTCTATACTGATGTCAACTTTATTCAAACATTTATGAAATTCTGCTTTTTTCATGTGCACGTGTATGACATCTGAGATTATCTTTCCTGGAAAAACATTTCCCACATACATCACATTTAAGCCTTTTAATACCATTATGAACAAGCAAATGTCTGTTGAGATCACCCTTTATTGAAAACTTCTTCCCACATTCATCACATTCAAATTCTTTAATGCCATTGTGCACAAGTACGTATATGTGTCTCGAGATCACTTTTTTGTGAAAACCTTTTCCAACATTCTTCACATATAAACTTCTTCATGCCTTTGTGCACAAGCGAATCTCTCTCGAGATGATTCTTTTGTGAAAACGTTTTCTCACATTCAGCACATTCAAATTCTTTAAAGCCATTGTGCACAAGTATATGTTTCTTCAGAGTACCTTTTTGTGAAAACTGTTTCCCACATTCATCACATTCAAAGTTTTTGATATTACTGTGAGTAAGTAAATGTGACCTCAGAGAAGACCTCCAGCTAAACACTTTGTCACATTCCATACAGGAGAACTTTTTTTTCTCTATTTGACATTGTGAACTTCTACATAATGTTAAACTTGGTCTTGAGATGTGACATCATTGTCTGAAACAAAATATATTGCCTTAGATAATATCCTTATTACAAGTACAATTAATCAATGTAAACTACAAGTGATCCCTGTAATTGCAAAGAAGTTCTAAAAATAAGTACAGCATGCCCAGATAATTCACTCTAATGTGAAGGATACAGCTATGGCGAAGATGGAGAAAGCCTTTAACATCTGGATTGAGAACTTTAACCACCGCCACAGCCAGAAGTTTATCTATGACAAAGTCAGGGTCCTCTATGACTGATTCCATGCTGAGGAGGGTGGTAAAGGTGGTGCTAGTGCTGGTGGTTCTGGTGATACCACAAAGAAGGGATTTAATGCCAGTAAGCGGTGGTTTGAGAATTTCAAGAAGCACTACAACCTGCACAACTTGAAGATCACTGGTGAGTCAGCCTCAGTGGATGATGTAGCAGCGAGGGAGTATCCTGCGATCTTTGCCGAGATTATCCAGGAGAAGGGCTACAAGCTAGAGCAGGTTTTTAATGCTGATGAAACTGGCTTGTGGTTGAAGAAGATCCCAGCTAGGTTGTTCATTTCCAAGGAGGAAAGGAGAGCACCGGACTTCAAGGAGGCCAAAGATTGTGTCTCTCTCCTGCTATGTGGCATCACTGCAGGACACATGATCAAGCCAATGTTGCTGTACCGGGCTAAGCGTCAGCATGCACTCAAGAACAAAGACATGCACCTCCTCCAAATTTTCTACCACCACAACAAGAAAACCTGGATGACGGAAGTGTGGTTCACCGACTGGTTTCACAACTGTTTTGTAAGGGAGGTCAAGGAATATCAGCAGGAGAAAGGCGTTTGGTGCTTGAGAGAAACACAAAATACTAAAAAGACTGACAATCTACCCAGATGCACCTCAACTTCGTCTTTTTTTAGTTTTATGCTGAAACAAACTCATAAATCAACACAGCTAAAATTATGGGACGGGAAATGATATGTAGTGTCACTTAATCACACAGGGATGCTACGTAAACAGTGCAAACCAGTGTCAATGAGGGTCACTTAGCCTCCTGGCCCACGACCAGCCTTTACAAAGCTGGTCGACGAGGGGGTGAATTGGCTTCACCTGACAGTACTGGGAGCGTGCGGCATGCCGCCTTCACCCTTTAGACCTCCACGTCTTTACTTATCACAGTCTCTCTAAAAATACTTTAGATTTCGTGTTTATTCAGGACATCTTCAAGTCAAGAGACCCACTAATCCTCCACCCAAGAAAAGGTGACCTGACATTCCATCAGGTCAGTAATATGAGACCACTAATCCTTCATCCTACCTCCACCTGACACTGCATCAGGTCAGGTCAGTTACAAGAGACCCACTAATCCCCCACAGCTCCATGTGAGTGGAAAATACCAGTCTTTGCTGTAACACACAGCATCAATCATGCCCACATCCTATCGATTTTAAATTTTTATATATTCATTTAACCAAACTTTTAGATAAACTATTGAAAAATGAAGTTTTTAACTTAATTAGAACTGTATTTATGGATTCCAGTAGTTTAGGCTCAAGGGAAACATCTCCAGCACCCACAAACATTCTGGGAGTGGGCTAGTGTGCGACTTTGCAAGAAGTCTAATTTATACACCCGGAAACCTTTCCCAGTAACCAGAAAAGGTTCCGGGGATAAGGAATTTTTCCGGGGTTAAGAAAGTCGTCTCGTTACCCGGAAATCCCTCATCCCCGGCAGAGCTCTGCACCAATTGTTCCGGCTAATGGGGATATCGCCGAATATATTTTATCAATAAATATGAGGAATAAATACAAATAATAAGAATAAATACAGGAAAAGACAAAAACACTGCATTGCCATTTGGGAATCTTGTCAATATGCATGGCATAAGGCGACAATGAGTCGAGATCACCCACAGTACAAATGTAACAAGTGTTTATTACCTTTATATTTTAGACCTTATGACATTTTCATTTTCTTTGCACCAACAATAAACCCTCAATATAATGGACTAATTGGGGGCAAGACCAGTACATTAAAGCCAAAATTCCATTATATCCAGAATAATAATGGACTCAGTCCATTATATACAGGCATCACCAGCGTTACGAAAATTTGTGTTAGGGAAATTCACTCTTACGGAATTTTTAAATTACTGTATGACCAAAAACTCGAGATATAGAAAATAACTGTTCATGTGGAATCTTGGTAAATTATTAATTTTTTTTAATTCAAGATTTTTAACCCAAATTTGTAACAAATTTGTGAAATATTATTTTGTGTGGAGTCTTTGTGGTACCCACTAGGCAGTTGGAAGCCTACTCACCTCCCTAGTTGCTAGCAGCCACCACAACAATGGTGCTGCTCAGTTAGAATTCTTTCCCCAGTTTGTGTTCAGTTATGCTTCTGTGTTGCTGTGTACCCTTATTCAAGATGAATGAAAAAAGAATATCAAGTTCAAGTGAAAGCAGTGCTGATAAAAGATTCTATAAAAGAATTGTATTGAAAATTAAACTTGTTGTTTTAAGGAGGTAACTCCCAGTAACTCCAATCGCACCACCTCACCTCACCACCTCCTGCAACACTCAACATTATTTCTGGAGAGTAAAATTTGAGTGTTTTATTCACTTATTATCATGTTAAATCATGAATGACTCATTGTTCATCGGTAAAACCATCTTAATTCATACATTATGTGCTTGTGTCACATTTTTGGGCCTCAAAAATTTTCTGGAGGAATGTATCTCAACTTATATAATGGAACTCAATGGGAAAAATGGTTTCACAAAAAGGAACTTCACACTGTGGAAAGATTTTCAGGAACAGAACCCTTCCATAACCTGGGGATCCCTGTATACAACCATACCATGTACTATAAAATCAAACATCTACAACAACAAACCCACAACAACTACTACAAAAGCCCACAACAATAACATTATAATGAACCACATTTCTTATTTCAATACAATGAGATTAATTCTGCAGTAAGATTATAAAACATGTTTTATCTTTTAAATATACAGGGTGATTCAGCAAAGAGTACATTAAATTAGAGGATGAAATCCTTGGATAATTCTAAACCACAATGTCTTTATGATAAAATGTAAGATTCTGCATAGTTTCCATGTTACAATACATTAAGATGTAGGTTTCTGTAATCATTTATTCACAGATCTCTACAGTGTGACTCCTCTTTGTTACAACCTAAGGGAAATGTTCAAAGTTGCCCCCTTCTGCCTCGATGCAGACCTGTACACGTTGTACTGTAGTGGCTCCTCTCCCCTACAACTTCCAACTGAGCTCCGGCCGCGCGCCTACCAGCCAATCAGCGTACAGCCAGCTACGCCGAGAGACTAGGTCTATGCAGTGGACGTAGGGGTACGATTGCCGACCTAGTCTCGACCTTCAACCTCCAGCTCAGGATCAGAGCGTTTCACACCTTACGCTTAAGCCGCTGTGATTGGCCCTCTCGCTACGCTCACCCCAAATCCTGATCCTCGTAAATTGTATAAATATGGCCATGCCTGGCCAAGGAGACCATTCTACACTTGGCTACCGGACCAGCAACATCTCTCACAGCTCCTCACCACCCAGCTTCCTTAGAAACCTCCTCGCCCTACAGGACCTCTGAGCGAGCTTCTCCACCTAGTCACTCCTAAGCACTGCACTGTACAACAATATATATACAGAAAGCGCATTGTGAGTTTCTATTCTACCTCATTCCTGAGTGTGAGATATCTACATGTACGTACGTTTGTGTGCCCATACAGTGAGTTCTGCTATAACGCGTGTTTTGATAACGCGAATTTGCTCTAACGCGATTTATGAATAGAGGAATGATATTTGTATAACGCAAACGCTTGTTTCCTGTAACGCGATTTTTGCTTACTATTTCTCCAATTTTGTGGTATTAACTGTGAATATGGTAAAGAAGAATATCTCCAAGAAGCGTTCTGGTGATCGAATTCCCAGTGATGATAGTAAAAGAAAGGATATAACACTTGAAGAGAAGCTCGGTGTTATCAACCTCAAAATCACCCTTCTCCCCCATCAAGTTATATTCATATTTTTTCAAGGTAAAGTGTTACATTTACTGTATGATTTCATTATTAGATATGAATGTAACATTTATTTAGACTGTGCTAACTACTAATTTTTTTTCGATTTCGAGTAGTAATCTGCACCTAACCCTATTTTCTCCATAAGCCCTGTTATTTCTATTACGCGATTTTCTATAGCACGATATTTTACAAAAACACAACTATCGCGTTATAGCAGAACTGACTGTACTAAGATAATTGATAACTGGCCACATACAGTACGCTACAATTGGTGACCCCTGGAGCCGTGAATACCACACTCCTTTCTGCTGCCTTACTCCTGGAGCTGAGAAGATCGTCCTGCCTGCTGCCAGCCTTGGCCAACCGCCTACCTGCACCACCCACTATTCCACAACGACACCATCTCACGACCGTAAGGTTTATAACGCATTAATCTGTTCTCCCCACTGGCGGTGTGAGTGACCCACATCACAGCTGGAGAGCAACTATTGTGCAATATTCCAAACGTGGTTTGAGCTCTTTTGCCTATTCTCCTATTTTTCTTTTGTTTTTTAGTTCTGGCCTAAGGACCTGCACCCTAGAAAGTGTATGTGTCCCGAAGTCCCCTCTGTAACTTTTCACCTCCCTCCCAGGAGATTGTGAACACGGAAGGGGGTCGGAACAGGCACCCATCCCTCATCCTTCCCTAACAGGTGTGACATACTCCTGCAAGATTGGACGGACGGATCTCTCTACCGACCTTCAACCACAACATAGAGGACTGGTTAGTTCATGTGGAAGCAACCCTCATCGGCTCTACAGCTACAGACGGGCAAAAGTACGGCGCCCTGCTCTGTTCCTTGCCCACTGAAGTCGCCACACAAGTCTCACAGACCATCTCCAACCCTCCAGAGAACAAGAAATTCGCCACTCTGCGGGATGCCTTAAAAACGCATTACCAATGGACCCGCCCCAGTCTCCTACAGAATCTATCTTCTATCTCCCTTGGAAACTCAACTCCAGGATTTCTCTGGGAGGAGATGTGCAGGTTGAACTCCCGGTACACAGACAGACTTCCTCACTCTATCCCTCGCCAGCTTCACGCACAAAAGCTACCCACACAAGTATGCAACATCCTGTCCGCAATAGATTACTCTACGACACCAGAACGGTATGCAACCGCGGCAGACAGAATATTCAACGGTTGCGCTGCTGCGCCCCTTGCCGCCACGGACAACCCCACGGTCACACCAGTACCTACCATCGAACTTGTAAGCCGGGTCAACACCCCTCAGCCGAGCAATACCTCACAAGACATCAGGGACCTGTTGCAAACTTTGAACCGCAGGATGGACACCATTGAGCAGTTCTGCTCCTCCATACCCGCTGCTGTGCCAGTTCCTGACTCACGCACCACGCCCTACAAGTTCCGACGCACAGCAGCCAGCCCCAGCACAACAAATATACCCTCTGCTGGTGTCACCGGCCTTTCGGCCCCAATGCTCAAAACTGTGAGCCCCACTGCACCTACTCGGGAAATGGCAACAACGGAGGCTGGTAGACGCCTCAGCCCCCGTCCCTTCAGGCATCTCATTACTGCACGTCACCGACCGCACCTCTGGCAAGAAGTTCCTCGTCGACACAGGTTCATCGGTCAGCATCATCCCTCCCTCACTACAAGACACGTTAAAGCAACCCTCTTATGACCTGTTCGCTGCCAATGGTACCCCCATCGCCTCCTACGGCGTACGCACCCTCACCTTAGACCTCGGTCTGCCCAAGACTCTGCGTTGGTTATTCGTAATAGCAGACGTGTCTCAACCCATCCTTGGTTTCGACTTCCTCACCTTCCACAAGCTCGGCGTCAAACCAAGTCATCTATACCTCATCCATGAGCCTACAGCACGCAAGATCCAGGGTTCTCGTGCCAGACACACCGACACTATCACCTGTCTTGCGCCTTCCAACGAGTTCTCCTCCCTGCTCGACGAATTCAAGGAGCTTTTCTCACCCCGAGTCTCTCTACCCCCACCACCTACGTCGGGAATTTTCCACCACATCGAAACCAAAGGACCACCAGTCTTTTCACGCCCTCGCCGCCTGCGCCCTGAGCTCCTGAACACAGCCAAAGCAGAATTCAACAAACTACTGCAAGACGGCATAATTCGTCCTTCAAGGAGTCCCTGGGCATCGCCTCTTCACATGGTTCCTAAGCAAACACCCGGCGAGTGGAGGGTGTGTGGCGACTACAGAGCCCTGAATCTCGTCACCAAACCTGACAGGTACCCTATTCCGCATGTCCAGGACTTCCACCACAAACTTCATGGCAAGACGATCTTCTCGAAGATCGACTTGGAGCGTGCCTTCCACCAGATCCCAGTAGCACCTGCAGATACCCAGAAGACAGCCATCACCACTCCGTTTGGACTCTTCAAGTACACTTTCATGAGTTTTGGCCTACGCAATGCAGCACAGACTTTCCAGAGGTACATGGACCATATGCTTCGCGACCTCGATTTTGTCACTGTCTACATTGACGACATCCTCGTCGCATCTTCGACGCCTGCTGAGCACCACCACCACCTACAACTCCTTCTCCAACGCCTGCAGAACAACAACATGAAAGTTCATCTTGCTAAGTGCGTCTTTGGAGCCTCTGCCATCGATTTCCTCGGTCACAGTCTCGCCCAGTGGCATACAACCCCTACCACAGAAGATAACTGCGATTAGGGAGTTCCCCAAACCTGAAACGGCGAAGAAACTCCAAGAATTCCTGGGTTTAGTCAACTACTACCACCGCTTCATTGACAAAGCTGCCACCGTCCTAGCCCCCCTACACAACCTTCTCAAGGGACGCCCAAAGAAGTCTCACAAGCCTCTCGTGTGGACTCAAGAGGCTGTTACGGCATTCACCACTATCAAACAGCACATTACACGCCTCACCGTCCTGGCCCACCCCGCACCTAACGCCCGGACCACTCTCACAACAGACGCTTCTTCTACTGCAGTGGGCGCCGCCTTACAGCAGGAGATCAACGGAATTCTCACACCCGTTGCTTTCTTCTCACAACGGCTTCAACCACCACAACTCAAGTACAGCGCCTTTGGTCGAGAACTCCTGGCCATATACCTGGCTGTCAAACATTTCCAGCACTTCCTCGAGGCCTGTCAGTTCACCATCTTCACTGATCACAAGCCCATCGTCCACGCCTTCGCTTCAGCTTCCCAGTCACATACACCTCGTGTCCTGCGCCACTTGGCTTACATCTCGGAGTTCTCCAGCGACGTCCAACACATTAAAGGCAGCCACAACGAGATCGCCGACGCCCTCTCTCGTTGTATATCCAACATTCTTCCCTCATCTCCACCCATTGATTATGGGCAGCTAGCCGTGGCTCAAGAGAACGATGAAGGCCTGGCAGCATACAAGACATCCCCCTCAGGCCTCACACTCCAAGAACTCCCTGTTCCTGGTACGAAGATAAAATTGTGGTGCGATGTATCCTGCGGGCAGCCTAGACCGTTCGTGTCTCACGTCCACCGCCGCGCTGTTTTCGACCGCATCCATGGTCTCAGCCACCCGGGTGTGCGGGCCTCCCAGCGCCTCCTCACGCAACGTGTCGTCTGGCCCGGCATCAAATTTGATACTAAGAAATGGGCTGCCCAGTGCCTGGCCTGCCAGTCCTCCAAAATACATCGTCACAAACCTTCCCTATTCCCAAAGGACGTTTTCAAGTAGTACACCTCGACATCGTGGGACCTCTTCCATCATCCTACGGTAGCACCTACATCTTCACCTGCATCGACCGTTTCACCAGGTGGACAGAAGCAATTCCCATGCCCAACGCTACAGCAGAGGCTACCGTCCACGCCTTCATGTCCTGTTGGGTTTCCCGTTTTGGCCCCCCGCAACCGTAATCACTGACCGAGGAGCCCAGTTTGAGTCACAACTCTGGCAGCACCTCCTACAGTTCCTCGGCACGTCTAGGCAACGCACTACAACATACCACCCTCAAGCCAATGGCATGGTAGAGCGGTTTCACCGGCAGCTGAAGGACGCACTCAAGACACAGCACGACCCTTACAGCTGGACTGATGCACTTCTGTTAGTGCTCCTCGGCATCCGTGCATCACACAAGGAGGATATGGAGTGTAGCCCAGCAGATCTTACACTAGGCGAGCCCCTTCGCCTACCTGGGGATTTCTCAGTCCCTCCTAACCTCCACCAAACCACTCCTGCCGTTCGTCATGACTTACTCCAAAAGCTACGACAAGCAGTTTTTGCATTCAGAGCTACTGCTCCACGCCAGCCTCCTCAGCGCCCTGAACACATCCCTCCTGCACTACTCACAGCCGAGTATGTTTTCGTCAGGCATGATGCTCACCGCAACCCACTACAACGCCCCTACGATGGACCCTTCCAGGTGGTTACCCGTTCAGCGAAGTTCCTGACGATTGTCCGGAATGGCAGACATGATACCGTCAGCGTAGACTGAGTCGAACCGGCCACCTTACCCGTTGGGCCCCCAGCCCAGCAGCACCACCAACAAACTACGGCTGCACCAGTCTACCCGCAGTTACCACTGGCAGCAACACCATGCCCACGACATTTCTGGGCACCCTCTTTTCACCCTCAGGTACCCCCTGTTCCTGTCCTGAACCCTGCTGCTGTTGTAGAACCTGCTCCTATCATAGACCCTCCTCCCGTCATAGAACCTCCTCCTGCCATGGACCCTCCTCCTGTCATAGAACCTGCACCTGTAATGGACCCTCCTCCTATCATAGACCCTCCTCCCGCCATAGAACCTGCTCCTGCCATGGACCCTCCTCCTGACGTCGCCCCTGACCCGGTCATCCCAGCTAGAGACCATGAGGACGCAGCCCCTGCAGCAACAGGAGCACAACAACCATTGCCTGTACAACCTCCTCTAATCCCAAACCCTCTTTCTCCCCCTAATTCTTCCACAGGTTTGTGTCACTAGACGGAGTTATTACACTTAGCAGCCGAGTCGTACGTACACCTGCCCGGTATGTGTCATGTGTGGGGCGCAACCCGGACAACATCCAGCCTTCCGCCGCGCCGGGAGAGGAGGGGGAATATTGTAGTGGCTCCTCTCCCCTACAACTTCCAACTGAGCTCCGGCCGCGCGCCTACTAGTCAATCAGCGTACAGCCAGCTACGCCGAGACTAGGTCTATGCAGTGGACGTAGGGGTACGATCGCCTACCTAGTCTCGACCTTCAACCTCCAGCTCAGGCTCAAAGTGTTTCACACCTTACGCTTAAGCCGCTGTGATTGGCCCTCTCGCTACGCTCACCCCAAATCCTGATCCTCGTTATTGTATAAATACGGCCATGCCTGGCCAGGGAGACCATTCTACACTCGGCTACCGGACCAGCAACACCTCTCACAGCTCCTCACCACCCAGCTTTCTCAGAAACCTCCTCGCCCTATAGGACCTCTGAGCAAGCTTCTCCACCTAGTCACTCCTAAGCACTGCGCTGTACAAGAATATGTATACAGAAAGCGCATTGTGAGTTTCTATTCTACCTCATTCCTGAGTGTGAGAAATCTACATGTACATACGTTTGTGTGCCCATACTAAGATAATTGACAACTGGCCCCATACTGTACGCTACAGTACCATTGATTGTCTGACATGTTCCAGAATTCCTGGACTGTGTTTAATTTGCTTGCACTTGTCACGAACACTTGAGCATGTGTAGAACTTGACATTTTACCATAGAGACATTGTGGTTTAGAATTATCCAAGAATTTCATCCTCTAATTTAATGTACTCTTTGCTGAATCACCCTGTATGGTCAAGTGTGTCCTCAAGTTATCAACATTATTGTGTGTTAAAACAGGAGAATGATAACAATGATGAGTTTGTGTATGATTAGGCACAGCTATTCTGACTTGATGTACAATCATAGTTGTAGCATACTGTATGTGGCCAGATGTCAATTCTCTTTGTATGGGCAAACAAATGTACGTACATGTAGACATCTCACACTCAGGAATGAGGTAGAATAGAAACTCACAATGTGTTTTCTGTATATATATTGTTGTACAGTGCAGTGCTTAGGAGTGACTAGGTGGAGAAGCTCGCTCAGAGGTCCTGTAGGGCGAGGAGGTTTCTGAGGAAGCTTGGTGGTGAGGAGCTGTTGAGAGATGTTGCTGGTCTGGTAGCCGAGTGTAGAATGACCTCCCCGGCCAGCCGGGGTCGTATTTATGTGATTTAGAAACCTCAGGATTTGAGGCGCTCGTAGCGCGAGGACCAATCACAGGAGAGGACGCGTAAGGGGTGAAACTCTCTGATCCTGAGCTGGAAGTTGAAGGTCGAGACTAGGTCGGCGATCGTACTCCTACGTCCACTGCATAGACCTAGCATCTTGGTGTAGCTAGGGCGCTTGTGGTAGAAGCGGTACCGCTCTTGCCTCGCAAGCAAGATGTTACGGGTTCGATTCCCAGGCAGGCGGAAGTTGTTTGGACACTCTTCCTAGCCCCCTTGGTCCTTGTTCACCTAGCAGTATGTAGGTACTTGTTGTAAATCGAAAGGTTGCGAATTCGTTTTCAGGGAAAGTTGTTGGAGCTTCTAAACTTGGAACTGACACAATCCGAGGAGTGGTGACCCGAGGATCACACACCCAACACAGACAAAACCAAATAAGTAAACGATGTGCTAACAAAATAAACACAGTCGTGTAAAGCCACGGCACTATCTCTCCCACTACAAATCCCTTTCTAACCTCCTGCTCCGTCTTCTGTCATGTTCCCCGCTCTGACTTTCGCTCCCAACAACTTTTTTGGAGCTTCTAAACTTGGAACTGGCTGTACGCTGATTGGTTGGTAGGTGCGTGGCCGGAGCTCAGTTGGGAGTTGTAGGGGAGAGGATCCACTACATTGTCACAAGCAATTATCTATCCCTCCTATTACCATATGTGTGCACTCAAGGCCTTTCTACACGACAGGTCACAAAAGGGTGGGGAGGTATTGATGGAGTAAAACACTTGGATAAGGTAAGAGGGCATAATTCTAGGGCCACATTATGTAGTGAGAGTGTATGTGGTCTTAAATTTATCCTTAACAGCTAAAGAAGGTGTTTAGCTTGGAGGTCATAGCTTGACATTGATGGCATTAATGATCCTGGCAGTTCATAGGCCTAAAACCCAAACAATCAACCGACCAGGAGGACGGGTGTCCGGAGAGGTGAATGGGAGCTGTCATATGGACTTAACTTTCCTTTGTTTTCTATGTCTACTTGAGATTCTGGGGAGGAATGTAAATGAGCTTTTGGCAAGTAATTTCTCATTAGGGTTGAAAAGGCATCTGGTTTCTGCGAGGAAAAAAATAAATTAATAAAATATTTACTGATAAAAAATTAATAATGATTTGCTGGATAGAATGTGACTTGTCCACCCTGTAAAAAGTTTATTAGAGTTGTAAAAATCAATGTGAGGTAATAAGGTGACAGTGGCAATGGTGTTTGGCCACTGCTCCGCACTCAGCCTCGTATGGAAGCTAATGCCATCGACATATAGATTGGCGAGTCACAGGGAAATTATAATTATCAGTGTACGCAAGGCTGGCTACAACGTGTCAGAAATTGCCAGGGAGGTTGGGGTAACTGTGAGACGTTGGTTAACCCACATGAAGGAGTCTGAGAACCTGGAAAACCGATGGTCATGAGTATTATGATGTTTTGTTGGCATTTGATTTACTGTATGTATTAAAATGACTAATTCAAGGTGATTAATGTAAACAAAACATATTTGAACTCTTAATTCATATAATTGATATAATTTTAGGCCAAGGAGACCACGATTGGTAGGTGAGGAGGACATTGGATGAGCTTGTGGGGTACGAGATGTTGGGCTCACACTCAGGATGGGATGGAGAAAGGAAACTCACAATGTGATCTCTGTATACATATTGTATTGGATGTACAGTGCAGCTTGGTGCTGGGAAGTGGCAGCGTGGTTACAAGCGTGATGTAGAGAGAGCTGGTTGGTGAGGATGCTCAAAGGAGGACCAGCTTGTGGGTCGCCATGCTCGCTGGCGGGAGCGAGGGCCTCCAGGCAGGAGCGGAGGAGGTGGTGTTGGTTGGTGTAGGTAGAAAGAGGTAGGTCACTGTATATGTTCTGGGTACCAAGTTCTATCTACAGGAGCGAACACAAACACCTGTAGAGTTTTCGTAAGTTCTATTTACTGGACAAATAGAGATACACAAGCGAAACGGCTCCCCCTGATCTGTCTGGGGGGTCAACTAGCCTTTCAGGCGACATGTGGCAAGTGATACATTAGCAGCTTCCATATGTCGCCAGGCACATTAATTAAGCGTGAGACATGGTAAATACATTGCCACACGCTGCTAGCTAGACTGAATAAATAATGTATATAAATGGAGCACATACATAATATACATACAGCATACATAATATACATACAGCATACATAATATACATACAGCATACATAACATACATACACCTCCCTCCCCCATATACGCTCATAGCAAAGTCTTGAGCGGACCTTTTCTTTTGGATCCGTTCAGAGCGTTGAGGGACTTGATCACTGGGGAGGGTATGGACTCAACACTGGTGGCGGGGTCAGAAGAAGGTGTTGTTACGGGGCAAAGAAAACGGCGGTTCCTCTGCCACACACGACCACTGGGTAACCCCACCTGGTAGTCCCGTGACCTACAGAGACCCATGACTACGCCCACTTTGTCCCAACGTAGGGAGGTCGGGTCCTGAACACGGACTTGGGTGCCGACACTCAACCTGGGGAGAGAACGGGCGTGGTCGTTGTAGCGGGCGACGACGTCTTGAACACGTTCGGCGGCTCGGCGATCACAATCCTCTGTCTTGGCCTGCCACTCCTTGGAGAAGGATTGAGGGTGAGCAGGGACACAAGAACGAAGGAGGCGTCCATACAAGACCTGGGCAGGGGAGCGTCCGGTGTAATTGGGTGTGTTGCAGAGTTCAAGAAGACCCCGGTCGAAGGCCTCGCAGTCAATATTCCCAGAAGGGGCCACCTTAAGGATGAGGTGCTTCAGGGATTTGACAGCAGCCTCAGCGTGGCCGTTGGACTGCGGGTAATGGGGCGATGACAACACATGCCGGACTCCCCATCGGTCAAGGAACAGAGCAAAGTCCCGGCTTGTGAACTGGGGCCCTCCGTCAGTTCGCAGGAGCACAGGAATGTCCACGTCACGGAAGTATTCTTATATTACTCTTATTAATTATGTATAGTAAAGTATTACAGATCATGTATTAATTCTATGTAATATTTCCCTTTATTATGCACCATGTTATGTATATAAATTATCATATTTACATTTTATGTATTCAGCTTGTGAATGCTGGCATCTGTACATGCAAGCGCGCAGTGATACATAGAGTTAAGACAGCCAGTCCTTGTAGTGCGGAAGCGAGCTTCTTGGTCCCTTTGTATATATCTCCCGTACTAGAATAAGAACCTACTTTTCAGATAACAAGTGTTTGTGTATACCCTCAGTAGTATAGAACATTTTGTGGGTATCCAAGACGAACATAGAACCATCAAACAATCAGTTAAAATCACATTCAGGTAATATAAGCCTTTAATTGTGATATCGTCGTTAAGTTCATTGTAACCGTAAGATACTGATAATGGAGAGTTAGGGGTTTAAGGTGGCGTTGTTACAGAGAGTCATGATGCTCTTAGCTGAGATCAAGAAGGAAAAACGAACAGCAAAAATTACATTGTTGCTAATACACTCTTAGAGGCTGGCCAGGACGGGACAGCTGCATCTAAGGTAAAGACGAACTACTGTACAGTGTAGATGGGTCCTTGTTGTGTGGATGACTCACGGGTGGATTCATTATTATGTTCATTATTCAACTGGAAGATTTGTTCTTAATTATATATGTCTGAGTGTGGATTTGTAAGACCAGTTTAGTAAAGACAAGTCAGATGTTATTCCGGTGTATTAGTACTGATGTCGTTTAGTGTAAAGTTTAAAGATAATAAATAATTGGAGGTTGAACCAAAAATTTACATATACGGATAAATATGACATTGATTATTATCTACAGGAAGGAAGTGATCATCGCTGTATATTATCAATTAACACATTACTTCTACTCTCCTGCAGCAGTAAAAAAAGGTGTTTAAGATATTATCTACACCAAGGCGAAACCCAACAAACTGGGCTATTGGCAGTCCATTGCAACTCTCCCTCTCCCCAGTCGTTGCAACACTTGCACCAATGGATCGGGGAAAGCGAAAGCCAAGATGTGTGGTTGCAGCCTTCGCTCCTGCCTCACCACACAAATCAACTCACACTCAGCCATCATCCAGCTCATCATACCTCTCATCATCATCAAAACCCCTATACCTTCAAAAGACCTATGGCGACGGACGATTGGCAACGGGGACAGTCAGAGATGACTGCCGGGAGTCTCTAGACACAACACTGCACATAGGTGGCACAGATAAGATGGTCGTTTATGTACTGGGATCCAGGCAGCAGAGCATTCCGGTCCTGTCTGTAAGACTCAGCAGGATATTGGCACAAATGAGCGTCCTGAAAGAACTGCCCTTGTGGCAAAAGAGCTGGCTAGGTATAACATCGACCTAGTAGCCATTAGTGAGTCCCGGTTCCCAGAAGAGAATCTGGCTATACAGTACTTTCTTCTGGAAGGTTAAGCATGCTGTGGAGAGAGACCGCACTTGTGGAGTTGGCTTTGCAATCCGCCAACACTGGATGCAGAGGATGACATCAAGGAGGCATTTCATGCCGACCTCGACAGAGCGCTAACCTCTATCCCCAGAGAAGACAAGGTTGTGCTCCTTGGTGACTTCAATGCCAGAGTTCGCAGAGATGTTAATATTTGGAAGGGGATCATAGGGAGAAATCAAAAAGTGAAGTGTAATCCCAACAGCCTACTCTTTCTCAGAAAGTGTGCTGCACACAACCTCACTTTCACCAATACCTTGTTTAGGCAGGCCGACAAGTTCAAGGGTTCGTGGCAACACCCACGATCCAAACACTGGCACCTCATTGACTACATCATTGTCATAGAAAGAGATCGCCGAGATGTCCTCATCACCCAAGCCATGCGTGGCTCAGACGACTGCGATACTGATCATCGACTCGTCAGGGCCTGGCTATCACCTCACATTGCCCCAAAACAGCGAGGGCAGCAAACCTCCAGAAGAGGTTTTAACACCAAGCGTCTGGAGAATCCAGCGGTAGCACATGCTTTCAGAGAGCAGCTCGAACATGGGCTGATAAATAACCCGACAACAAACAAACCAAATCTCAGTGCCGAATGAGATATTCTTCACAGTGTCATGAAAAAAACCCTGTAGAGACCCTCGGCCAGATCGAAAGGATATACTAGGACTGGTTTGATAAAAATGACCCGGCAATCAATATACTCGTCGATGATAAACATGCTGCTTTAACTGACTGGCAGAACAACACTCATTCTCGGAACAAAGCTCTTGAAACACGAGGAGTGAGGCCGTTCCCGAGGAATAAATGTGAGGACGCTCCTACACATGTAAAACAAGAGACCCAAGCACGGAAAACACTGGTCCCTGAGGCTGACTTGTGACGGCCAACAATGAAAATTTGAAGATCAAATGGTTCTCTGCCCAAAAAGACCTTAATCCTAATCGTCCGTGATGCATTCCGGTTCAGAGTACTGTATTACGGTTGGATCCCGTTAAAATTGGGATCCATTGGAATTAGTACTTACTGGGATTGGCACCTATTATTACTAATCACCATCACTAGTTTTTAGGTTAGGTTGTTACCAATTATGGCTGGTACCTATTTGACGAGTCAACAACTGATGGAGAGGACATGACGCCTCCAAAACACGAAGCCGATTAGCTAATATCCTGTAAAGCTGGATGACAAAACCATGGCCTGCGTGGTGAGGTTATTTGATCTGTGTAGCAACAACTTTCCAGGAGAGATAAGGATGCCTCTAAAGCAGGTGAGTGTGTTCACTGTGCCCACTTGAATGGAAGAGGCGAGGCTCTGGCGTGAAGAAGGTGGGGGGGGGGGGGGTACTCCGATACTCTCATAGATGGCGTGAGGGAGGGTAAGGGGGCGGGGGTGGTGGTCTTTCATATAGACAGCGACGGGACCACAAAGACGGTGTAAGGATAAAGAGTGGGCCCGACCTCTTCGTGAACGAGTGGGGGCATCACGTTGACTCATTGATAAGGGAAGGACACCGACGTCCTTAAAGATGGGGGAAAAGCGTAACGTTCCTTTAAAACTGTTGTGCGATGCGAAGAACACCTGACTTAGCTGATGAACAAAACGATAACCATTGACTATGATAACTTGGACGTACCTGAGATATGGTGTGTTAATATCCCTCCAAGAGCTGTTTTAGCTTACACTTACCTGGAAAAAAAAATATAATCAAGTTGAGATTATCTGCCGTCTATCACACAAACAACTATATGATTATTAACACTTAACTCACAGGAACAACTAAGACAGAACCAATGATCTTAAGCATTAGTTTATGCCAAATGGATGACTAAGATAACTTGTTCAATATGTCCACAACACAACAGTAGTATAGTTACCTTGTGCTGGTGGGAACCCTAGTGCCGTACAGGGTCAACCCATGGCACCGTCTTGACACTTTTATGACACCTCATGGCACTTGACAACACCTTCCTTTACCTCATGACACTTTACACCTTGTGACAGTTCAACACATTTTGAAACACTTTAGGACATTAATAACACTTTACTACACTTTGCCAGAATTTAAAGCATTAATGGCACTTTATTGACACTTCACGGCATCAATGGCCCTTTACGACACTTTGAGAGACTTCACAGCACCTTACAACACTTTGCGACACCATATGGCACAATTGTATGTTGTTTGGACACTTTATAACTATTCGAGACTTTGACACTTTATGCCACCTTGAAACCGGCAATTTAGGAAATTTTAGAGCACTGACACTTTAGACCAGTGACACTATAGGACACTTTGACACTTTAGGACACCTCAGACACTTCATATCACTTTTTATACGAAACTTATTAAGCTTAATGACACTTTATCACACCTACTGTCACTTAAAATCACTATATAAAACTTTTGAATATTACATGAATCATTGTGACATATCGTAACACTTTATGACACTCCTAACACCACTTTACAACACTTATGACACGGATGGGTGTTTTTGGCGCCCACAATTACTTTGTGACACTTATAAGTCTTCATGACACAAACACTTTATAACACTTATGAATACTTTACGTTTCTTTCAAACACTTTATGATACAAGTGATTATTTCACAATACTTAAGAAAACTTTACGGCACTTAAAAGCACTTTTAAGACTGCAGACCACTTTGAGACACTTATAACTAATTTACGACACTAGTAAACATTTTCTGACACTTACCAACACTTCACAACACTTATAAACACTTTATTGCACTGACGAATGCTACGATACTTTGCAGACATCATCAATTACAGTGTCTTCACCGGGTATTTGTTTGTGTAAAAACCTTGGTGTAAGTCCTTCCCGGCACTAAGGTAGAGACAGTACTGCGTAGGTCTTGTTTAAGATACTATACTCAAGATAGGAAAGTTCCTGGTAAAATATATGAAATATGTGTAAGGCAATGTTGCCAGATACCTCAATAATAGCGCCATCTATTGGCTGTGTCCAAAAGCTATTCGTGACATCATAGACGTTCATGTGACGTTATGAGTGAAATTTTTTACGTTTTCCATTTATTTTAGACATAACAATCTTCATTTATGTATGCATGTATGTATACATATAAAGAGAGAATGAAAACCCTACTGTATAATTTTCACTGACTCCCTTGCCTCAAGATCTTAGATGAGTTCAGAAATTAAGAGATACAAACGGCCGTATTATTAAACAACATCTTCCTTTGAAGATGGTCGTCGTGTTCCAACCCGAGTTTTAAACTAAATGAGTCCTGAGGGACACCGCAGTACAGTACTTAACGGGATGGTGTGACGGTAAAATTAACTAATTCCAATATTATATATATATATATACATATATATATATATATATATATATATATATATATATATATATATATATATATATACATATGTAACCGGTCGGAATATCTCACTACTAGTTATTGTTTTGTTTTGTTTTAGTTATAGTGGATGGTAGTGCAGTGGAAGCGCCCCTCAGAGAAAATTCCGAACCAGCATAAACACCAATTCAATTTTCAATTTCAATTGTTTATTACTTGATAGAGGAAGCAGGATCCTAGTGCTGTCACTAGGTACCCCTGTACAATAACACCAGAAGCATCTGGCAAGTGTCACAAGTATATACAGTATAAATATTATAAAGCGGCTTACTAAAGCCTAAGGAATGAAGGATATTCCTTTAAAACATTATCAATATTATTTACATAATATCTGGCCAGTATGGGAGGATCATCGTGTCTCCGTCAGGGGGTCGTGGAGTGGTGGTCCAGTAGGCGTCACGGAGGTAGTGGATAAGAACATAAGAACATAAGAATGGAGGAAACTGCAGCGGGCCTATTGGCCCATACTGGGCAGTCCCGTTTACACCCAACCCCTATTGCTCATATGAGCATCCAACCTATGTTTGAAGCAATTCAGCGTATTCGAGTTAATGATGATATTTGGTAACTTGTTCCATTCATCCACTACTCTGTTTCCAAACCAGTGTTTACCTATTTCACGCCTAAATCTAAATTTGTCCAATTTAAAACCATTGTTTCGAGTTCGCTCCTGGTTGGATAATTTGAGTACCTTTGTAATGTCCCCTTTGTTTAGCCCTGACTTCCATTTATACACCTCTATCAGGTCGCCCCTCGCTCTACGTCTCTCAAGGGAGTGCAAATTAAGATGCTTTAACCTGTCTCTATACTCAAGGTTCCTGATACCCGGGATTAGTCTTGTCATTCTCCTCTGAATTCTTTCCAAGGATTCTATATCCATTCTGTAATACGGTGACCAGAACTGAACTGCGTAATCCAGGTGTGGTCTCACAAGAGCAAGATACAGTTTTAGGATGACCTCGCTAGTCTTGTAACTAACACACCTTTGTATGAACCCAAGTACTTTATTAGCCTTGTTACGAGCAAAAACACATTGTTTACTTGGCTTAAGGTTCCTACTTATCATTACTCCTAAATCTCTCTCGCAGTCGGATTTCTCTATGGCATCGTTGTTCATCTGGTATCTGGTTTCCCTGTTTATATTTCCTATACTGAGTACTTTACATTTGTCAATGTTGAATTTCATCTGCCATTTTTCAGACCATTCGAAAAATTTGTTTAGATCCTCCTGTAGTTTTGCCGAGTCCTCGTCAGATTTGATAACACGTCCTATTTTAGTATCATCAGCAAATTTGCTTATGTTGCTGTCTATGCCGATATCTATGTCGTTTATGTATATAATAAACAATAATGGTCCAAGTACTGAGCCTTGGGGAACTCCACTTGTGACGTTGCTCCAATGGGACTTAGTGCCGTTAATGCTCACTCGCTGTTTCCTGTCCTGTAACCACGCCCTAATCCATTTAAGGATGTCACCTTTGATGCCATGAGCTTCTACCTTTCTAATTAGTCTTTCGTGGGGTACTCTGTCGAAGGCTTTGCTAAAGTCGAGATATACCACATCATAATTGTGCCCCTCGTCCACTGATTCGAAAACTGATGAAAAGAATGTTAATAGATTAGTTAGGCAAGAACGTCCGCTTGTGAAGCCATGCTGGGAATCATTGATCAATCTGTGCTTCTCCAGGTGATTTCGAATAGAGTTTGAAATGATTGCTTCCAGTAATTTGCCTACTATTGATGTTAGACTGATTGGGCGGTAGTTAGAGGATAGTGATCTATCCCCCTTCTTGAAGATCGGTATTACATTCGCTATCCTCCAGGATTCTGGTACTACACCTGTTTTTTAAGGACATGTTAAACAACTTTGCTAAGGGCATACTAAGCTCTTCCTTACATTCCTTTAATACTCTGGCAAATATCTCATCGGGACCAGGTGACTTATTAGGCTTTAGTTTGTCTATTTGCTTACTAACATCGTTACTAGTCACTACTATCTCACTTAATTTGTTTTCTTCACTATCTCTGATAGAGTCGGTGCCTCGGGTATCATGTTTAAATTTTCGCTGGTGAAAACTGTTGAAAAATATTTATTCAAATTATTGCTCATTTCTCCGTCCTTATCAGTGAGCTCGCCGGAGTCTGACCGTATTGGTCCAATCTTTTCTCGTGTTTTAGTTTGGTACATTTGGTAGAATCCTTTGGGGTTTGTCTTTGCCTCCCTTGCTATCCTTACCTCATTATTCCTCTTTGCTTTCCTTATCTCGGTTTTAACCCTACTTGCCAATACCCTATAATAGTCCCGGAGGTGAATTTCGCCACGATTTATCCTTCTACCTATAGCCTTCCTTTGGCCAATGATGTTCTTTAAATAATTATTTATCCATTTAGGGTCATTGTTGTTTGATCTGAGTTTTTTGTATGGTATGTTCTGCCTTTGTGCATTAAGTAACTCACTATTTAAATTGTCGTGGAACTCGGCAATCTCAGATCTCGTTATCAGGTCGGTGTCATCTGTCAGGTTCACGGCCAAGCGCGACACCCCCTCTCTTAGCTGCCTCTTTAAACTGTCAAAGTTTGCCCTTCTGAAATCTGGTACTTTAGTGGAATTTTCCTTACGTCTGCCCTGAAAATCTAACTGGAATCGAATTTCTTTGTGATCGCTGTTTGCAAGTTCGTTTCCCTACCTCGACATTGCTAATGAGGTTTTCTCTGTTTGACAAAACTAAATCCAATATATTATTACCCCGTGTGGGTTCGGTTATATGTTGACTTAGGAAACAGTCCTGGATCGTCTCGAGAAAATCCTCTGATTCTGAGTTTCCCGTAAGGTCGGTCCAATCTATTTGGCCAAGGTTAAAGTCGCCTACTATACAGACTTTGTTGTGTATGGAAGCCCTGCGCATTTCATCCCAGATAAGTCGCTCATTGACTCTGTCAAGATTGGGGGGTCTATATATTACTCCTGTGATTAATTTTTCCCGACCGTCGCTTAATTCTATCCAAATTGTTTCTGTATTCCTCTCAGTTTTTATTTCCTTATTTATTTCACACTTCAGATTATCCCTAACATAGATTGCTACTCCGCCTCCTTTCCTGGTCTGCCTATCGGTATGGAACAGTTTGTAACCCGCAATTTGGTATTCGACTGGTAATTCACGTGTGTCTAGGTTGATCCATGTTTCAGTGAATGCAATTATATCGATTTCTTCTGTACATACCAAGGCCCTAATATCATCCATTTTGTTTCTCATACTTCTACTGTTCGCGTAATATACATTTAAGTTAGTCGTGTTCTGAGTCCTTCCCTTACCGCGTTTAGTTTTAAACTCCCTGTCTAATTTAGTTATGTCATCATTCCTAACACTATTTCCCTGTAATCTTTCGCCTTGTTTACCCGCTCCCACTGCAGTCTCCTCCACCCCCGTGCCCCTATGTTCTCTTAGCAGTTTAAAGACTTCGATATCTTTTGAACTGCCCCCTCTAGAGCCCCAGCCAGGTTTGCTACTCCATCCCTAGACAGGTGCACCCCATCCCTAGCATAAAGGTCCCTTCTGCCATAGAAGTTGTCCCAGTTGTCAATGAATGGGACTGATATTGACTTGCAATATCTGTCAAGACGGTCGTTAACACGGGTGCGGCTGTCGGGTCTTCTGCATAATGGACAAGCGCGTTGCTCAGGGGATGCGGGGCTACCATTCTCTCAAGCAAAGTCATACCCAATGATGATACGGGCAGCAATCACGTCCCGTTTCAGCGACCCTTTCCCATAGACATACGAGAGGTCAGGAAGTTTACGGAGGACATCGTATCAGGTGGGCGGGGAGTCCAGGGGGATGGCTGCTTCCCGAGCTTCTCTCTGTTTGCGGCGAATTTGGGTCCTAAGCTGTAAAAGTGTTCGAGGAACAACGTAGTCAGGTGTGGCCTTGTTGCAGCCAGTCTTGGCAAGGCCATCTGCTGCCTTATTCCCCAAGATACCGGCATGACTGGGTATCCATAGGAATGTCACACATAATGAGACAGACTCACAAGAAGATAATTACATATAGGAAGAATATTTAGTAAGAGGGATGTAAAGAGAAGAAGACTTTGGTGGCGTGGCCGTGTTAGTTATTTACTCTGTCAATACACTTATCTATCTTATACGTCAACACACATCTATTACGTTCTTAAGGACTACTTCTCAAGCACCGCTTCGTTACAACTATTTATTAATTACGACAATGGCATGGACACATTAATAACACCTTCTATCCAAGTTACTAGGACATCATAGAACGTTACAAGACACTGATTCTCGGACACGTATATTAGGTTTCCTCCCTCCCTCCCTCCCTGTAGTCTCCATAACTCTTGTATATTAGGTTTCCTCCCTCCCTCCCTCCCTCCATACCTCCCTGTAGTCTCCATCACTCCGGTGTATTAGGTTTCCTCCCTCCCTCCCTCCCTCCCTCCCTCCCTCCCTGTAGTCTCCATCACTCTCCATCATTCCTGTATTTAAGGTTTCCTCCCTCCCTCCCTTCCTCCCTCCCTTCCTCCCTCCCTGTAGTCTCCATCACTCCTGTATATTAGGTTTCCTCCCTCCCTCCCTCTCTCCCTCCCTCCCTCAGAGTATTTTCCATCACTCCTGTATTTAAGGCTTCCTCCCTCTCTCCCTCCCTCCCTCCCTGTAGTCTCCATTACTCCTTTATATTAGGTTTCCTCCCTCCTCCCCCCTCCCTCCCTGTAGTCTCCATCACTCCTTTATACTAGGTTTCCTCTCTCCCTCCCTCCCTCCTTCCCTGTAGTCTCCATCACTCCTGTATATTAGGTTTCCTCCCTCCCTCCCTCCCTCCCTCCCTCCCTGTAGTCTCCATCACTCCTGTATATTAGGTTTCCTCCCTCCTTCCCTCCCTCCCTCCCTGTAGTCTCCATCACTCCTGTATATTAGGTTTCCTCCCTCCTCCCTCCCTTCCTCCCTGTAGTCTCCATCACTCCTGTATATTAGGTTTCCTCCCTCCTCCCCCTCCCTCCCTGTAGTCTCCATCACTACTGTATATTAGTTTTCCTCCCTCCCTCCCTCCCTTCCTCCCTCCCTGTAGTCTCCATCACTCCTGTATATTAGGTTTCCTCCCTCCCTCCCTCCCTCCCTCCCTCCCTGTAGTCTCCATCACTCCTGTATATTAGGTTTCCTCCCTCCTTCCCTCCCTCCCTCCCTCCCTGTAGTCTCCATCACTCCTGTATATTAGGTTTCCTCCCTCCCTCCTCCCTCCCTCCCTATAGTCTCCATCACTCCTGTATATTAGGTTTCCTCCCTCCTCCCTCCCTCCCTCCCTGTAGTCTCCATCACTCCTGTATATTAGGTTTCCTCCCTCCTCCCTCCCTCCCTGTAGTCTCCATCACTCCTGTATATTAGGTTTCCTCTCCTCCCTCCCTCCCTGTAGTCTCCATCACTCCTGTATATTAGGTTTCCTCCCTCCACCACCCCCTCCCTCCCTCCCTGTAGTCTCCATCACTACTGTATATTAGGTTTCCTCCCTCCTCTCCCTCCCTCCCTGTAGTCTCCATCACTCCTGTATATTAGTTTCCTCCCTCCCTCCCTCCCTCCCGGTAGACTCCATCACTCCTGTATATTAGGTTCCTCCCTCCTTCCCCCTCCTCCCTCCCTCCCTGTATCCCTCCCTTCCTCCCTCCCTCCCTCCCTGTAGTCTCCATCACTCCTGTATATTAGGTTTCCTCCCTCCCTCCCTCCTCCCTCCCTCCCTCCCTCCCTGTAGTCTCCATCACTCCTGTATATTAGGTTTCCTCCCTCCCTCCTCCCTCCCTCCCTGTAGTCTCCATCACTCCTGTATATTAGGTTTCCTCCCTCCTTCCCTCCCTCCCTCCCTGTAGTCTCCATCACTCCTGTATATTAGGTTCCCTCCCTCCTTCTCTCCCTCCCTCCCTCCCTGTGGTCTCCATCACTCCTGTATATTAGGTTTCCTCCCTCCTCCCCCTCCCTCCCTGTAGTCTCCATCACTACTGTATATTAGTTTTCCTCCCTCCCTCCTCCTCCCTCCCTCCCTCCCTCCCTCCCTGTAGTCTCCATCACTACTGTATATAAGGTTTCCTCCCTCCCTCCCTCTCCCTGTAGTCTCCATCATCCGTATTAGGTTTCCTCCCTTCCCCCTCCTCCCTGTAGTCTCCATCACTCCTGTATATTAGGTTTCCTCCTTCCTTCCCCCTCCCTCCCTCCCTGTAGTCTCCATCACTCCTGTATATGAGGTTTCCTCCCTCCGTCCCTCCCTCCCTGTAGTCTCCATCACTCCTGTATATTAGGATTCCTCCCTCCTTCCCCCCTCCCTCCCTCCCTGTAGTCTCCATCACTCCTGTATATTAGGTTTCCTCCCTCCTTACCCCCTCCTTCCCTGTATTCTCCACCACTCCTGTATATTAGGTTTCCTCCCTTCCTCCCTGTAGTCTCCATCACTCCTGTATATTTGGTTTTCTCCTTCCTCCCCTCCTCCGTCCATCCCTGTAGTCTCCATCACTTCTGTATATTTGGTTTCCTCCCTCCTTCCCCCCTCTCCCTGTAGTCTCCATCACTCCTGTATATTAGGTTTCCTCCTCCTTCCCCCTCCCTCCCTCCCTGTAGTCTCCATCACTCCTGTATATTAGGTTTCCCCTTCCCTCCGTCCTCCTCTCCCCTCCCTCCCTGTAGTCTCCATCACTCCTGTATATTAGGTTTCCTCCCTCCCTCCCTCCATCCTTCCCTGTAGTCTCCATCACTCCTGTATATTAGGTTTGCTCCCTCCATCCCTCCCTCCCTTAGTCTCCATCACTCCTGTATATTAGTTTCCTCCCCCCCTTCCTCCCTGTAGTCTCCATCACTCCTGTATATTAGGATTCCTCCCTCCTTCCCCCCTCCCTCCCTCTCTGTAGTCTCCATCACTCCTATATATTAGGTTTCCTGAAACCCTCCCTTCTTCCCTTTAGTCTCCATCACTCCTGTATATTAGGTTCCCTTCCCTACATCCCACCCACCCAACCTGTAGTCACCAACACTACAGTATATTAGGTTTCCTCCTTCCTCCCCTCCCTCCCTCTCTGTAGTCTCCATCACTCCTGCATATTAGGTTTCCTCCCTCCTCCCTCCATCCCTGTAGTCTCCATCACTCCTCTATATTAGGTTTCCTCCCTCCTTCCCTCCTCCTCCTCCTCCCTCCTTCCCTTCCTCCCTCCCTCCCTCCCTCCCTCCCTCCCTGTAGTCTTCATCACTCCTCTATATTAGGTTTCCTCCCTCCCTCCCTCTCCCTGTAGTCTCCATCATTCCAGTATATTAGGTTTCCTCCCTTCCCCCTCCCTCCCTGTAGTCTCCCTCACTCATGTAAACTAGGTTTCATCCCTCCCTCCCTCCCTCTCCCTCCCTGTAGTCTCCATCACTCCTGTATATTAGGTTTCCTCCCTCCCTCCCCCCCTCCCTGCAATCTCCATCACTCCTGTATATTAAGTTTCCTCCCTCCTTCCCCTACTCCCCGTAGTCTCCAGCACTCCTGTATATTAAGTTTCCTCCTCCTTCCCCTCCTCCCCGTAGTCTCCACCACTCCTGTATATTAGTTTCCTCCCTCCCTCCCTCCCTCCCTCCATCCTTGTCTGCAGTCTCCATCACTCCTCTATATTAGGATTCCTCCCTCCTTCCCCCCACCTCCCTCCCTGTAGTCTCCATCACTCCTGTATATTAGGTTTCCTCCCTCCCTATCTCCCTCCCTACCTGTAGCCTCCATCACTCCTGTATATTTGGTTTCCACCTTCCCTCTCCCTCCCTCCCTGTAGTCTCCATCACTCCTGTATATTAGGTTTCCTCCCTCCTCCCTCCCTCCCTCCCTGTAGTCTCCACCACTCCTGTATATTAGGTTTGCTCCTTCCTTCGCCCCCTCCCTCCCTGTAGTCTTCATCACTCCTGTATATTAGGTTTCCTCCCTCCCTTTCCCTCCTCCCTCCTCCTCCCTCCCTGTAGTCTCCATCACTCCTGTATATTAGGTTTCCTCCCTCCCTCCCTCCCTCCCTGTAGTCTCCATCACTCCTGTATATTAGTTTTCCTCCCCCTCCCTCCCTCCCTGTAGTCTCCATCACTCCTGTATATTAGGTTTCCTCCTCCTTCCCTCCTCCTCCCTCCTCCCTCCCTCCTCTACTTCCCTCCCTCCCTCCCTCCCTCCCTGTAGTCTCCATCACTCCTGTATATTAGGTTTCCTCGCTCCTCCCTCCTCCTTCCCTCCTCCTCCCTCCCTCCCTCCCTCCCTGTAGTCTCCATCACTCCTCTATATTAGGTTTCCTCCCTCCCTCCCCTCCCTCCCTGTAGTCTCCATCACTCCTGTATATTAGGTTTCCTCCCTCCTTCCCCCTCTCTCCCTGTAGTCTCCATCACTCCTGTATATTAGGTTTCCTCCCTCCTTCCCCCCTCCCTCCCTCCCTGTAGTCTCCATCACTCCTGTATATTAGGTTTCCTCCCTCCTTCCCCCTCCCTTCCTGTAGTCTCCATCAACTCCTTTATATTAGGTTTCCTCCCTCCCTCCCTGCCTCCCTCCCTCCCTCTCTCCCTCCGTCCCTGTAGTCTCCATCACTCCTCTATATTAGGTTTCCTCCCTCCCTCCCTCCCTCCCTGTAGTCTCCATCACTCCTGTATATTAGGTTTCCTCCCTTCCACCCTCCCTCCCTGTAGTCTCCATCACTCCTGTATATTAGGTTTCCTCCCTCCTTCCCCCCTCCCTCCCTCCCTGTAGTCTCCATCACTCCTGTATATTAGGTTTCCTCCCTCCTTCCCCCTCTCTCCCTGTAGTCTCCATCACTCCTGTATATTAGGTTTCCTCCCTCCTTCCCCCCTCCCTCCCTCCCTGTAGTCTCCATCACTCCTGTATATGAGGTTTCCTTCCTCCATCCCCCCTTCCTCCCTGTAGTCTCCATCACTCCTGTATATTAGGTTTCCTCCCTCCTTCCCCCCTTTCTCCCTGTAGTCTCCATCACTCCTGTATATTAGGTTTCCTCCCTCCTTCCCCCCCTCCCTCCCTCCCTGTAGTCTCCATCACTCCTGTATATTAGGTTTCCTCCCTCCTTCCCCCCTTTCTCCCTGTAGTCTCCATCACTCCTGTATATTAGGTTTCCTCTTTCCATTCCCCCCTCCCTCCCTCCCTGTAGTCTCCATCACTCCTGTATATTAGGTTTCCACCTTCCCTCCGTCCTTCCTTCTCCCCCTCCCTCCCTGTAGTCTCCATCACTCCTGTATATTAGGTTTCCTCCCTCCCTCCAGCCTCCTTCCTTCCCTGTAGTCTCCATCACTTCTGTATATTAGGTTTGCTCCCTCCATTCCTCCCTCCATTAGTCTCCATCACTCCTGTATATTATTTTCCTCCCCCCCTTCCTCCCTGTAGTCTCCATCACTCCTGTATATTAGGATTCCTCCCTCCTTCCCCCCCTCCCTCCCTCCCTGTAGTCTCCATCACTCCTATATATTAGGTTTCCTCAATCCCTCCCTTCCTCCCTTTAGTCTCCATCACTCCTGTATATTAGGTTTCCTTCCCTTCATCCCTCCCACCCACCTGTAGTCTCCATCACTCCTGTATATTAGGTTTTCTCTTTCCTCCCCATCCCTCCATCCCTGTAGTCTCCATCACTCCTGCATATTAGGTTTCCTCCCTCCTCCCTCCATCCCTGTAGTCTCCATCACTCCTGCATATTAGGTTTCCTTCCTCCTTCCCTTCCTCCCTCCCTCCCTCCCTCCCTCCCTTCCTTTCTCCCCCACCCCCTCCCTCCCTCCCTGTAGTCTTCATCACTCCTCTATATTAGGTTTCCTCCCTCCCTTCCTCTGCCCTGTAGTCTCCATCATTCCAGTATATTAGGTTTCCTCCCTTCCACCCTCCCTCCCTGTAGTCTCCATCACTCCTGTAAACTAGGTTTCATCCCTCCCTACCTCCCTCTCCCTCTCCCTCCCTGTAGTCTTCATCACTCCTGTATATTAGGTTTCCTCCCTCACTCGCCCCCTCCCTGCAATATCCATCACTCCTGTATATAAAGATTCCTCCCTCCTTCCCCTACTCCCCGTAGTCTCCAGCACTCCTGTATATTAAGTTTCCTTCCTCCTTCCCCTCCTCCCCGTAGTCTCCACCACTCCTGTATATTAGTTTTCCTCCCTCCCTCCCTCCCTCCCTCCATCCCTCTCTGCAGTCTCCATCACTCCTCTATATTAGGATTCCTCCCCCCTTCCCCCCAACCTCCCTCCCTGTAGTCTCCATCACTCCTGTATATTAGGTTTCCTCCTTTCCCTCCTCCCTCCTTCCCATTAGTCTCCATCACTCCTGTATATTATTTTTCCTCCCCCCTTCCTCCCTGTAGTCTCCATCACCCCTGTATATTAGGATTCCTCCCTCCTTCCCCCCTCCCTCCCTCTCTGTAGTCTCCATCACTCCTGCATATTAGGTTTCCTCCCTCCTCCCTCCATCCCTGTAGTCTCCATCACTCCTCTATATTAGGTTTTCTCTTTCCTCCCCATCCCTCCATCCCTGTAGTCTCCATCACTCCTGCATATTAGGTTTCCTCCCTCCTCCCTCCCTCCCTGTAGTCTCCATCACTCCTGTATATTAGGTTTCCACCTTCCCTCCGTCCTTCCCTCCTCCTCCCTCCCTCCCTCCCCCTGTAGTCTCCATCACTCCTGTATATTAGGTTTCCTCCCTCCTTCCCTCCCTCCCTGTCTCCTCCCTCCTCTATCCCTCCTCCCTCCCTCCCTCCCTCCCTGTAGTCTCCATCACTCCTCTATATTAGGTTTCCTCCCTCCCTCCCTCCCTCCCTGTAGTCTCCATCACTCCTGTATATTAGGTTTCCTCCCTTCCCCCCTCCCTCCCTGTAGTCTCCATCACTCCTGTATATTAGGTTTCCTCCCTCCCTCCCTCCCTCCCTCCCTGTAGTCTCCATCACTTCTGTATATTAGGTTTTATCCCTCCTTTCCTCCCTCCCTCTCTGTAGTCTCCATCCCTCCAGTATATTAGTTTCCTCCCTCCTTCCCCCTCCTCCCTGTAGTCTCCATCACTCCTGTATATTAGGTTTCCTCCCTCCTTCCCCTCCCTCCCTCTAGTCCCCATCACTCCTGTATATTAGTCTTCCTCCCTCCCTCCCTCCCTCCCTCCCTGTAGTCTCCATCACTCCTGTATATTAGGTTTCCTCCCTCCTTCCCCCCCCTCCCTCCCTGTAGTCTCCATCACTCCTGTATATTAGGTTTCCTCCCTCCCTCCCTCCCTCCCTGTAGTCTCCATCACTCCTGTATATTAGGTTTCCTCCCTCCTCCCTCACTCCCTCCCTCCCTGTAGTCTCCATCACTCCTGTATATTAGGTTTCCTCCTCCTCCTCCCTCCCCTCCCTCCCTGTAGTCTCCTTCACTTCTGTATATTAGGTTTCCTCCCTCCCTCCCTCCGTCCCTTCCTCCCTGTAGTCTCCATCACTCCTGTATATTAGGTTTCCTCCCTCCTACCGCCCTCCCTCCCTATAGTCTCCATCACTTCTGTAAATTAGTTTCCTCCTCCCCCTCCTCCCTGTAGTCTCCATCACTCCTGTATATTAGGTTTCCTCCCTCCTTCCCGCCCGCCCTCCATCCCTGTAGTCTCCATCACTCCTGTATATTAGGTTTTCTCCTTCCTCCCCAACCCTCCCTCCATCCCTGTAGTCTCCATCACTCCTGTATATTAGGTTTCCTCCCTTCCTTCCCCTCCTCCCTCCCTCCCTGTAGTCTCCATCACTCCTGTATATTAGGTTTCCTCCTCCTTCCCTCCCTCCCTCCCTGTAGTCTCCATCACTCCTGTATATTAGGTTTCCTCCCTCCCTCCTCCCTCCCTCCCTCCATCCCTCCTCTATAGTTTCCTCCCTCCCTCCCTCCCTCCCTGTAGTCTCCATCACTCCTGTATATTAGGTTTCCTCCCTCCCTCCCTCCCTCCCTGTAGTCTCCATCACTCCTGTATATTAGGTTTCCTCCCTCCCTCCCTCCCTCCCTGTAGTCTCCATCACTCCTGTATATTAGGTTTCCTCCCTCCTTCCCTCCCTCCCTCCCTGTAGTCTCCATCACTCCTGTATATTAGGTTTCCTCCCTCCCTCCCTCCCTCCCTCCCTGTAGTCTCCATCACTCCTGTATATTAGGTTTCCTCCCTCCTTCCCTCCCTCCCTCCCTCCCTCCCTGTAGTCTCCATCACTCCTGTATATTAGGTTTCCTTCCTCCTTCCCTCCCTCCCTCCCTCCCTGTAGTCTCCATCACTCCTGTATATTAGGTTTCCTCCCTCCCTCCCCTCCCTCCCTGTAGTCTCCATCACTCCTGTATATTAGGTTTCCTCCCTCCTTCCCCCAACCTCCCATCCTGGAGTCTCCATCACTCCTGTATATTAGGTTTCCTCCCTCCCTTCCTCCCACCCTCCCTGTAGCCTCCATCACTCCTGTATATTAGGTTTCCTCCCTCCTTCCCCCCTCCCTCCTCCTGTAGTCTCCATCACTCCTGTATATTAGGTTTCCTCCCTCCTTCCCCCTTTTCTCCCTGTATTATCCATCACTCCTGTATATTAGGTTTCCTCCCTCCTTCCCCCCTCCCTCCCTCCCTGTAGTCTCCATCACTCCTGTATATTAGGTTTCCTCCCTCCTTCCCCGCCTCCCTGTAGTCTCCATCACTCCTGCATATTAGGATTCCTCCCTCCTTCCCCCCTCCCTCCCTCCCTGTAGTCTCCATCACTCCTGTATATTAGGTTTCCTCCCTCCTTCCCCCCTCTCCCTGTAGTCTCCATCACTCCTGTATATTAGGTTTCCTCCTCCTTCCCCCCTCCCTCCCTCCCTGTAGTCTCCATCACTCCTGTATATTAGGTTTCCCTTCCCTCCTCCTCCTCTCCCCCTCCCTCCCCGTAGTCTCCATCACTCCTGTATATTAGGTTTCCTCCCTCCTTCCCCCCTCCCTCCCTGTAGTCTCCATCACTCCTGTATATTAGGTTTCCTCCCTCCATCCCTCCCTCCCTGTAGTCTCCATCACTCCTGTATAATAGTTTTCCTACCACTCTCCCTCCCTGTGGTCTCCATCACTCCTGTATATTAGGTTCCTCCCTCCTCCCCCTCCCTCCCTCCCTGTAGTCTCCATCACTCCTGTATATTAGGTTTACTCCCTCCTTCCCTCGCTCACTGTAGTCTCCATCACTCCTGTATATTAGGTTTCCTCCCTCCATCCCTCCCTCCCTCCCTGTAGTCTCCATCACTCCTGTATATTAGGTTTTCCTCCTTCCTCCCCTCCCTCCCTCCCTGTAGTCTCCATCACTCCTGTATATTAGGTTTCCTCCCTCCTCCCTCCCTCCCTGTAGTCTCCATCACTCCTGTATATTAGGTTTCCTCCCTCCTCTCCTCCTCCCTTCCTCCCTCCCTCCCTGTAGTCTCCATCACTCCTGTATATTAGGTTTCCTCCCTCCTCCTCCCTCCCTCCCTGTAGTCTCCATCACTCCTGTATATTAGGTTTCTCCCTCCCTATCTCCCTCCCTCCCTGTAGCCTCCATCACTCCTGTATATTAGGTTTCCTCCCTCCCTCCCCTCCCTCCCTGTAGTCTCCATCACTCCTGTATATTAGTTTCCTCCCTCCTTCCCTCCTCCCCGTAGTCTCCATCACTCCAGTATATTAGGTTTCCTCCCTCCTTCCCCTCCTCCCTGTAGTCTCCCTCACTCCTGCATATTAGGTTTCCTCCCTCCCTCCCTCCCTCCCTCCTCCCTGTCAGTCTCCATCACTCCTGTATATTAGGTTCCCTCCTTCCACCCCTCCCTCCCAGTAGTCTCCATCACTCCTGTATTTTAGGTTTCCTCCCTCCTCCCTCCCTCCCTCCCTGTAGTCTCCATCACTCCTGTATATTAGGTTTCCTCCCTCCTCCCTCCCTGTAGTCTCCATCACTCCTGTATATTAGGTTTCCTCCCTCCCCTCCCTCCCTCACTCCCTGTAGTCTCCATCACTCCTATATATTAGGTTTCCTCCCTCCTCCCTTCCCTCCCTGTAGTCTCC
Source organism: Homarus gammarus (assembly GCA_958450375.1). NCBI lineage: Eukaryota > Metazoa > Arthropoda > Malacostraca > Decapoda > Nephropidae > Homarus > Homarus gammarus. The sequence goes on from CAUDMG010001332.1 coordinate 74,812, forward strand.
ATCACTCCTGTATATTAGGTTCTCCCTCCTTCCCCCTCCCTCCCTCCCTGTAGTCTCCATCACTCCTGTATATTAGGTTTCCTCCTCCTCCTCCTCCCTCCCTCCCTCCTTCCCTGTAGTCTCCATCACTCCTCTATATTAGGTTTCCTCCCTCCACCCTACCTGTAGTCTCCATCACTCCTTTATATTAGGTTCCTCCCTCCTTCCCCCCTCCCTCTCTGTAGTCTCCCGCACTCCTGTATATTAGGTTTCCTCCCTCCTTCCCGCCCTCCCTGTAGTCTCCATCACTCCTGTATATTAGGTTTCCTCCCTCCCTCCCTCCCTCCCTGTAGTCTCCATCACTCCTGTATATTAGGTTTCCTCCTTCCTTCGCCCCCTCCCTCCCTGTAGTCTCCATCACTCCTGTATATTAGGTTTCCTCCCTCCTTCCCACGTCCCTCCCTCCCTCCCTGTAGTCTCCATCACTCCTGTATATTAGGTTTCCTCCCTCCTTCCCCCCTCCTCCCTGTAGTCTCCATCACTCCTGTATATTAGGTTCCTCCTCTTCCCCCCTCCCTCCCTCCCTGTAGTCTCCATCCCTCCTGTATATTAGGTTTCCTCCCTTCCTTCCCCTCCTCTCCCTGTAGTCTCCATCACTCCTGTATATTAGGTTTCCTCTTCCTCCCCCCTCCCTCCCTCCCTGTAGTCTCCATCACTCCTGTATATTAGGTTTCCCCTTCCCTCCTCCTCCTTCTCTCCCTCCCTCCCTGTAGTCTCCATCACACCTGTATATTAGGTTTCCTCCCTCCCTCCCCTCCCTCCCTCCCTGTAGTCTCCATCACTTCTTTATATTACGTTTTCTCCCTCCCTCCCTCCCTCCCTGTAGTCTCCACCACTCCTGTATATTAGGTTTCCTCCCCCCCTCCCTCCCTGTAGTCTCCATCACTCCTGTATATTAGGTTTCCTCCCTCCTTCCCCCCTCCCTCCCTCCCTGTAGTCTCCATCACTCCTGTATATTAGGTTTCCTCCCTCCCTCCCTCCCTCCCTGTAGTCTCCATCACTCCTGTATATTAGGTTTCCTCCCTCCTCCCTCCCTCCCCCTGTAGTCTCCATCACTCCTGTATATTAGGTTTCCTCCTCCTCCCTCCCTCCCTCACTGTAGTCTCCATCCCTCCAGTATATTAGGTTTCCTCCCTCCTCCCTCCCTGTAGTCTCCATCACTCCTGTATATTAGGTTTCCTTCCTCCCTTCTCCTTCCCTCCTCCCTCCTCCCTCCCTCCCTGTAGTCTCCATCACTCCTGTATATTAGTTTTCCTCCCTCCTCCTCCCTCCTCCCTCCCTCCCTCCCTGTAGTCTCCATCACTCCTGTATATTAGGTTTCCTCCCTCCCTCCCTCCCTCCCTGTAGTCTCCATCACTCCTGTATATTAGGTTTCCTCCCTCCCTCCCTCCCTCCCTGTAGTCTCCATCACTCCTGTATATTAGGTTTCCTCCCTCCCTCCCTCCCTCCCTCCCTGTAGTCTCCATCACTCCTGTATATTAGGTTTCCTCCCTCCTCCCCCCTCCCTCCCTGTAGTCTCCATCACTCCTGTATATTAGGTTTCCTCCCTCCCTCCCTCCCTCCCTCCCTGTAGTCTCCATCACTCCTGTATATTAGGTTTCCTCCCTCCCTTCCCCCCCTCCCTCCCTGTAGTCTCCATCACTCCTGTATATTAGGTTTCCTCCCTCCCTCCCTCCCTCCCTCCCTGTAGTCTCCATCACTCCTGTATATTAGGTTTCCTCCCTTCCTCCTTCCTCCCTCCCTCCTCTCCCTGTAGTCTCCATCACTCCTGTATATTAGGTTTCCTCCCTCCCTCCCTCCCTCACTCCCTGTAGTCTCCATCACTCCTGTATATTAGGTCTCCTCCCTCCTCCCTCCCTCCCTCCCTGTAGTCTCCATCACTCCTGTATATTAGGTTTCCTCCCTCCCTCCCCCCTTCCTCCCTGTATTCTCCATCACTCCTGTATATTAGGTTTCCTCCTCCTTCCCCCTCCCTCCCTGTAGTCTCCATCACTCCTGTATATTAGGTTTCCTCCCTCCTTCCCTCCCTCCCTCCCTCCCTGTAGTCTCCATCACTCCTGTATATTAGGTTTCCTCCCTCCCTCCCTCCCTCCCTCCCTGTAGTCTCCATCACTCCTGTATATTAGGTTTCCTCCCTCCTTCCTCCCTCCCTCCCTGTAGTCTCCATCACTCCTGTATATTAGGTTTCCTCCCTCCTCCCTCCTCCCTCCCTCCCTGTAGTCTCCATCACTCCTGTATATTAGGTTTCCTCCCTCCTTCCCTCCCTCCCTCCCTGTAGTCTCCATCACTCCTGTATATTAGGTTTCCTCCCTCCCTTCCCTCCCTCCCTCCCTCCCTGTAGTCTCCATCACTCCTGTATATTAGGTTTCCTCCCTCCCTCCCTCCCTCCCTTAGTCTCCATCACTCCTGTATATTAGGTTTTCCTCCCTCTCTCCTTCCCTGTAGTCTCCATCACTCCTGTATATTAGGTTTCCTCCCTCCTTCCCTCCCTCCCTCCCTGTAGTCTCCATCACTCCTGTATATTAGGTTTCCTCCCTCCCTCCCTCCCTCCCTGTAGTCTCCATCACTCCTGTATATTAGGTTTCCTCCTCCCTCCTTCCCTCCCTCCCTCCCTCCCTGTAGTCTCCATCACTCCTGTATATTAGGTTTCCTCCCTCCTTCCCTCCCTCCCTCCCTCCCTCCCTCCTCTATTCTTTCCTCCCTCCCCCTCCCTCCCTGTAGTCTCCATCACTCCTGTATATTTGGTTTCCTCCCTCCCTCCCTCCCTCCCTGTAGTCTCCATCACTCCTGTATATTAGGTTTCCTCCCTCCTCCTCCCTCCCTCCCTGTAGTCTCCATCACTCCTGTATATTAGGTTTCCCTCCCTCCCTCCCTCTCCCTCCCTGTAGTCTCCATCACTCCTGTATATTAGGATTCCTCCCACCCTCCCTCCCTCCCTGTAGTCTCCATCACTCCTGTATATTAGTTTCCTCCCTCCTCCTCCTCCCTGTAGTCTCCATCACTCCTGTATATTATGTTTCCTCCCTCCTTCCCTCCCTCCCTGTAGTCTCCATCACTCCTGTATATTAGGTTTCCTCCCTCCTTCCCCTCCCTCCCTGTAGTCTCCATCACTCCTGTATATTAGGTTTCCTCCCTCCTCCTCCCTCCCTCCCTGTAGTCTCCATCACTCCTGTATATTAGGTTTCCTCCCTCCCTCCCTCCCTCCCTGTAGTCTCCATCACTCCTGTATATTAGGTTTCCTCCCTCCTTCCTCCCCTCCCTGTAGTCTCCATCACTCCTGTATATTAGGTTTCCTCCCTCCTTCCCTCCCTCCCTCCCTGTAGTCTCCATCACTCCTGTATATTAGGTTTCCTCCCTCCTCCCTCCCTCCCTCCCTGTAGTCTCCATCACTCCTGTATATTAGGTTTCCTCCCTCCTTCCCCCCTCCCTCCCTGTAGTCTCCATCACTCCTGTATATTAGGTTTCCTCCCTCCCTCCCCTCCCTCCCTCCCTGTAGTCTCCATCACTCCTGTATATTAGGTTTCCTCCCTCCTTCCCTCCCTCCCTCCCTGTAGTCTCCATCACTCCTGTATATTAGGTTTCCTCCCTCCCTCCCTCCCTCCCTCCCTGTAGTCTCCATCACTCCTGTATATTAGGTTTCCTCCCTCCCTCCCTCCCTCCCTGTAGTCTCCATCACTCCTGTATATTAGGTTTCCTCCCTCCCTCCCTCCCTCCCTGTAGTCTCCATCACTCCTGTATATTAGGTTTCCTCCCTCCTTACCCCCTCCTTCCCTGTAGTCTTCATCACTCCTGTATATTAGGTTTCCTCCCTCCCTCCCTCCCTCCCTCCCTGTAGTCTCCATCACTCCTGTATATTAGGTTTCCTCCCTCCCTCCTACCGCCCTCCCTCCCTGTAGTCTCCATCACTCCTGTATATTAGGTTTCCTCCCTCCTTCCCTCCCTCCCTCCCTGTAGTCTCCATCACTCCTGTATATTAGGTTTCCTCCCTCCTTCCCTCCCCTCCCTCCCTGTAGTCTCCATCACTCCTGTATATTAGGTTTCCTCCCTCCCTCCTCCCTCCCTCCTCCTCACTCCTTAGTCTCCTTCCTCCTTCCCTCCCTCCCTGTAGTCTCCATCACTCCTGTATATTAGGTTTCCTCCCTCCCTCCCTCCCTCCCTGTAGTCTCCATCACTCCTGTATATTAGGTTTCCTCCCTCCCTCCCTCCTCCCTGTAGTCTCCATCACTCCTGTATATTAGGTTTCCTCCCTCCTTCCCTCCTCCCTCCCTCCCTGTAGTCTCCATCACTCCTGTATATTAGGTTTCCTCCCTCCTCCCTCCCTCCCTCCCTGTAGTCTCCATCACTCCTGTATATTAGGTTTCCTCCCTCCCTCCCTCCCTCCCTGTAGTCTCCATCACTCCTGTATATTAGGTTTCCTCCCTCCCTCCCTCCCTCCCTGTAGTCTCCATCACTCCTGTATATTAGGTTTCCTCCCTCCCTCCCTCCCTCCCTCCCTGTAGTCTCCATCACTCCTGTATATTAGGTTTCCTCCCTCCTTTCCTCCCTCCCTCCCTGTAGTCTCCATCACTCCTGTATATTAGGTTTCCTCCCTCCTTCCCTCCCTCCCTGTAGTCTCCATCACTCCTGTATATTAGTTTCCTCCTCCTCCCTCCCGTAGTCTCCATCACTCCTGTATATTAGGTTTCCTCCCTCCTCCCTCCCTCCCTGTAGTCTCCATCACTCCTGTATATTAGGTTTCCTCCCTCCCTCCCTCCCTCCCTCCCTCCCTGTAGTCTCCATCACTCCTGTATATTAGGTTTCCTCCCTCCTCCTCCCTCCCTCCCTCCCTCCCTGTAGTCTCCATCACTCCTGTATATTAGGTTTCCTCCCTCCCTCCCTCCCTCCCTCCCTGTAGTCTCCATCACTCCTGTATATTAGGTTTCCTCCCTCCTTCCCTCCCTCCCTCCCTCCCTGTAGTCTCCATCACTCCTGTATATTAGGTTTCCTCCCTCCTTCCCCTCCCTCCCTGTAGTCTCCATCACTCCTGTATATTAGGTTTCCTCCCTCCCTCCCTCCCTCCCTCCCTGTAGTCTCCATCACTCCTGTATATTAGGTTTCCTCCCTCCTCCTCCCTCCCTCCCTGTAGTCTCCATCACTCCTGTATATTAGGTTTCCTCCCTCCTTCCCTCCCTCCCTCCCTGTAGTCTCCATCACTCCTGTATATTAGGTTTCCTCCCTCCTTCCCTCCCTCCCTGTAGTCTCCATCACTCCTGTATATTAGGTTTCCTCCCTCCCCCCTCCCTCCCTCCCTGTAGTCTCCATCACTCCTGTATATTAGGTTTCCTCCCTCCTTCCCCCCTCCCTCCCTGTAGTCTCCATCACTCCTGTATATTAGGTTTCCTCCCTCCTCCCTCCCTCCCTCCCTGTAGTCTCCATCACTCCTGTATATTAGGTTTCCTCCCTCCTCCTCCCTCCCTCCCTCCCTGTAGTCTCCATCACTCCTGTATATTAGGTTTCCTCCCTCCCTCCCTCCCTCCCTCCCTGTAGTCTCCATCACTCCTGTATATTAGGTTTCCTCCCTCCTCCCTCACTCCTCCCTGTAGTCTCCATCACTCCTGTATATTAGGTTTCCTCCCTCCCTCCCTCCCTCCCTGTAGTCTCCATCACTCCTGTATATTAGGTTTCCTCCCTCCTCCCTCCCTCCCTGTAGCCTCCATCACTAATGTATATTAGGTTCCTCCCTCCTCCCTCCCTCCCTGTAGTCTCCATCACTCCTCTATATTAGGTTTCCTCCTCCCTCCCTCCCTCCTCCCTCCCTCCCTCCCTGTAGTCTCCATCACTCCTGTATATTAGGTTTCCTCCCTCCTCCTCCCTCCCTCCCTCCCTCCCTCCCTGTAGTCTCCATCACTCCTGTATATTAGGTTTCCTCCCTCCCTCCCTCCCTCCCTGTAGTCTCCATCACTCCTGTATATTAGGTTTCCTCCCTTCCTCCCTCCCTGTAGTCTCCATCACTCCTGTATATTAGGTTTCCTCCCTCCCTCCCCCCTCCCTCCCTGTAGTCTCCATCACTCCTGTATATTAGGTTTCCTCCCTCCTCCCTCCCTCCCTCCCTGTAGTCTCCATCACTCCTGTATATTAGGTTTCCTCCCTCCTCCCTCCCTGTAGTCTCCATCACTCCTGTATATTAGGTTTCCTCCCTCCCTCCCCTCCTCCCTGTAGTCTCCATCACTCCTGTATATTAGGTTTCCTCCCTCCCTCCCTCCCTCCCTCCCTGTAGTCTCCATCATTACTGTATATTATGTTCCTCCCTCCTTCCCCCCCTCCCTCCCTGTAGTCTCCATCACTCCTGTATATTAGGTTTCCCTCCCTCCCTCCCTCCCTCCCTGTAGTCTCCATCACTCCTGTATATTAGGTTTCCTCCCTCCCTCCCTCCTCCCTCCCTCCCTCCCTGTAGTCTCCATCACTCCTGTATATTAGGTTTCCTCCCTCCCTCCCTCCCTCCCTGTAGTCTCCATCACTCCTGTATATTAGGTTTCCTCCCTCCTCCCTCCCTCCCTCCCTGTAGTCTCCATCACTCCTGTATATTAGGTTTCCTCCCTCCTTCCCCCTCCCTCCCTGTAGTCTCCATCACTCCTGTATATTAGGTTTCCTCTCTCCCTCCCTCCCTGTAGTCTCCATCACTCCTGTATATTAGGTTTCCTCCCTCCGTCCCTTCCTCCCTCCCTCCCTCCCTCCCTGTAGTCTCCATCACTCCTGTATATTAGGTTTCCTCCCTCCCTCCCCCTCCCTCCCTGTAGTCTCCATCACTCCTGTATATTAGGTTTCCTCCCTCTTCCCCCCTCCCTCCCTCCCTGTAGACTCCATCACTCCTGTATATTAGGTTTCCTCCCTCCTTCCCCCTCCCTCCCTGTAGTCTCCATCACTCCTGTATATTAGGTTTCCTCCTTCCCTCCCTCCCTCCCTCCCTGTAGTCTCCATCACTCCTGTATATTAGGTTTCCTCCCTCCTTCCCCCCTCCCTCCCTCCCTGTAGTCTCCATCACTCCTGTATATTAGGTTTCCTCCCTCCTTCCCCCCTCCCTCCCTGTAGTCTCCATCACTCCTGTATATTAGGTTTTCTCCCTCCCTCCCTCCCTCCCTGTATTCTCCACCACTCCTGTATATTAGGTTTCCTCCCTTCCTCCCTGTAGTCTCCATCACTCCTGTATATTTGGTTTTCTCCTTCCCTCCTCCCTCCCTCCCTGTAGTCTCCATCACTTCTGTATATTAGGTTTCCCCTTCCCTCCTCCTTCCCTCCCTCCCTCCCTGTAGTCTCCATCACTCCTGTATATTTGGTTTCCTCCTTTCCTCCCTCCTTTCCTCCCTGTAGTCTCCATCACTCCTGTATATTAGGTTTCCTCCCTCCATCCCTCCCTCCCTTAGTCTCCATCACTCCTGTATATTATTTTTCCTCCCCCCCTTCCTCCCTGTAGTCTCCATCACTCCTGTATATTAGGTTTCCTCCCTCCTTCCCCCCTCCCTCCCTCCCTGTAGTCTCCATCACTCCTGTATATTAGGTTTCCTCCTCCCTCCCTTCCTCCCTTTAGTCTCCATCACTCCTGTATATTAGGTTTCCTTCCCTTCATCCCTCCATCCCACCTGTAGTCTCCATCACTCCTGTATATTAGGTTTCCTCCTTCCTCCCCTCCCTCCATCCCTGTAGTCTCCATCACTCCTGCATATTAGGTTTCCTCCCTCCTCCCTCCCTCCTCTGTAGTCTCCATCACTCCTGCATATTAGGTTTCCTTCCTCCTTCCCTCCTCCTTCCCTCCCTCCCTCCCTCCCTCCCTCCCTCCCTCCCTGTAGTCTTCATCACTCCTCTATATTAGGTTTCCTCCCTCCCTCCCTCTCCCTGTAGTCTCCATCATTCCAGTATATTAGGTTTCCTCCCTTCCACCCTCCCTCCCTGTAGTCTCCATCACTCCTGTATACTAGGTTTCATCCTCCCTCCCTCCCTTCCCTCCCTGTAGTCTTCATCACTCCTGTATATTAGGTTTCCTCCCTCACTCCCCCCCTCCCTGCAATCTCCATCACTCCTGTATATCAAGTTTCCTCCCTCCTTCCCCTACTCCCCGTAGTCTCCAGCACTCCTGTATATTAAGTTTCCTCCCTCCTTCCCCTCCTCCCCGTAGTCTCCACCACTCCTGTATATTAGTTTTCCTCCCTCCCTCCCTCCCTCCATCCCTGTCTGCAGTCTCCATCATTCCTCTATATTTGGATTCCTCCCTCCTTCCCCCCACCTCCTCCCTGTAGTCTCCATCACTCCTGTATATTAGGTTCCCTCCCTCCCTCCCTCCCTGTAGTCTCCATCACTCCTGTATATTAGGTTTCCTCCCTCCTTCCCTTCCTCCTTCCCTCCCTCCCTCCCTCCTCCCTGTATTCTTCATCACTCCTCTATATTAGGTTTCCTCCCTCCCTCCCCCTTCCCTGTAGTCTCCATCCCTCCTCCATATTAGGATTCCTCCCTCTTTCCCCCTCTCCCTCTCTCTCTGTAGTCTACATCACTCCTGTATATTAGGTTTCCTCCCTCCTTCCCCCTCTCTCCCTGTAGTCTCCATCCCTCCTGTATATTAGGATTCCTCCCTCGTTCCCCCCCTCCCTCCCTCCCTGTAGTCTCCATCACTCCTGTATATTAGGTTTTCCTCCCTCCTTCCCCCTCTCTCCCTGTAGTCTCCATCCCTCATGTTATTAGGATTCCTCCCTCCTTCCCCCCCTCCCTCCCTCCCTGTAGTCTCCATCACTCCTGTATATTAGGTTTCCTCCCGTCTTCCCCCCTTTCTCCCTGTAGTCTCCATCACTCCTGTATATTAGGTTTCCTCTTTCCAGTCCCCCCTCCCTCCCTCCCTGTAGTCTCCATCACTCCTGTATATTAGGTTTCCCTTCCCTCCGTCCTCCTCTCCCCTCCCTCCCTGTAGTCTCCATCACTCCTGTATATTTGTTTTCCTACCACCCTCCAGCCTCCTTCCTTCCCTGTAGTCTCCATCACTTCTGTATATTAGGTTTGCTCCCTCCATACCTCCCTCCCATTAGTCTCCATCACTCCTGTATATTAGGTTTCCTTCCCTTCATCCCTCCCACCCAACCTGTAGTCTCCATCACTCCTGTATACTAGGTTTTCTCCTTCCTCCCCATCCCTCCATCCCTGTAGTCTCCATTGTTAGGTTCTGAATAATAAGTTCTATATACAGGAGAGAACACAAACACCTGTATAGTTTTGTAGGTTCGGTTTACTGGATAAGAGTATGTACACAAAGGAGAGCAGCACTCTCTCTTGACTAGGCTCCCGGTCAACTGCTATAGGCGACGTATGGCAAGTGATACATTAGCAGCTTCCATACGTCGCCAGGCACATTAATTAAGCGTGTGGGATATGGTAATAACATTGCCACACGCTGCTAGCTAGGCTGAATAAATAATACATAAATGGTGCACATACATAATATACATACATGATATATAATCCAGCATACATAATATACATACACCTCCCTCCCCCCTATACGCTCATAGCAAAGTCTTGAGCGGACCTTTTCTTTTGGATCCGTTCTGAGCGTCGAGGGACTTCATCACTGGGAAGGGTATGGGACTCAACACTGGTGGCGGGGCCAGCAGAAGGCATTGTTACGGGTCGGAGAAAACGGCGGTTCCTCCACCACACACGACCACTGGGTAGCCGCACCTGGTAGTCCCGTGACCTGCCGAGACCCATGACTACGCCTACTTTGTCCCAACGTAGGGAGGTCGGGTCCTGAACACGGACTTGGGTGCCGACACTCAACCTGGGGAGAGAACGGGCGTGGTCATTGTAGCGGGCGACGACGTCCTGAACACGTTCGGCGGCTCGGCGATCACAATCCTCTGTCTTGGCCTGCCACTCCTTGGAGAAGGATTGAGGGTGAGCAGGGACACAAGAACGAAGGGGGCGTCCATACAAAACCTGGGCAGGGGAGCGTCCGGTGTAGTTAGGTGTGTTGCGGAGTTCAAGAAGACCCCTGTCGAAGGCCTCGCAGTCAATGTTCCCAGAAGGGGCCACCTTAAGGATGAGGTGCTTCAGGGATTTGACAGCAGCCTCAGCGTGGCCGTTGGACTGCGGGTAATGGGGCGATGACAACACATGCCGGACTCCCCATCGGTCAAGGAACGCAGCAAAGTCCCGGCTTGTGAACTGAGGCCCTCCGTCGGTTCGCAGGCGTACAGGAACGCCCACGTCACGGAAGTAGTGGCGGAACTTGCTGATGGTGGCGGCAGACGTCGTGTCATTACCGCACTTGATGACAACCGGCCAACCAGAGAGACGGTCGACGATAACGAGGAAGGACTTTCCTGACACACAGAAAAAGTCGGCCGACACAGACTCAAAGGGGCGGGTGGGGGTTGTCGTCACTCATGAAGGGTTCCTGCTGCTGGCTGGGTTGTAATACTTGGCAGGGCTCACACGCACGGACAACATTGGAGATGTCGGAGTTGATGCCGGGCCAGAACACAGTCTGTCGTGCACGTCGTTTGGTGGCCTCAGCTCCACGGTGACTGTCGTGAAGGCGGGCCAAGGCGTGGGGACGTGATGCAGCAGGGACAACTACACGTGCTCCGTACAGAACAAGGTCTCCGTCGCAGTAGAGTTCATCGCGGAGTTTCCAATACGGGAGCAGGGTGTTGTGAAGATCGTAGCGGTTGCTAGGAAATCCATTCCTCACACACTCGACGAGTCGGACATAGGAAGGGTCATCTCGGGCCGCTGTTCGAAGGTCCTCCATTGCCTTGTCGTCATCTGGTGACAGGTCCGAACGAAGGGATTGGACGGCATGGAGAGTGACCACAGTCCTGACGGAAAGAGCGAGGTCGGCGTCGAGTACATGGTCTTCTGGAGTAGTTCGGCTGACAGGAGAGCGAGATAAGGCATCAGGGATGCAGAGCTCCTTACCAGCACGCCACACTGCAGTGAAGATGTACGCCGAGAGCTTCTCTTTCAGACGCTGGAGGCGAGGGTTCTCAACAGCGTCTAGCGTGTAGTGGTTGAGGATCGGGACAAGCGGGCGATGGTCGGTCACTAGGTGAAAGTATTGCAGGCCTATGAGGTAAAACCTGCACTTGGACATCGCCCAAACCGCAGCCAACAGCTCCAACTCAATAGTGGCGTAGCGCGTCTCAGTATCAGAGAGGAAACGCGAGCCACACTGGACGAGCCGGAACTGCCCTCCACCATGATCCTGCAGTAGGGCGTATCCCACGCCATACAAGCGTGAGGCATCCGTCTGCAGAACTGTCGGCAAGGCTGGGTCAAACGTGGCGAGGACAGGTGGACGAGACAGGGCCTGTTTCACTTGCTGGAAGGCCTTGTCGTGGTCGGGGGTCCACAGGAATGTCCTCTTGGGGCTCATCAGGGGGCGAAGTGGTTGAGCAGCTGCGGAGATGTCCGACGAAAACTCTGCTAACTGGTTGACGAGACCGATGAAGGACCTCAAGTCGGTCAGGTTAGCAGGGGTGGGAAAATCCGTAATGGCGCGGACCTTTTCCGGGTCAGCTGCGATACCATTCCCTGAGAGGGTGTACCCACAAAAGTCAACTGAAGAGCTGGCCAGAACAAACTTGTCGGCATTTAGGGTAATGCCGTGCTTCCGGCACCTGTTGAGTACCTCGTAGATACGGCAGAGGTGATCCATATAATCCTCGTCGTACACGAGTATGTCGTCGACCACTTTCACGCAGTTTGCCAGACCTTGTAGAGCCATATCACCTCGAAGACAGAAAGCGTCTCCTGTAGCGGCGAATCCCATGGGGCCACGGCAATAATTGTAACGTCCATGCGGGGTGATGAACGTTGTGAGTGGTCGGTCTTCTTCGGCAAGCTCTATCTGCCAGTATCCACACAGGGCGTCCATCGTCGTGAAGAAGCGCGCCTTCGGGTTCACGCTGCGTATGGCTGCAAAGGGCGTGGGAGAAGGGTGCGCAGGACGAGACACCTGGTTGTTGAGCTTGGAAAGGTCAGTGGTGATCCGAACACCACCTTTAGGTTTTGCGACGACAACCATCGGGTGACACCATGGATACGGGTCATCGCCGGTTGGTACAATAATTTCTTGGGCGACCATGGAGTCCAGCTCGTTTTTGACCGCCTCGCGGAAGGCCAGGGGAACCAGTCGAGGGGTGTAAATAGCGAATGGCTTCGCGTCGTCCCTCAGGTGGATCCTCATGGGGGGGCCTGCCATCTTCTTGAGAGGCTTGGATTCCAGAGCGGACTTGGTCACCAGAACGTCGCTGAATTCCTTCAGGAAGTACTTCCGAGCATCCGAAGGAGAGGTGTCACTGGCAAGAGGCAGGGGTAGGGCGGCAGCAGGGTCGTTGCTCCTCCCTTTTTGCACCCTGTTGGCGTGTTTTACCTCAAGAATAGGTTTGGGGAAGTCCTGGGAGATGATGGCCAACTCCTGACAATGTCTGTAGGACAGCAAAGGAGTCTGGACACCGTTATGCACATCAATCCAGGCTTGACACGACCTGTTGCCAAAGGTGACTTGTGCTTGGAGTGAACCCAGGGCCGGGGTCATCTGTGAACCATCTGCCATAAAGCGGAGATCCTTGGGGGCGGTCCTAGATCACTTGGAGAGAGCCCCAAGCATTGCAAATGCTGGGGACCGATGACTGTAGCATCAGCGCCGGTGTCGGGCAACATCTGAAGACGGGATGAAGCACTGCGGTAGGTCACAATGACACTGATGTACTGGGGGACTTTGGTCCTGGGACGCTGGGGGGAGCACACATTCCTAATGTGGCTCGAGCGTTGTCAGGAGTCGTCGTACTTCTGATTGGAAGACTGTGGGCGGCCCTCTCTGGTGGAGGGGGGCTGAAGCTTCCGCCGACGCGGTCCCTTGGGGGGCTTTTGTGTGAGGCGGGAAGGGGAGGGGAGAGAGAGAAAAGAGGGCGGCGATGAGCACGAGGGCTAAGT
>CAUDMG010001333.1:0-10000 GCA_958450375.1 Homarus gammarus
AGGACTTTCCTACGCGCCCCCAGTTGTACAGTGTGTTTATAAAGGGTTCAATTTGTTTACAAAAGTGCAGTGTGTTTACAAAAGTGCACCGTGTTTACAAAAGTGCACTGTGTTTACAAAAGTGCACTGTGTTTACAAAAGTGCAGTATGTTTACAAAAGTGCACCGTGTTTACAAAAGTGCACTGTGTTTACAAAAGTGCACTGTGTTTACAGCTAGCAGTGTAAAATAAGATCCTCCACCCAGCTAGTTCGGTGTGTTGGGTGAACAATACCCAAGACCCTTTGGCATTCAATACAACCCCATTAGGAGGTGAGGCTGAGGAACTACCTGTTGGTGTAGTGGCCGAACCTCCCTTCCCTGACCCCATCCTCTACGTCCTTGAGGGATTATCAGAGCTGGAGGATTTACACAGCGTTTCTATCCAGCGCCACAAGACACGAGGAGTTACCTGCTGTTGGCTTGTAAACCTTCGTGGCCTCCGTCTGTGTGTGTGTGTGGGGAGAATTTCTCGCCTATCTGTCCCTCCTCAACTCATGGTCGAGTGAGTAAAGACGGAGGCCAACATGAGGTGCTATTTGGAGGAGAAGGTAATGGAACCTCGCCCTCCAGACGTTCATGGTAGGTTCTCACTCCCATGGTAGGCCCTCACTCCTATGGTAGGCCCTCACTCCCATGGTAGGCCCTCACTCCCATGGTAGGCCCTCACTCCTATAGTAGGCCCTCACTTCCATGGTAGGTCCTCACTCCTATGGTAGGCCCTCACTCCCATGGTAGGTCCTCACTCCTATGGTAGGTCCTCACTCCCATGGTAGGCCCTCACTCCTATGGTAGGCCCTCACTTCCATGGTAGGCCCTCAATTTCATCAGCATATTATTTTAGGTGTAGGTTAAACGTCAGGCGTTGATGATTGCTCGTACTGGCGATGTTTGTAGGGTAGGGAGCCTGTCTTTCTGATTGCCAGATGGTACAGTTGGCTTGGTTCGCTCCTCCAGGTGGCTACAGGTGGCTTAGTTCCTCCTCCGGATGACTACAAGTGGCTTAGTTCCTCCCTCCATGTGGTACAAATGACTTAGTTCCTCCCCCAGTTGGTACAGGTGGCTTAGTTCCTCCCTCCAGGTGGCTTAGTTCCTCCCCCAGTTGGTACAGGTGGCTTAGTTCCTCCCCCAGTTGGCTTAGTTCCTCCCCCAGTTGGCTTAGTTCCTCCCTCCAGTTGGTACAGGTGGCTTAGTTCCTCCCTCCAGTTGGTACAGGTGGCTTAGTTCCTCCCCCCAGTTGCTACAGGTGGCTTAGTTCCTCCCCCCGTTGGTACATGTGGCTTAGTTCCTCCTCCAGGTTGGCTACAGGTGGCTTAGTTCCTCCCCCAGTTGGTACATTTGGCTTACTTCCTCCTCCAGGTGGCTACAGGTGGCTTAGTTCCTCCTCCAGGTGGCTTAGTTCCTCCTCCAGGTGGCTTAGTTCCTCCCTCAAATGGTTCAAATCATTCCACAATCTCACAAAAGCTGGTCTATAGGACTGAATTTCTGGCCTTTAAAATTGGTCCAGTTTTTATCCCCCTCTGCCCTTAAGTAGTAGGTATGGTAATGGCTGTGTCTGTCTGTTCGTCTATCCACTGCAACTTGGGTAGGGGAAGTAGGGGAGGGGAAGGGAAGGGAGGGGAGGGGAGGAGAGGGGAGGGGAGGGTAGGTTTGTTTTGGTTAGATAAGTTCCTGTCACACACACACACACACACACACACACACACACACACACACACCTGATAAAATTATTCAGGTTATTTCTGGTAGACTTTCAAGGCTATTCACACCTCAATGCCAAACGAGCGCTAGAAAGTGCCTGAAATACTTGGATATGTATGCCCTGTATGCCCTGGTTACTTTGTGAGAGTGATGATGCCTGTAAATAGTATGCCTTGATCTCTGTAAGTCAGGGATTGTTTATATGTATGCCTTGTTGTCTGTGAGTTGGCATACATATGAATGAAATGTATGCCAAGTTTTTATGAGTAAGCGAAATGCCTAAGTGTATGCCCAACATATCTCAGGTTACAGTACAGTACATAAGACAATCCCAAAAAAAAATAATTACAGAAGTTACAGAAATTATTAACAATCAATATAACGAAAAAAATCACAATATATATTTTTAAAGGTAATTTTTTCTCGATTTTATATGCAAATTTTAAATCGTGTATAATTTTAGTTATTTATTTTTTTAATTTGATTTAAATTTTAGTAAACGTGAAAATAATTGGAACGAAATAGTAAAAGTTACCCAATTATTTTACATCACGTTACAAGACTAAACGTATAAACAAGGCTTCTGATACAGTATTTGGTCTCTGTAATATACCCGGTACAGTTATGTAATTCAGGTGTGTAAGGTTAGATAATGATTATTTAAACTCGTGTTGCTGGCTGTGTCCTGAAGGCTGAACGAGGTTTTGATTGGTCGAGGGACTGTGTGTGTTTGTTTGTGGATTTTAATTGGTGTGGTTGATGATGTGTACCTGTACTTGTATCTGTACCTGTACTTGTATCTGTACTTGTACTTGTATCTGTACTTGTACCTGTACTTGTATCTGTACCTGTACTTGTATCTGTACTTGTACCTGTACTTGTATCTGTACCTGTACTTGTACCTGTACTTGTACCTGTACTTGTACCTGTACCTGTACTTGTACCTGTACTTGTACTTGTACCTGTACTTGTACCTGTACTTGTACCTGTACTTGTACCTGTACTTGTACCTGTACCTGTACTTGTACTTGTACCTGTACCTGTACTTGTATCTGTACTTGTACCTGTACTTGTATCTGTACTTGTACCTGTACCTGTACTTGTACTTGTACCTGTACTTGTATCTGTACTTGTACCTGTACCTGTATCTGTACCTGTACCTGTACTTGTATCTGTACCTGTACCTGTACCTGTACTTGTACCTGTACTTGTATCTGTACTTGTACCTGTACCTGTATCTGTACCTGTACCTGTACTTGTACCTGTACTTGTACCTGTACCTGTACCTGTACTTGTATCTGTACTTGTACCTGTACTTGTACCTGTACCTGTACTTGTACCTGTACTTGTACCTGTACTTGTACCTGTACTTGTATCTGTACTTGTACCTGTACTTGTATCTGTACTTGTACCTGTACCTGTACTTGTATCTGTACTTGTACCTGTACCTGTACTTGTACCTGTACCTGTACTTGTACCTGTACCTGTACCTGTACTTGTACCTGTACTTGTACCTGTACCTGTACCTGTACTTGTATCTGTACCTGTACCTGTACCTGTACTTGTACCTGTACCTGTACCTGTACTTGTACCTGTACTTGTATCTGTACCTGTACCTGTACTTGTATCTGTACTTGTACCTGTACCTGTACTTGTACTTGTACCTGTACCTGTACTTGTACCTGTACCTGTACTTGTACCTGTACTTGTACTTGTACCTGTACCTGTACCTGTACTTGTATCTGTACCTGTACTTGTACCTGTACCTGTACCTGTACTTGTACCTGTACCTGTACCTGTACTTGTATCTGTACCTGTACTTGTACCTGTACCTGTACCTGTACCTGTATCTGTACTTGTACCTGTACCTGTACCTGTACTTGTATCTGTACCTGTATCTGTACCTGTACCTGTACTTGTACCTGTACCTGTATCTGTACTTGTATCTGTATCTGTACCTGTATCTGTACTTGTACCTGTACCTGTACCTGTATCTGTACTTGTATCTGTATCTGTACCTGTACTTGTACTTGTACCTGTACCTGTACTTGTATCTGTACCTGTACCTGTACCTGTACTTGTACCTGTACTTGTACTTGTACCTGTACCTGTACTTGTATCTGTACCTGTACCTGTACTTGTACCTGTACCTGTACTTGTATCTGTACCTGTACCTGTACCTGTACCTGTACTTGTATCTGTACCTGTACCTGTATCTGTACCTGTACCTGTACTTGTACCTGTACTTGTATCTGTACTTGTACCTGTACTTGTACTTGTACCTGTACCTGTACATGTACCTGTACTTGTATCTGTACCTGTACCTGTACCTGTACTTGTACCTGTATCTGTACTTGTATCTGTATTTGTATCTGTACTTGTACCTGTACTTGTACCTGTACCTGTACCTGTACTTGTACCTGTACTTGTACCTGTACCTGTACCTGTACCTGTACCTGTACTTGTATCTGTACCTGTACCTGTACTTGTACCTGTACCTGTATCTATACCTGTACTTGTACCTGTACCTGTACTTGTATCTGTACTTGTACCTGTACTTGTACCTGTACCTGTACTTGTACCTGTACTTGTACTTGTACCTGTACCTGTACCTGTACTTGTATCTGTACCTGTACCTGTACCTGTACTTGTACCTGTACCTGTACCTGTATCTATACCTGTACTTGTACCTGTACCTGTACTTGTATCTGTACTTGTACCTGTACTTGTACCTGTGCCTGTACTTGTACCTGTACCTGTACTTGTATCTGTACCTGTACTTGTATCTGTACCTGTACTTGTATCTGTACCTGTACCTGTATCTATACCTGTACTTGTACCTGTACCTGTACTTGTATCTGTACTTGTACCTGTACTTGTACCTGTGCCTGTACTTGTACCTGTACCTGTACTTGTACATGTACTTGGACCTGTACCTGTACCTGTACTTGTACCTGTACCTGTACTTGTACCTGTACTTGTACCTGTACCTGTACTTGTATCTGTACCTGTACTTGTACCTGTACTTGTACCTGTACTTGTATCTGTACCTGTACTTGTATCTGTACCTGTACCTGTACTTGTATCTGTACTTGTATCTGTACCTGTACTTGTACCTGTACCTGTACCTGTACTTGTATCTGTACTTGTATCTGTACCTGTACTTGTATCTGTACTTGTATCTGTACCTGTACTTGTACCTGTACTTGTATCTCTACCTGTACCTGTACCTGTACTTGACCTATGCTCAAAAGTACATAAATTTCAGGCAAAAAAATCCTTATGAAACTGTGTACACCTGGAGGCCAGCTGACAGTGTCCTCATGTGTGTGTGTGTGTGTGTGTGTGTGTCAGCCTTGATCTCTGGGCCTGGCTCACCTCACCACACACACACTGCTTGTACCGTTATCTCTCTCTCTCTCTCTCTCTCTCTCTCTCTCTCTTAACGTCAATAATGATGGTATTTATGGTAATAGTGATGGTAGTGATGGTGGTGATGGTAGTGATGGTGGTGATGGTAGTGATGTTAGTGATGGTAAATATGGTGGTGATGGTAGTGATGGTAGTGATGGTAATGATGGTAGGGATGGTAGTGATGGCAGTGATGGTAATGGTGGCAGTGATGGTAATGATGGCAGTGATGGTAATGGTTTAAGTGATGGTAATGAATATAATGATGGTGGTGATGGTAGTGATGATAATGGTGGTGATGGTAGTGATGATAATGGTAGTGATGGTAATGATGGTAGTGATGGTAATGGTGGTGGTGGTGATGGTAGTGACGGTAATGATGGTAATGGTAGCAGTGATTGTGGTGATGGTAATGGCGGCAGTGATGGTAGTGATGGCAGTGATGGTGGTGATGGTAGTGATGGTAGTGATGGCAGTGATGGCAGTGATGGTGGTGATGGTGGTGATGGTAGTGATGGTGGTGATGGTAGTGATGGTGGTGATGATAGTGATGGCAGTGATGGTGGTGACGGTGGTGATGGTAGTGATGGTGGTGACGGTGGTGATGGTAGTGATGGTAGTGATGGTAGTGACGGTAGTGATGGCAGTGATGGTAGTGATGGTGGTGATGGTAGTGATGGCAGTGATGGTGGTGACGGTGGTGATGGTAGTGAGGGCAGCCAACCAATCGATGTGTATAATTAGGACTCTATCATCAACCTCTCCCTCCCTCCCTCCCTCTCTCCCTCCCTCTCATTATTGACATTCTCTTGTGATGCAGGAACTTATTTGGCACTCTCACCATTCCTTTCCCACTCCACCCCACTCCACCCACTCTTTTTTACACCACCCCACTCTTTTTTACACCACCCCACTCTTTCCTGCACCACCCCACTCTTTTTTACACCACCCCACTCTTTTCTATTTCACCCCACTCTTTTCTACACCACCCCACTCTTTTCTACACCACCCCACTCTTTCCTGCACCACCCCACTCTTTTTTACACCACCCCACTCTTTCCTGCACCACCCCACTCTTTCCTGCACCACCCCACTCTTTTTTACACCACCCCACTCTTTTCTATTTCACCCCACTCTTTTCTACACCACCCCACTCTTTTCTACACCACCTCACTCTTTCCTGCACCACCCCACTCTTTTTTACACCACCCCACTCTTTCCTACACCACCCCACTCTTTTCTACACCACCCCACTCTTTTCTACACCACCCCACTCCATTCCCACTCCACCCCTCTCTTTCCTACACCACCCCACTCCTTATCATTCATCTGTTCTCTATCCTTATCCTTCTCCCTCTCGTTCTGTTCCACACTCCCTCTCTCCACTCTCCCACTCCCTACCTCCCACTCATCCTCCCTGCCTCCCTCTCATTCCCACTCATCTCTCTCTCTCTCATTCCCGCTCATCCTGCCTCCCTCTCATTCTCCCTCCCAATTATCGTCCACCCACCCCGCCCACTTCAGCCCTCCCTCCCACCCACTTCAGCCCTCCACCCACTTTCCCTCTCAGAGTACCCAGCCTGCTTGACAATATGACTGTCTGTCTGTCTGTTTGTCTGTCTGTTAACCTTTCTCTGTCTGTCTGTCTGTTGGCCTGTCTGTTTCTCTTTTGGCTTGTCTGTTACTCTGTTGGTCTCTGTCTGTCTGTCGGCCTCTCTCTGTCTGTCTGTTGGCCTGTCTGTTTCTCTGTTGGCCTGTCTGTTTCTCTGTTGGCCTGTCTGTTTCTCTGTTGGCCTGTCTGTTACTCTGTTAGCCTGTCTGTCTGTTAGCCTGTCTGTCTGTCGGGTTGTGACTACTTAACTTCGCCAGTGCAAGCGCAGGGCGAGCGAAGATTGGGTTAAATTTGTGATGCGGTGACCTAGTGGATACAGTGCTCGTTGCGTGTCCTAAAGATCGCTGGTTCGCATCCGGGGCACCCACAGTCGACCCAGGTGTGAATGGGTTAGGTTAGGTTCTGTATAAGTGTGTGGACATGGATCTCTCTCTCTCTCTCTCTCTCAACATTTATTATTATTATTATTATTATTATTATTATTATTATTATTATTATTATTATCATTATTATTATTGTTATTATTATTATTATTATCATTACTATTATTATTATTATTATTATTATTATTATTATTATTATTATTATTATTACTATTATTATTTTAACGTTCTAACTTAACCAATAATTAGGTGTATATATCAATAGTTATTACACCTTGTATCTTGTGTACTCCTGAGTATTAATGTGTATCTGTATATTTTCAGGTACGGTCTGTGTAGCTGATGGGTGTAACTACGGTGAGTGCGGGTATTTGTGGGTGTAAAGTGGGTGTGGGTGTAGGTTTGGGGAGGAGGGGGGGGGGGTGTGGGATGTAAGATGTGTGTGGGTGTATATGTGGGTGTATGTTGGGGGGTAGCTGCCTTGAGTGTGGATATTTGTGGGTGTAAGTGGCTATAAGGTGTGTGTGTGGGTATAAGTGAGTGTGGGTAGGTGTGGGGTGTAAGGTGTGTGGGTGTGGCGCCGCTGAGGTGACTTGTAAGACTTCTGACACACTTCTACACTCCCTCCCTCTCTCTCTCTCCCTCCCTCTCACCTCTCCTCTCCCCCTCTCTTCTTTCATAACACTACTGTAGGTCAGCTCTCTCTCTCTCTCTCTCTCTCTCTCTCTCTCTCTCTCTCTCTCTCTCTCTCAGCATGCAATTGCACACATGTTGCGATACACGTTGCCTCACTCCCCCTCCACCATGACAACACTCATACTAATGTTATTGTTTATTATTATTATTATTATCATCATTATTATTATTATTATTATTATTGTTATTATTACTCATTTTCACTTCCTCCTTCCTTCTCTCCTTCCTCTTCTCTCTCCACTCACTGAAAATTATCACTCATTATTAATATTTCTACCTTTATTATTCGCTATATTTTATTCTCTGTAATGAATTGATAAAGAAGGGGAGGAATTTTTTATTTTTTATTCGTTTATTCATTCCTACACCTTCTCCTCTCTGACTTTCCCACGCTCAGGTTAATTTTCCCACGCTCATGTAAATTTTCCCACGCTCAGATAAATTTTCCCACGTTGAGGTTAATTTTCTCACGTTGAGGTTAATTTTCCCACGCTCAGGTAAATTTTCCCACGTTGAGGTTAATTTTCCCACGCTCATGTAAATTTTCACACGCTCAGGTAAATTTTCCCACGTTGAGGTTAATTTTCCCACGCTCAGGTAAATTTTCCCACTCTCAGATAAATTTTCCCACGTTGAGGTTAATTTTCTCACGCTCAGGTTAATTTTCCCTCGCTCATGTAAATTTTCCCACTCTCAGGTAAATTTTCCCACGCTCAGGTTAATTTTCCCACGCTCAGGTTAATTTTCCCACGTTGAGGTTAATTTTCCCACGCTCAGGTTAATTTTCCCACGTTGAGGTTAATTTTCCCACGCTCAGGTTAATTTTCCCACGCTCAGGTTAATTTTCCCACGCTCAGGTTAATTTTCCCACGCTCAGGTTAATTTTCCCATGCTCACTTTTTGCTCCCAGACGTAATTATAGTTCAGGCACTTAAGAATTCCCACGGTCTTGGTCTTATTTTCCCACTCTTGGTCTTATTTTCCCACGTACTTGGTCGTATTTTCCCACGGTCTTGGTCATATTTTCCCACGTACTTGGTCGTATTTTCCCACGGTCTTGGTCATATTTTCCCACTCTTGGTCTTATTTTCCCACGTACTTGGTCGTATTTTCCCACGTACTTGGTCGTATTTTCCCACGGTCTTGTTCGTATTGGGAGAGTCAGTATAGGTTGGGTGAGACTATACGTAAGTCAGCAGGGGGCGTCGTCAGCAGCAGAAAGCGCCATTAGCAACAGAATTTCACAGCAGAGTGCGCCGTTAGCAGCAGAATCTCACAGCAAAGGGCGTTGTCAGCAGCAGAATCTCACAGCAGAGGGCGTCATCAGTAGCAGAATCTCACAGCAGAGGGCGTCATCAGCAGCAGACAAGACAGGGGAGGTCGGACACTCACATCTCCTGAGAATCTCCAGAACTCAAGCAGAGGAACTGGGCGTGACCAAGGCAGTATGACGTCATTTAGCTCTCGGCGAATCAGCTAACAGCATGGTAGTCCTGGGGTACCCAGGATAAAGAGTTGCCAAATGTCATGATTTTTTTTTTTAATATTTTTCCCGTTTTAAGATGTCCTATGAACTTAATTGGAAAAATAAATAAATAAAATTACTTAACATCCTGGAATAGATTTGGGAAGGAAATATTAGTTTTATTATCGATAGGAAGTAATTCAGTGTATAGGGAATTATTTCTCCCGACGAATCTGGCAACACTGATGTTGTTGTTTATGTTTTGACTGTTAGCCGCCAGGGGGAAGGGGGTAGCCAATCGTCCTCTTGAAGTCGCACTCATGATAGCTGTGGTGGTCAGGTTGTGGTCGCTACTCTTGTAAATACGCACACACACGCACGCGCGCACACACACACACACACTTCCCCTGTAAACAACAACAGAAGGTCGACTTTAAAATAATTTCCTTCTCTTTTCCATAAATTAAATAAAATAAGGCGGGACTTGGCTTGTATGAGTTTTGTATTGTAGTTTTAACGATGAATAATTTGAGACAAGGATCAATGTGGCTTTATAGTTATGTACAGTGTAGAGAGAGAGAGAGAGAGAGAGAGGGGATGGTGTTAAAGCAGATATGAACCGAAAAGTATAGCGAATAACTGAACTCTCACTCTCCCCCACTCACTCTCCCCCCTCCCTCACTCACCCCCCTCC
>CAUDMG010001333.1:15000-37500 GCA_958450375.1 Homarus gammarus
AATAATAATATCTCCTTGGTTCTGGTTGAGAGTTCACACCTGTCTATCCCGCCATTGTGGTTGAATTTGGTGGTTAATTAACTGTTCAGGTAAGTGGTGGTCCCAGGTAACCCACGCCAGGTTACACCCTAGTACACCTTGTGACCTACCTGTGAAGATTCTCACTATAAGCTCTCGCCAGTTTTTGTGTGTACGGGGGGGTTATGTATGTATGTAGGTATGTATGTATGTATGTATGTATGTATGTATGTAAGAAAAGGGGATTTGTGTGTTTGCATGTGGCTTTGTGTGCGTGTGTATCCTTGCGTGCGTGTGTGTGTGCGTGCGTGTGTGTGTGTGTATGTATGTAAGTATGTATCCGTGTGTGCGTGCGTGCCGTGGCGTACGTGCGTGTGTGTGTAATCAGCTCGTAGCCAACTTCGAGCAACGAGTCAGAACACAAAGCACTAACGGGCCTTAAGATTGGTGTGTGTGTGTGTGTGTGATATAAGAATATATAATGGTGGTGTGGTACTATAAAATTGAATGTTTGGTTGACTGATTAGAAAAAAAAATAGTCACAAAGTAAACAATGACAGGTGCGCTATAGGTACAACACAGGTGCGCTATAGGTACAACACAGGTGCGCTGGAAGGAAGGTACCAGGACAGGTGTTGACTGTCCAGCATGCGTTACACCTGTCCAATGACGCGTGCGTTTTGTAGCTACCTGGGTAATATGGCGTTAATCACCCCCACCCCCTCCCCACACCTGTTTGAGAGAGAGAGAGAGAGAGAGAGAGAGAGAGAGAGAGAGAGAGAGAGAGGTATAAGGATGGAGAGAAGGTCCAGTGAGAGAAGAAAACGTGGAATAGGAAAGATTAAGTGAGGAAAAGAAGGAGGGAAGGAAGGGATAATGAGAGGAGGAGTAAGGGAGAGGGAGAAGGAGGTGAAGGGGGGTGCATGGAGAAGGTGGGGGGGAGGGTGCAAGGTTGAGTGAGAGGGGAAGGGTGCAAGAAGGTGGAGGGGGGGGGGCAGGATACAAGGAGAAGGAGGGGGGTGTGCAAGGAGGAGGAAGAGGGTGCGGAGGGGGTGGTAGGAGGAGGGGGCGGAGGAGGTGGAGGGAGGAAGACACTTGAGGAGCTTCGAAGTGTGTGTGTGTGTCCGCCACTACCTCACCTCTGTTAGTGTCTTCTGTTGTCTTCCACCCCTCACTCCACCTCTCCCACCTCCTGTTGTCACCCCCGTTGTTTCGACAGGTGTTTCCCCTTGTGTATCGACAGTTGTTTCCGCTTTATATCGACAATAGTGTCTGCGATATAGACGTTCTATACCGACAGTCATCTACCGTTGTGTTGACAGGTGTGTGTGTGTTATATAGACACCTGCCATTGCGTTATATCAACACCTGTCTTCGTGATATATCGACACCTGTCACCCCGTTATGTCAACAAGATATACGTTTTGAGTAATTACTTCAGGCAGGTGTCGGCCTCCAAGAAGAGGTGTCACCCTCAAGGACAGGTGTCATTCAAAAACAAGTGTCAAGCAAGAACAGGTGTCAGCACTCTGGGTGTAGAGATCAAACAAAGCTGAGTGAGAGGTGTGGTGAACTGTGTGGGGCGAACACTGAGGGCCAGCAGTGACGAGAGGAGTTATACAATACACCATGTTGAGTGGAGAGGGGAGTCGTGGCCACCTTAGGTGTAGCACACTTACGGCTCTTGTGTGTGTAGTACTCAGGCGAGGATGCTGTGTACGGGTGTAAGTGAGTGTTGTGATAACTATGTGTACCGCAGCAGCGTGGCGTGGCGGAGGTTCTCTCACGGCAGAGTCAAAACAACTCGTCGCCTCAAGTCTCGCACGGAGACGCTCGTGGGACACCGGTGGTTTTCCCACGCCCCCAACGCCTTCTCCAGACACCTGGGGGCCGCCGCCACCCTCCCTAAACCCCAGCGGGTGAGGGCAGGCGGGGGTGAGGGATGTTCCTCGGCGTCGGCAGAGTTGAGTGACTCGGGTAGTGTTACTAACACGGTCGGTGTTGCCTTGACGGCAGTAAAGCACCACCCTCCTCCCCCTGCTTCCGGGCGTGGTTCTGGCCCCGGGCGTGTTCACTGTCCCGGGCGTGTTCACTGTCCCGGGCGTGGTAACGGTCCCGGGCGTGGTCACTGCATCTCACACGCCTCGTACCTCTCACCCATCCACAAGGGCAAGACGGCCTCAGCCCGCAACATCTTCCTGGTAGGGGAGCGTTATGACTGCTGCACTATCGCCCGTGCTCACACCCTCCCCCGCCTGCCCCGTGTCCCCCAGGAGTCTCCCCAGCGCCCCGGAAGCTGCACATTACCCTTGCGACGTGCACACTCCTGCATCCCCGGGGCCCACACCCTCTTTCTGTCAGGGCATCGCTCCTGCTCCACCCTGTCCCCCAGACTACTGAAGTCAGCTGGGAGTGAAGCTCTCATCCCAAGTCACGGCGACCCCGACCATGAGGTCGACGAAGTCGGTGTTGAGGGCCATGCTGGTTACCGGGACCACGGAGGCGCCCTGGGCCATGGTGTCAACAAGGATCACGCTAGGGTCGTGAACTACCTTGGGGCCTCCACACCTTGGGTTAGACCCCGCCGTCGTCGCCGCCACACGGGGCCTGAGGAACCTGCCACCGGTGCTGCTCCAACACCTCCTGAGCTGAGTGATACGCCCCCGCAGTATCCACGCCCACACACCCACACCCATCTTACTTGTCAAAAACTTAGACCGCCCATGTCTGGACACAAGCGCACACCCTCACACTCAAGGCCTCGTGAGACATACGCCCTCTCTCAACACACGTGTTCCTCTCGCACCTCTCACGCCCAGGCGCCTAGCATGCAAACTTGCCCTTCTCACACCCGCCCTGGCCACACCCTCGCCGCCCACGTGGAGCCGTGTAGGTCAGGTGGCGGTGAGGCTGGACAGGTAACAGGTGACCTCCCAGCTGAAGGCCTCCACCAGGCGTGGGGCCCGAGGAGTGGGGGCCTCCTGGTGTATGTGACGCACCTCACAGCCCGCCTGGCCGCTGTTGTCACCGCAGGTCAGACACACACACAGGGGGGGGGGGGGGGGTATGTTGGGTAAATAAGTGGGGTGTTATATAACTATTGTTTAGATGAGGAAGAATTTTACATGAGTTAAATAAGGGGAATTAATTATAGACTCATTAAAGGGAAGGTTTAATAATATTTTAGGTGGCTGAGTGGCTACAACGCTCGCCTCCTGTCCTTAGGATCACTGATTCGTACGTTACAGTTGGGGAAATTGAAGGCGGTCAAGTGCAGTACCGGCCATATTGTCTACGTGTGTATGTGTAATTGGTGCTAATACGCCCTTACGACTTAATTATGCCAGCTTATACAACTTAAAAATGCTTTGGTCCATAGTGAAGATCCGTTTACCTATTGTATTGTATTTCGTCCCATTGTATTATTCTCTCTCTCTCTCTCTCTCTCTCTCTCTCTCTCTCTCTCTCTCTCTCTCTCTCTCTCTCTCTCTCTCATTCGTCAATACTGTAACTGAGGAGAGGAAAGGGGGGGGGGTGGGGGAAGAGGAGGGGAGGGGGGAGAGGAAGGGTGAGGGGGAGGCCGTGTAGGTGTGTGTGACTTCAAGAGGACCTCCGACTTGGTCCTCTCCCTTCTCCCTCACTCTCACCTGTCTTCTCCCTCACTCACCTGTTTCCCTTCTCCCTCACTCTCACTTGTCTTCTCCCTTCTCCCTCACACTCACTTGTCTTCTCCCTTCTCCCTCACACTCACCTGTCTTCTCCCTCACTCACCTGTTTCCCTTCTCCCTCACTCTCACCTGTCTTCTCCCTTCTCCCTCACACTCACTTGTCTTCTCCCTTCTCCCTCACACTCACCTGTCTTCTCCTTCACTCCCTCCTCTCACATTTTCACTCTTGCCTCTTTGTCTCTTTCCCCTCACTTTCTTCTTCCCCTCTCACTCACCCCTACCCCACCTCTCATTCCCTCTCACCTCTCCTTCATTCTCCTCTCACATCTCTTCCTATCCCACACTCTCTCCTCTGTCCTTCACTCTCCTCTCGATGTATTTGCTCGGAGAACTGTTGAATGCGGTCTTATAATATCTGTTGACAAGACGAGGGTCCTCAATCCTCGTCCTACTCACCCTCTGCCTCTTGACTATAACATTAACAGCATGCCCTTGGAACTATGTAGCTCTTGTAAATATCGTGGAATTTGTGTGAATGATGCAGACTTTGTCCTGCTATCTTCGTGCAAAATTAATGCAGCTTATTCAACCCCTCAGAACCCTTGTTGGGAAGGGCTATGGAATTAACATCATCTATGCTCGTACTTTCTATCTTCACTTCATTCGTTCTGTAGTTGACTATCATGGCCTCACTCTTGTGACTATTCTGCCTAAACAACTCACCAGCCTCGAGGTAGTGCAAAATGAAGCCATGCGCATCATTCTAGGATTCCCCAAATCTACCAGAATTGTAAACATGAGGAAAGAGCTCGGACTGCCCTCCCTATCTGAGAGGATAGCTCTACTTAATGCCATGTTTTGTGTCAAAGTTTTGAAGAACAATGGTCCCCAAACTACAGCTCAAACTGAGTTGATGTTCTATCTTAGTAATCCCGACCATCTCTCCAACCTTCCACAAAAGACTCTCTTTGGGGCGTGGCTTCACAAAAGTGTTGCAGATCTCTTGAAACTGAATGTCCCAATCACCCCAGACGAACCCATTAATGCCATTCATCCTTGGCTGGACATATCAGTTCCTATTAATTACACTCCTGTTGGTAGTAAGCAAATGTTAAACACCGATGTGGTGAGATGTGTCACACTAGAAACTATTAACAGACACATAGAGTATTAAATCGTATTAAATCAAGTGAATGTTATGCTTTTACTGATGGTTCTGTGCAGACAAACACAGGTAGAACAGCTGTGCATCTGTAATATATAAAGAAAAAGAGATGATAGTGTCAAACAAGCAAAGGCTGAACAACTGGGCCAGCACAACACAAACTGAACTAACTGGAATCTACTTAGCCACAGACTACCTCAAAGAAAATGGAGGTGGGGTGATATTCTGTGACTCTCAAAGTGCTTTTAAAACAACGAACAGCCCGTCAGGCTCTATGTCTAAAGTTGTCTGTGATATTAAAAGGAATGTGATAACTGTCAATGAGAACAACTCTCTTATCGAATTTGTGTGGAACTCCTCTCTCTCTCTCTCCTCTCTCTCTCTCTCTCTCTCTCTCTCTCTCTCTCTCTCTCTCTCTCTCTCTCTCTCTCTCTCTCTCTCTCTCTCTCTCTCTTCTCTTCTCTTCTCTCCCTACTCACCTGTTTTATCCTTTCCACCTCGTTTATCACATGTTTCCCCATTGTGTGTGCCTCCCCTCAGTCTTGTATAGTTAGTGCTGTGTTGACGCCAGTTTTCCTTTATACCGTTTTCTGTTGTTAGTTTTATGGGTAACTGTTTTATTTTTCTGTTTACGTTTGGGTATGTAATTATTTTACTGTTGATAATGATAATGATGATGATAAGTGGTGGTGGGGGTGTGGGAGAAGGGGTGGTGGTGGCGTGTGTTGGAGAAGGGGTGGTGGTGGCGTGTGTTGGAGAAGGGGTGGGGGGGGGGAGAAGTGGCAGTGGCGGAGGTAAACACAATCAGTGGGTAGTGGCAGTGAAGGTGTAATTTAGTGGTGGTGACTGATAATTACAACCCAGTTAATTAGTCTGATGAGAGAGAGAGAGAGAGAGAGAGAGAGAGAGAGAGAGAGAGAGAGAGAGGTTACCTGGAGTGTGACAGTATTTGTGGAGGATTTAACTAATTTCAAGACCTAGAACCTAATTTAACCTAACCTAACCAAATTTAACATAGCCTAATAAGATTTAACCTAACCTAACCAAATTTAACATAGCCTAATAAAATTTAACCTAACTTAACCAAATTTAACATAGCCTAACCTATCAAAATTTAACATTAACCTAACCAAATATTACATAACCAAACACAATTTAACCTGACATAACCTACCTTAATTTAACCTAATCAAACTTGAGTTAACCTAACCTACCTAGAGTTTAACCTAACTTAACCATATTGTAACATAATCAAACCTATAATTTTGGTATTGATGTAAAGAATTAATTTCCCCTTCTTGTTATCCTCTACAGTCTATCCGTGTGTGTGTGTGTGTGTGTGTCTTAGTGTGTGTGTGTGTGTGTGTGTGTCGTAGTGTGTCTGTCTGTCTGTCTGTCTGTCTATCTATCTGTCTGTTAGTGTCCACGTGATAACTCAAATAATTAATAACAGACTGTAATTAAACTCCGTGTGTGGTTTCCTCATAACAACATCTCAAACCAGTTCAATTATCAGTATTTTACGGCATAAAGATACAAAGTTATGGCCCTTTGAGAGGTATTATGACACGGGAGGAACTTGACCACTCAATTAAACGCATTTCTCCCTAACGTAATGACTATCCACTATTGTTATTATTATTTTTTATTATTATTAATGATGTTGCTATTTTATTATTATTATCATTATCATCATCATCATTATCATCATCATCATCATCATCAGGTAGTGTTATGTGTTAGTATTAGCCACCACCTTATCACCACTAACACCATACCTTTTATTATACTCTACAGCTAAGGGCGGCAAGACCAATGGTGCAGTTCGCGGGGTGTCAGGCGGAGGGGGTTCAGGAGCTAGGACCCCTCCGGCAGAGCGCACCAAGAGTAGCAAATTCTCAGCGCTGGGCCGACTCTTCAAACCCTGGAAGTGGAAGAGAAAGAAAAAATCTGAGAAATTTGAAGCCACGTCAAGATGTAAGTGTTTGTGTTTTTTTGGGGGGGTCATGTTTTGTGTGTTTTTTTAGAGGGGGGGGGTGTTTAAGGGGTTTCATAATGTGTTTGGTGTTTTTAATTGATTTTTTCGTGTTTTCTGGGGTTTTCTGGGTGTTACGGTTAGGTTATATTAAGTTAGGTTGGGTTAAGTTAGGTTGAGGCTAGGCTAGTATACTGCACACACACACACACACACACACACACTTATAGGGATGCTGTAAGCCTCATTATCTTGGGCTGAAACCAGAGAAGTTTTTTTTTCCTGAAGCGCTGACGAGGATAAAGGTAGAGAGACACCTGCAGTAGTCGACCTCGCCCTGGTAGGTAGACTGGAGGTAGAGGAGGGAGGTTGATTGGATATATGGAGGTAGAGAGAGGTAGATTGGATATATATATGGTGGTATTCTGGAGATATGGAGGTAGACGAGATTAATGGTGGTCTACTCTACCTGTTAAGTCTTTGTAATGGTAGATTTAAAGAGGTTGACTTAGTTATACTAGATTCTAGGAGGTAGAATCAACCTTTAATGATGCTAGATTCTAGTCACCTGGGGGAGCGTAAGGTAAAGGTGTTTAAGGGCAGGTGGGTGTGGTGGAGGTGTGAGAACTAATTAAGGGGAGGTGTGAATCTCTCTCTCTCTCTCTCTCTCTCTCTCTCTCTCTCTCTCTCTCTCTCTCTCTCTCTCTCTCTCTCTCTCTCTCTCTCGGGAGGGTGGGCTTGGTACTCGTGGTCAGAGCTGGTAGGATGAGGCAAGAGAACGTTGAATTGTTGAATTGAATTGAAACAGTTTATTTAGTCAGAAAAACACAGATAACAGATACAGAGTGGATAATAATAACAATATTAACATGGCTGAGCCAGTTGAGAACCTGAGCTCTCTTTGAGGCACCTGATATATACTATACATTTATCTCAAGGAAGTATTATGTAACATTTAGTATCATCTGGAATAGTACAATAGCATGGTGGTAATAAGAACATCTCATAATGTTACCACTTCAACATTTATTAATTTATTTTTATTTTTTATTTTATATATATTTTTTTATTTATTTATACATACATATACACATACCTATACATATATACACACACATATACTATATATATATATATATATATATATATATATATATATATATATATATATATATATATATATATATACATACATATAAATTAGAGTGGAATTTAAAAACATAAGTGTAATGGGGGAGCAGTACAACCTGGGTTGTACAGTAATAAGGTTGAACAAGAGGACAGAGCTGTCAGGATTATGTCTAGTTGGCAATTATGTTTATTGCAATGGTAATTACTTATTTATTTACATGATAATTTCCGATAAAACGGATTTGGTGGTACAATACAAGCAGGTACTGTAAATATAGTAGGTGTTACAAGAAATATTAATACTTCGATAATAGATATTTATTTAGAGATGATTTAAAGGAAGGGAGCGTTCGTCTGGCGTTGCTGTTTCCATGACCTGAAATTAATTCCTGGATTATTTATATATCAATTCAATATTAGACCCACAGTTGTTTACATATAACCTTTACTTCAGATTATAAACAATTAAAACAAATCTCTAAAAATTTATTCTAACTAATTTATTTTAATTTTTACAGCCTTAGAATGGAAGATTGAACTTATTCTAAAACTTGTTATTTATTTTACCTTCACAGCTTTGGAACGGAAGATCTCGATGCGAGTTAACAAAGAAGAGTTAGTACAAAAGGGTATACTCATGCCCGATTCCCCTACCTCACCTATAGCGGAAGGTAAGTACAGTAACCCCTTAAACGTTCAACTTTCCCTTCAAAGAAAATAGATCTGGCAGTTATGGCGGTATTAGAGAAAACGGAATCTCTAGCAGCGGTAACTAAGGTATATGGCGGTACACTCCTATCTGCGTCGCAGTTTGATGTATAAGGACGAGAATAAATTAATTGTTGATTGATTTTTTTTATTTGGTATTTATTTCGTTGACTTAGAAGAAAATAGGATAAATGATATGGTGTTTCATGGATTGTTGAATAGCACTTTGTTGTTGCTCTATGTTGAACAGCACATAGATAGATACTCCTTGTTGAACAGCACATGGATAGATACTCCATGTTGAACAGCACATAGATAGATACTCCATGTTGAACAGCACATAGATAGATACTCCTTGTTGAACAGCACATAGATAGATACTCCTTGTTGAACAGCACATAGATAGATACTCCTTGTTGAACAGCACATAGATAGATACTCCTTGTTGAACAGCACATAGATAGATACTCCTTGTTGAACAGCACATAGATAGATACTCCATGTTGAACAGCACATAGATAGATACTCCATGTTGAACAGCACATAGATAGATACTCCTTGTTGAACAGCACATATCCTCCTATAGCTGAAGTGCGCCACTACATCGCTATAGAGAAATAATATAAAATAATAACGAAAAAATAATATATTTTTTTCTCAAGGTCTATTGTGTAACATATATGAGAGAGAGAGAGAGAGAGAGAGAGAGAGAGAGAGAGAGTTCTTTATTTCCATTGTCTCTTTGTACACCTGTTTCCATTAGATAAGAACCGTACTGTAACTATAGCGGGAAAAAATAATTTGTTTACACTTGACATTACTCCTTTAAGGTCGGCCATATGTAAACAAAATACGATCACGATGCGTCTTCTGTTTACCTTAGGTTATTATCAGTCATCTCCTTAACTCCTTCCCTCCGTCCTCCCCCCACACATAACGTTGAAAATACTGTTTATATTTAACGATGAAGAGAATTTATAAGTGGTGAAAAAGGAAGAAATATTAACGAAGGAGAAATGTGGTTAAAGCTGTGTTGATAGGCAAGGAGGGAGGGAAGGTTGCCAGGTACCTCCATAGTGCCAGGGAGTGGAGATAGAAATTAATGGTGATGTAACAGATGGTATACCTTAGTGAGCACAGTCAGCTTGCCGAGGGGACGGTATCACTAAGTCTGAGTTGGTGGCATATTCTCTCTCTCTCTCTCTAAACCCCTTCCCTTGTCTTTAAACCCCTCCCCTCGTCTTAAACCCCGCCTTTTGTCTGTAAACCCCTCCCCTTGTCTGTAAACCCCTCCCCGTTTGCATTGTAAGCCCCTTCCCTATGTCTCTAAGCCTGTCTAAGCCATTCACTCCTTTCTCTTAAGCCCCTCCCCCCCTCCCCATTATCACTTTGCCACTCCCTATTGTATCTAAGCCCCTCCCCTTTTCTTTAAGCCCCTTCCCTTTTCTTTAAGCCCCTCCCCTTTTCCTTGTCTCTAAGCCTCTCCTCCTTACCCATCAAGGTCCCCTTTCTAGTAAATCGGGTCCTCCTCCTTTTCCTCCTCCCTGTAAATCGGGTCCTCCTCCTCGTAAATCGGGTCCTCCTCCTCGTATATCGGGTCCTCCTCCTCCTGTTACCATCATTGATTTCACAAGTTGGACTCATGGCCGGAGACGCTTTAAGTCTGATGTAACCCGCGCCTTTATGCCGCTCCCTTTGTGGGGGATGGCTGCTACCTGCCCGCCCTGTCCTGCCCCGGCCCCGTTCCCGCCCCGTTTCCGCCTCGTCCCACCCTGTTCTCGCCCCGATCCCGCCCCCGTTCCTGCCTTGTGTCCGCCCCTTTCCGCCCCGTTCCCGATCTCTACCCTGCCCCGGTTCACTTCATCCGATTCTTTGTCACCATGCACTATCCTGTTTCACCCCTCATCACTCCCCCCCATCACCCCTCATCACTCCTCCTCCATCACCCCTCAT
This sequence comes from Homarus gammarus, assembly GCA_958450375.1. NCBI lineage: Eukaryota > Metazoa > Arthropoda > Malacostraca > Decapoda > Nephropidae > Homarus > Homarus gammarus. The sequence goes on from CAUDMG010001333.1 coordinate 25,619, forward strand.
CACTCCCCCTCCATCACCCCTCATCACTCCCCTCCATCACCCCTCATCACTCCTCCTCCATCACCCCTCATCACTCCTCCTCCATCACCCCTCATCACTCCTCCTCCATCACCCCTCATCACTCCTCCTCCATCACCCCTCATCACTCCCCCTCCATCACCCCTCATCACTCCTCCTCCATCACCCCTCATCACTCCCCCTCCATCACCCCTCATCACTCCTCCTCCATCACCCCTCATCACTCCCCCTCCATCACCCCTCATCACCCCTCCATCACCCCTCATCACTCCCCCTCCATCACCCCTCATCACTCCCCCTCCATCACCCCTCATCACTCCTCCTCCATCACCCCTCATCACTCCCCCTCCATCACCCCTCATCACTCCCCCTCCATCACCCCTCATCACTCCCCCTCCATCACCCCTCATCACTCCCCCTCCATCACCCCTCATCACTCCCCTCCATCACCCCTCATCACTCCTCCTCCATCACCCCTCATCACTCCTCCTCCATCACCCCTCATCACTCCCCCTCCATCACCCCTCATCACCCCCCTCCATCACCCCTCATCACTCCTCCTCCATCACCCCTCATCACTCCTCCTCCATCACCCCTCATCACTCCCCCTCCATCACCCCTCATCACTCCCCCTCCATCACCCCTCATCACCCCCCTCATCACCCCCCTCCATCACCCCTCATCACTCCCCCTCCATCACCCCTCATCACTCCCCCTCCATCACCCCTCATCACTCCCCCTCCATCACCCCTCATCACTCCCCCTCCATCACCCCTCATCACTCCCCCTCCATCACCCCTCATCACTCCTCCTCCATCACCCCACATCACTCCTCCTCCATCACCCCTCCCCTCACTCCCCCTCCATCACCCCTCATCACTCCCCCTCCATCACCCCTCATCACTCCCCTCCATCACCCCTCATCACTCCTCCTCCATCACCCCTCATCACTCCTCCTCCATCACCCCTCATCACTCCCCCTCCATCACCCCTCATCACTCCTCCTCCATCACCCCTCATCACTCCTCCTCCATCACCCCACATCACTCCTCCTCCATCACCCCCCCTCACTCCCCCTCCATCACCCCTCATCACTCCTCCTCCATCACCCCTCATCACTCCTCCTCCATCACCCCTCATCACTCCTCCTCCATCACCCCTCATCACTCCTCCTCCATCACCCCTCATCACTCCTCCTCCATCACCCCCCCCCTCACTCCTCCTCCATCACCCCTCATCACTCCTCCTCCATCACCCCTCATCACTCCTCCTCCATCACCCCTCATCACTCCTCCTCCATCACCCCTCATCACTCCTCCTCCATCACCCCTCATCACTCCTCCTCCATCACCCCTCATCACCCCTCATCACTCCTCCTCCATCACCCCTCATCACTCCTCCTCCATCACCCCTCATCACTCCTCCTCCATCACCCCTCCATCACCCCTCATCACTCCTCCTCCATCACCCCTCATCACCCCTCATCACTCCCCCTCCATCACCCCTCATCACTCCCCCTCCATCACCCCTCATCACTCCCCCTCCATCACCCCTCATCACTCCTCCTCCATCACCCCTCATCACCCCCCCCCCCCACTTGTCTTGGCTGTCAGCAATAGCTCACCGTCCACACCGTGTGTAGTACTGCTCCAATATTGCCACTCTCTTAATGGAAATAATCCTCCTCGTCTTTTGAAGTGACGTAGCTCTCTCTCTCTCTCTCTCTCTCTCTCTCTCTCTCTCCCTAATTTAATAGAGCCATTCCCGCCTTCTCTCTCCCTTACCTAGAGACGTAAAGTGTGGGAGAGGAGAGGAGAGGAGAAGGGGAGAAGCAAGAGGAGGAAAAGAAGATGGGATGAGGAGGAGGAGAGGAGAAAGGGGAAAGATGGTGGGAGAGGGGGAAGAGAAGGAAGGGGGGGGGGGAGTTAGAATCCAGGTTAGTGGCTTAACCCTACCTAAGCCACGAAAGCTCTCTTGACCTCATAACCCCCTTGTGACGTCATAACCTGTTTCGTGATGTCATAACCAGGCTCAACCTCGCGACGCCCTAAAACACTTCGTGACGTGATAGAAATACCCCATGAGGTCAGTGTGTGTGTGTGTGTGTGTGTGTGTGTGTGTGTGTGTGTGTGTGTGTGACATATATAACTGATTGATACCCGAGGCACCGACTATATACAGAGATAGTGAAGAAAATAAATTAAGCGAGATAGTAGTGACTAGTAACGATGTCAGTAAGCAAATAGACAAACTAAAGCCTACTAAGTCGCCTGGTCCCGATGAGATATTAGCAAAGTTGTTTAACATGTCCTTAAAAACAGGTGTAGTACCAGAATCCTGGAGGATAGCGAATGTAATACCGATTTTCAAGAAGGGGATTAGATCACTATCCTCTAACTACCGACCAATCAGTCTAACATCAATAGTAGGCAAATTATTGAAAGCAATCATTTCAAACTCTATTCGAAATTACCTGGAAAAGCACAAGTTGATCAATGATTCCCAACATGGCTTCACAAGCGGACGTTCATGTCTAACTAATCTATTAACATTCTTTTCATCAGTTTTCGAATCAGTGGACGAGGGGCACAATTATGATGTGGTATATCTCGACTTTAGCAAAGCCTTCGACAGAGTCCCCCACGAAAGACTAATACGAAAAGTGAAGGCTCATGGCACTGAAGGAGATATTCTAAAATGGATTAGGGTGTAGTTACAGGACAGGAAACAGCGAGTGAGCATTAACGGTACTAAATCCGATTGGAGTAGGGTCACTCGTGGAGTACCCCAAGACTCAGTTCTTGGACTATTATTATTTATTATATACATAAACGACATAGATATCGGCGTAGACAGCAACATAAGTAAATTTGCTGACGACACTAAAATAGGGCGTATAATTCAATCTGACGAGGACTCCGCAAAACTACAGGAAGATCTAAAAAAAAATTCGAATGGTCTGAAAAATGGCAGATGAAATTCAATGTGGACAAATGTAAAGTACTCAGTCTAGGAGATGTAAACAGAGAAACCAGATACCAGATGAACAACGATGTTATAGAGAAATCCGACTGTGAGAAAGATTTGGGAGTAATGATAAGTAGGAATCTTAGGCCAAGTAAACAATGTGTATTTGCTCGTAACAAGGCTAACAAAGTACTTGGGTTCATACAAAGGAGTGTTAGTTACAAGACTAGCGAGGTCATCCTAAAACTACAGGTACATCTTGCGCTTGTGAGACCTCACTTGGATTACACGGTTCAGTTCTGTTCACTGTACTACAGAATGGATATAGAATCCCTAGTAAAAATTCAGAGGAGAATGACAAGACTAATCCCGGGCATTAGGAACCTTGAGTACAGAGACAGGTAAAAGCATCTTAATTTGCACTCCCTTGAGAGACGTAGAGTGAGGGGCGATATGATTGAGGTGTATAAATGGAAGTCAGGGCTAAACAAAGGGGACATTACAAAGGTACTCCAACCATCCAACCAGGAGCGAACTCGTAACAATGGTTTTAAATTAGACAAATTTAGATTTAGGCGCAAAATAGGTAAACACTGGTTTGGAAACAGAGTAGTGGATGAGTGGAACAAGTTACCAAACATCATCATTAGCTCGAATACGCTGGACAGCTTCAAACATAGGTTGGATGGGTGAGTGATAGGGGTTGGGTGTAAATGGGACTGCCCAGTATGGGCCAATAGGCCCGCTGCAGTTTCCTCCATTCTTATGTTCTTATTTCTTATGATTAGATAGATTAGTGATTGGTTTGATTGGGTAATTAATTAAACGTGATTGGTGATTGAGTGTAGGAGAGTTGTGATTAATTAGAAGGGATTGGTGATTAATTAGGGGGGATTGGGTGATTTTTACTGTTTGGTCAATTACGCCACACTTAACCTAACCAAACTTATGTCTAACTTGACCTCACCTAATTTAACCCGAACTAACTTAGCATAAACTAACCTGATCTAATCTAACCTAACCTGACCTGACGTAACCTGACCTGACCTGACGTGACCTAACCTGACCTGACGTGACCTGACGTAACCTGACCTGACCTGACCTGACGTAACCTGACCTGACGTAACCTGACCTGACCTGACCTGACCTGACGTGACCTAACCAAGACACAAAACAGACTGGATGTGAGAAATTTTGTTCACGATTCAGTGCGGTGTTTGTTTGTGTAGTATTGAGCGTGCGGGAGGGAAGAGAGGAGGGAGAGAGGGAAGAAGAGAGGAGGGAGAGAGGGAAGAAGAGAGGAGGGAGGGAGGGAAGAAGAGAGGAGGGAGAGAGGGAAGAGAGGAGGGAGAGAGGGAAGAAGAGAGGAGGGAGGGAGGGAAGAAGAGAGGAGGGAGAGAGGGAAGAAGAGAGGAGGGAGAGAGGGAAGAAGAGAGGAAGGAGAGAGGGAAGAAGAGAGGAGGGAGGGAGGGAAGAAGAGAGGAGGGAGGGAGGGAAGAAGAGAGGAGGGAGGGAGGGAAGAAGAGAGGAGGGAGGGAGGGAAGAAGAGAGGAGGGAGGGAGGGAAGAAGAGAGGAGGGAGAGAGGGAAGAAGAGAGGAGGGAGAGAGGGAAGAAGAGAGGAGGGAGGAAGGGAAGAAGAGAGGAGGGAGAGAGGGAAGAAGAGAGGAGGGAGGGAGGGAAGAAGAGAGGAGGGAGGGAGGGAGGGAAGAGAGGAGGGAGAGAGGGAAGAAGAGAGGAGGGAGGGAGGGAAGAAGAGAGGAGGGAGAGAGGGAAGAAGAGAGGAGGGAGGGAGGGAGGGAAGAGAGGAGGGAGAGAGGGAAGAAGAGAGGAGGGAGGGAGGGAAGAAGAGAGGTGGGAGGGAGGGGAGGGAGGGAAAGGAAATGGTAAGTGGAAGGAGGAAGAGAGGAGGGAAGGAAGGAGGAAGAAAATGAGTGGTAGGGAAAGGAAGAACAAGTCACTTCGCAGTATTAGTCATTTTATACCCACTACGACGTGTACAGTTAAGACCTAAATTCACTGGACAGTCTTGGTTTATGTAGATGATTGTATAACGTGTTGACAAAAATCTGAATTGGTAGTTTAATCTGTGTTGATTTATGTAAATGACCTATTTAGAAAAAAAAAATCTGAATTAATTGATGTTAAAATGCCCGTCTCCCTTGGTACGTTAAATGGCTCTCAAGTGGATAGTGCCTGATAGTGCCACAAGTGTTCAGAGGGGTGAAGAAATTACGATTATATAAAGTGTTTAATGTAACTTGAAAACCATTACTATATTGTGATGGCAGTTTGGATCACCTGAAGATTAGTCCTCCCAGCTTATTTCACCTGAAGATTAGTCCTCCCAGCTTATTTCACCTGAAGATTACTCCTCCCAGCTTATTTCACCTGAAGATTAGCCCTCCCAGCTTATTTCACCTGAAGATTAGTCCCTCCAGCTTATTTCACCTGAAGATTACTCCTCCCAGCTTATTTCACCTGAAGATTAGCCCTCCCAGCTTATTTCACCTGAAGATTAGTCCCTCCAGCTTATTTCACCTGAAGATTAGCCCTCCCAGCTTATTTCACCTGAAGATTAGTCCCTCCAGCTAATTTCACCTTGTATTAGCCCCTCGTCTCATGGCAATAACAATTATATAAATTTGGGTTATTACATTTAGTTTATCAGATGGTTACAGTAATCCCCAGGTGGCTACAGTAGTCCCCAGGTGGCTACAGTAGTCCCCAGGTGGCTACAATAATCCCCAGGTGGCTACAGTAGTCCCCAGGTGGCTACAATAATCCCCAGGTGGCTACAGTAGTCCCCAGGTGGATACAGTAGTCCCCAGGTGGCTACAGTAGTCCCCAGGTGGTTACAGTAGTCCCCAGGTGGCTACAGTAGTCCCCAGGTGGCTACAGTAGTCCCCAGGTGGTTACAGTAGTCCCCAGGTTGCTACAGTAATCCCCAGGTGGCTACAGTAATCCTCAGGTGGCTACAGTACCATACAGGTGACGCCTTAACCTACAGGTATCGAGAAAAAGGGGATTTGGGGGATTTCTACTCAGTGTAAAAGGCGCTGTTGGGAGGTGAAATCCCCCTAACCTAACCTAACCTAACCTAACCTAACCTAACCTAACCTAACCTAACCTAACCTAACTTGGTGCTGGTTAATAATAATAATAATGGTATTAACAATAAAGAAGAAGAAGAGGAAGAAAGTACTGATGGCTCTATTTATTTATTGAAACTTTTTAGATTTTTTTTAGATCGCCCACGAGGGGGCTAGTTTATTGGGCACCCCCCTTACACCCTGTGCAAGGTGAAGCGCAGAAGCGTTTACAGCGCCCAACAGGGAAGCATGCTAAGTTCATGCTTGCCTTTATGTCTCATGAGTTAAGGGCGTAGAAGCCTGAAGAGTCAATGGTTTATGTCATCAAGTTATTGGAAGCTCCAACAACTTTCCCTGAATACGAATTCGCAACTTTCGACTTCCAACAGGTACCTACTTTACTGCTAGGTGAACAGGGACTAATGGGGGCTAGGAAGTGTGTCCAAACAACTTCCACCGGCCCGGGAATCGAACCCGTGACATCTCGCTTGCGAGGCAAGAACGTACCGCTTCTACCACCAGCGCCCCCTATTAAAGCTTATGAGAATAATATGCTGAGGTCTTGACACCTTTTGACCTCTCTTGACACCCACTGACACCCCCTTGACCTCTCATGACACCCCACGATCTCTGATGATACCCTTTGACCTCTAATGACCTCTTATGGCACTTCCTGACCTTTCATGACACCTGACATCTTATGACACCTCCTGACCTCTCATGACACGTCTTGACCTCCCTTGACACTAGTACTGACTGTTAGCTGTGACGTCCTCCAAGGATTATAGGATACACGGTAAGGATGGTGTAGGATGAGAAGGATACTGTGTGTGTGTGTGTGTGTGTGTGTGTGTGTGTGTGTGTCCCGCTCGGCCCGGTAGGATTTTCCTCTTAGTCATCTGCTGGGAAGGAGGAGCATGATGATCCTAGCGGGCGTTGGTGGGTGGGCGGTGTTGGGCGGCGGGGTGGGCGAGGAGGACACAGGTGCATGATGGGCGTGTAGATAATGGTGGTGGTAGTAGTGGTGTTAGCAGCGCATGACTGTAACAGGGAAGGAGGGGGGGGGGGAGGAGTAGGAGGTTGGTAGCGGGTGGTGGTGAATGCTTCCGCCACCTTTGCCGCCCCGACGCCGCCGCCGCCCGCCACCCAGTCAGTCCTGTCCATTCTCGCAGGCTGCCCACCCGTGTCGTGCCGCCCGCTGCGTCCGCCCGTGTCTGTAGCTGCCTCTAATCAGGGTGTTGTGTCGTGTCACTAGTATACCACACCAAACGCTTGTACCTCTCGTGTGTGTGTGTGTGTGTCCTTCGCCCCTACCACCACCACTACCACTACCACCATCTACCACCAGTATACCGGGCTTCACGCTCTCTCGCTCACGTCTACCGGTGTCTGCCAGCCTGTACTGGTGGTCTGTAGTGAGGTTCCTTTGCTTGCACCAGCCTGTAACAGTCTGTAAACAGTTTTTTTAGTGTCTATCCTGTTTCTGTAGCCTGTACCTGCCTGTACGGGTGTTATGTAATGATTGTCATTCCCCCGTCAGCCTGTATCAACCTTTACCAGCCTGTAGCAGTGGTCTGTAGTGACTGTCCTGCCTGTACCAGCCTGTAACAGTGGTCTGTAGTGACTGTCTTGCCTGTACCAGCCTGTAACAGTGGTCTGTAGTGACTGTCCTGCCTGTACCAGCCTGTAACAGTGGTCTGTAGTGACTGTCCTGCCTGTACCAGCCTGTAACAGTGGTCTGTAGTGACTGTCCTGCCTGTACCAGCCTGCAACAATGGTCTGTAGTGACTGTCCTGCCTGTACCAGCCTGTAACAGTGGTCTGTAGTGACTGTCCTTCCTGTACCAGCCTGTAACAGTGGTCTGTAGTGACTGTCCTGCCTGTACCAGCCTGTAACAGTGGTCTGTAGTGACTGTCCTGCCTGTACCAGCCTATAACAGTGGTCTGCAGTGACTGTCCTGCCTGTACCAGCCTGTAACAGTGGTCTGTAGTGACTGTCCTGCCTGTACCAGCCTGTAACAGTGGTCTGTAGTGACTGTCCTGCCTGTACCAGCCTGTAACAGTGGTCTGCAGTGGCTGTCCTGCCTGTACCAGCCTGTAACAGTGGTCTGCAGTGACTCTCCTGCCTGTACCAGCCTGTAGCAGTGGTCTGCATTGACTCCTGCCTGTACCAGCCTGTAACAGTGGTCTGTAGTGACTGTCCTGCCTGTACCAGCCTGTAACAGTGGTCTGCAGTGACTGTCCTGCCTGTACCAGCCTGTAGCAGTGGTCTGTAGTAACTGTCCTGCCTGTACCAGCCTGTAACAGTGGTCTGTAGTGACTGTCCTGCCTGTACCAGCCTGTAACAGTGGTCTGCAGTGACTGTCCTGCCTGTACCAGCCTGTAACAGTGGTCTGCAGTGACTCCTGCCTGTACCAGCTTGTAACAGTGGTCTGTAGTGACTGTCCTGCCTGTACCAGCTTGTAACAGTGGTCTGTAGTGACTGTCCTGCCTGTACCAGCCTGTAACAGTGGTCTGTAGTGACTGTCCTGCCTGTACCAGCCTGTAACAGTGGCCTGTAGCGACTCCTGCCTGCTCGAGCCTGTAACGGTGGTCTGTAATGACTGTCCTGCCTGTATCTGCCTGTAACGGTGGCCCCTAGCGACTTTCCTTCCTGTATCTGCCTGTAACGGTGATAATAATGACTGTCCTACCTCTGGCATCCTGTAAGATCCTGTACTGGTGTCTCTAGTAACTGTCATGTTTCTACCAGCCTGCACCAACGTACTTTTACAGGCTGTTGTGAATGTCGTACCTCTACCCGCTGTATCCCTGTAATACACTGTACCCGTGTTATGTCGGTTGTACCCGTTATTGCAGCAGCCTGTAATATGCCTGTAGTCGACGTGAACCTGTATCTGCTGCCCCTGTACCAATTGACCTGCATTATGTATCCAGACTGTACTAGTGACCTGTAATATGTACCTTGACTGTACCGGTGACCTGTAGAAAGTATTTAGCCTGTATTAGTGACATTTATTATGTACACAGCCTGTAATGGTTACTGTATTATATGTCCAGCCTGTACAAGTGACCTATAATATATATCCAGCCTGTAATAGTGACCTGTAGAAAGTATTTAGCCTGCAATAGTGACCAGTAATATGTATCCAGCCTGTACTAGTGACCTGTAATATGTATCCAGCCTGTACTAGTGACCTGTAATATGTATCCAGCCTGTACTAGTAACCTGTAATATGTATCCAGCCTGTACTAGTGACCTGTAACATGTATCCAGCCTGTACTAGTGACCTGTAACATGTATCCAGCCTGTACTAGTGACCTGTAATATGTATCCAGCCTGTACTAGTGACCTGTACTGTATTTTATGTACCGGTACCATGTTTAACTAAGCTAAAAACAATGGTCACTGTATCCCTCGTTCTACACTGTACCGGATGTGTCGTTACAGTAAATATGTTGTAGCATATGACTGTACCGTTATAGCATATGACTGTACCGTTATAGTATATGACTGTACCGTTGTAGCATATGACTGTAATTTCTAATGACATTTATACCAGTTGATTTCAGTATTTCATGAATATTTTTTTGTATTTTTATGTAATGTCTGATGATTATATAAATGGGTATGAATGTATAAATTATATTAATCCAAATGTTTATATTAACATAAATTTATATAATGTGCATATAATGTTTAAGTTTCTAGAGGTAGAATGTTTTTACGTATTAAGGAAATTAACATCATTGTGTTTAATATTTAACATTTTTGTCCTCCAAGTTAATATTAACATTTGATAAATTATCCCACAGGTGATTTTATTAACATAGGTGACTAAATTAACACAGGTGGCTATATTAACACACGTGACTTATCTTAATACAAGTGACTATATTAACACAGGTGACTATATTAACACACGTGACTTAACACATATGACTATATTTACATCATGTTAATTTAGCATTTATGTACATATGTAATTATGCTTCATTGTGTTGAATCTAACATTGTTTATCTCTGAGGTGATAATTATTGTTAATCTCTAAAAGGGATATTTAACATGTTAATTAACCTAACTTAACCCTGTAATCACCCCCCACCCCCTCTTCAGGTCCATTTAATAGTACGCATCTTGTTTGTGTGTTAATGGTAGTTTGTATCAGTTAACAATTTCTTCCTTGTGTACCCCCAAAAAATTCTGTAGATGTCCCTAAAATATTCAACGTCTTCCTTTAAGTTAATTTAGGTTAGACGTAATTTTTTAAGGTATTGAGAATAAACTGAATTTAGGGAGAACTAAAAAAAAATCGGAATAATCGGGAAAAATCGGAATATATTGGGAAATAATGGGAAAAAATCGGAATTCATCTTCTCTCGTTCCAGATTACGAATAAATTGTCTATTTAGTGGAAATTATTGACTAAAAGGTGGGAATTAAACCAGGAATTTTAATTTTGTCATCGTACTCAAGGGTTTAAGTCATCGTACTCAAGGGTTTAAGTCATCGTACTGAAGGGGTTAAGTCATCGTACTGAAGGGTTTAAATCATCGTACTGAAGGGTTTAAGTCATCGTACTCAAGGGTTTAAGTCATCGTACTGAAGGGTTTAAATCATCGTACTGAAGGGTTTAAGTCATCGTACTAAAGGGTTTAAGTCATCGTACTGAAGGGTTTAAGTCATCGTACTGAAGGGTTTATATCATCGTACTGAAGGGTTTAAATCATCGTACTGAAGGGTTTAAGTCATCGTACTGAAGGGGTTAAGTCATCGTACTAAAGGGTTTAAGTCATCGTACTAAAGGGTTTAAGTCATCGTACTGAAGGGTTTAAGTCATCGTACTGAAGGGTTTAAGTCATCGTACTGAAGGGTTTAAGTCATCGTACTAAAGGGTTTAAGTCATCGTACTAAAGGGTTTAAGTCATCGTACTGAAGGGTTTAAGTCATCGTACTGAAGGGTTTAAGTCATCGTACTGAAGGGTTTAAGTCATCGTACTGAAGGGTTTAAATCATCGTACTGAAGGGTTTAAGTCATCGTACTGAAGGGTTTAAGTCATCGTACTGAAGGGTTTAAGTCATCGTACTAAAGGGTTTAAGTCATCGTACTGAAGGGTTTAAGTCATCGTACTCAAGGGTTTAAGTCATCGTACTGAAGGGTTTAAGTCATCGTACTGAAGGGTTTAAGTCATCGTACTAAAGGGTTTAAGTCATCGTACTGAAGGGTTTAAGTCATCGTACTGAAGGGTTTAAGTCATCGTACTAAAGGGTTTAAGTCATCGTACTGAAGGGTTTAAGTCATCGTACTGAAGGGTTTAAGTCATCGTACTAAAGGGTTTAAGTCATCGTACTGAAGGGTTTAAGTCATCGTACTGAAGGGGTTAAGTCATCGTACTAAAGGGTTTAAGTCATCGTACTAAAGGGTTTAAGTCATCGTACTCAAGGGTTTAAGTCATCGTACTGAAGGGTTTAAGTCATCGTACTGAAGGGTTTAAGTCATCGTACTAAAGGGTTTAAGTCATCGTACTGAAGGGTTTAAGTCATCGTACTGAAGGGTTTAAGTCATCGTACTAAAGGGTTTAAGTCATCGTACTGAAGGGTTTAAGTCATCGTACTAAAGGGTTTAAGTCATCGTACTGAAGGGTTTAAGTCATCGTACTAAAGGGTTTAAGTCATCGTACTAAAGGGTTTAAGTCATCGTACTGAAGGGTTTAAGTCATCGTACTGAAGGGTTTAAGTCATCGTCCTCAAGGGTTTAAGTCATCGTACTGAAGGGTTTAAGTCATCGTACTCAAGGGTTTAAGTC
>CAUDMG010001333.1:42500-50000 GCA_958450375.1 Homarus gammarus
GGGGGTGACTAATGTTGTGGTTGTGGTGGTGGGGGTGGTGGTGGTTGTTGTTGTTGGTGGTGGTGGTTGTGGTGGTGGTTGTGGTGGTGGTGGTGGGTGGTGGTGGTTGTTGTTGTTGGTGGTGGTGGTTGTGGTGGTGGTGGTGGTGGTTGTGGTTGTTGTTGGTGGTGGTGGTGGTGGTGGTGGGGGTTGTGGTGGTTGTTGTTGTTGGTGGTGGTGGTTGTGGTGGTGGTGGTGGTGGTGGTGGTGGTGGTTGTGGTTGTGGTTGTGGTGGTGGTGGGGGTTGTGGTGGTTGTTGTTGTTGGTGGTTGTGGTGGTGGTGGTGGTGGTGGTGGTTGTGGTTGTGGTTGTGGTGGTGGTGGGGGTTGTGGTGGTTGTTGTTGTTGGTGGTTGTGGTGGTGGTGGTGGTGGTGGTGGTTGTTGTTGTTGTTGTTGGTGGTGGTGGTGGTGGTGGTTGTTTTTGTCGTGTTCAATTCAGGTAAATTCTTCTTGAGTGTATTCGTGTTTGAGGGCTGGACACACACACACACACACACACACACCGGCCAGCACCCCCTTAAACACTACTACTGTATTGATCCCAGCACCGCGCCGCCCACACTTGTTGAGTAATATACCGCCCGCCCGCCCACACCCATTCTCTGGTAGCTGGCGGAGTGCACCACCCAATTATGCCACCCTACATCTGATCTGTCACCGCCCATTGACCCCCCCACCCCCCCCGCCCGCGATCAGTCACTAGTTCACCCACTCAAATAGATGGCTGAGCAATACCCACCCACCCACCCACTCACTCACTCACTCACTCACCCACCCACTCGCTCAATCACTCACTCATTCGCTTTATGGTTTCACCTGGGATGAAGGAATCTGGGGACTTGATGGTAAAGGTCAGACATATGATCCCCTCACTCCTACCTCACCCCTCACCTCACCCCTCACTCCTACCTCACCCCTCACCTCACCCCTCACTCCTACCTCACCCCTCACCTCACCCCTCACTCCTACCTCACCCCTCACCTCACCCCTCACTCCTACCTCACCTTTCACCTCACCCCTACCTCACCCCTACCTCACCCCTCACTCCTACCTCACCCTTCACCTCACCCCTCACTCCTACCTCACCCCTCACTCCTACCTCACCCTTCACCTCACCCCTCACTCCTACCTCACCCTTCACCTCACCCTTTCTTCCTATCCCCTTTATCTATATCGAGTCACTACCCCTCCTCACTGCCCCCTCACTCTCTCCTGCCTCCCCTCACCCCTCCCCTCTTCCCTCACCCCTTCCCTCACCCCTCCACTTTCTCCTGTCATGTCACTCTTCCCTCACTCCTTTCCTTCCCCTCACCACTTCCGCTTCCCTCAATCTTCTCCCCTCACCTAACCTACCCTCTCCCCTCACCCCTACCCTCACCCCCCCTTCCCCCGGGCGACCAGACGCGTGACCTTCAACTTGGGTCCGTCTGGAAGCCAAGGTCACACCCCCTGCCCCCCCCCTCCTCCTACAGATGCCCTATTCCCCTCCCTACTCCTGCACCTCTCCCCCTTACACCTCCCCTCTTCCCCCTACACCTCCCCTCTCCCCCCTTTACCTCCCTCCGTCCCTACAACTCCCCCTTCTCCTCTCTCCTTACCCCCCCTTCCTAAACCTCCTCTCCCCCCCATCCTCCTCCCCCATCATAAAGCAGGGTCACTCCTCCCACTCCTCACTTCCCTCCCCCTCACATCTCCCCCTCACATCCCTCCCCCCCTTTCACATCCCTCCCCCTCACATCCCTCCCTACCCCCCACCCCTCCCTACCCCCTCACCCCAAAGTGTCAATTATCAAATGAATTTATTGAACTACGTACCTGTGTTATGTAAGGTCAGGTCAGGTCAGGTTAGTATTGGTTCAAAGTCATAGTGTGTGTGTGTGTGTGTGTGTGTGTGTGTGTGTTAAACCAACCCCATTATGAAGATCTAATTTACATAGCTTAAATACCTGGTGTTAATTATTACAGGTAAATATCTCATGTAATATACCTGGTGCTAATTGGTGTGTTTATAAAGGTATAATCCAAGATGGCGTCGAAGATATGCAGTGACTAGTGTGGGAGTGAAGGTGAGTCGAAGGTTAGTAGTGATTTTGTGACTGCCGGGATCCGTAGACTGTTATGTAAGGAGGCGGGGCGGGGCGGGGTCGGGGGCGGGGGCGGGGCAGGGTAGGGTGAGGGAGGTGAGGGAGCAGTGGTCTGTCTCGGTCGGGGTCAGGTTAGGTCAAGTTAGGTTAGGTCAGGTTAGGTTAGGTCAGGTTAGGTTAGGTTAAGTTAGGTTAGGTCAGGACTGTATAAATCAATGTTGTTATTTTTTGTCGCATTTTCCTGTTTGTTTACTCTTGTTTGCTCCTGTGCCGCCGCCTCCCAGTGATATTGTTTATCTTGGGTTTGTTTACGTTTGTCCATCTTGGCTCTAGTTTGCTTCACTCTGTTGTTTGTAACGTCAATATGGCCGCTAGATGGTGTTTGTTTACATGTCCAGTGGTGCCGTGTGTTCCTGTTTACGTTTGTCATCTCGTGGTGTTTACAGTGGTGTCACGTGGTGTTTACAGTGGTGCCACGTAGTGTTTACAGTGATGTCACGTGGTGTTTACAGTGGTGTCACGTGGTGTTTACAGTGGTGTCACGTGGTGTTTACAATGGTGTCACGTGGTGTTTACAATGGTGTCACGTGGTGTTTACAGTGGTGCCACGTGGTGTTTACAGTTGAGTGTTGCCACGTGATGTTGTATATTGATTTTTGAAGAGTTGCCAAGTAGTCTATATTGGGGTAGGAGTTGCCACGTAGTGTTTATTTTTACTCTTGTGTTGCCATATGGTGATGTATATTACTGTAGTGTTGCCATGCGATTCTATTAAATTACCTTCGAAGTATTGCCATCAGACTACTACAGAGGTGCCATTTAATTTTTGGGGGTATATTTGTAATGTTGCCATCTGGTGTATAATTCAATCTGACGAGGACTCCGCAAAACTACAGGAAGATCTAAAAAAAATTCGAATGGTCTGAAATATGGCAGATGAAATTCAATGTGGACAAATGTAAAGTACTCAGTCTAGGAGATGTAAACAGAGAAACCAGATACCAGATGAACAACGATGCCATAGAGAAATCCGACTGCGAGAGAGATTTAGGAGTAATGATAAGTAGGAATCTTAGGCCAAGTAAACAATGTGTATTTGCTCGAAACAAGGCTATTAAAGTACTTGGGTTCATACAAAGGAGTGTTAGTTACAAGACTAGCGAGGTCATCCTAAAACTATATCTTGCTCTTGTGAGACCACACCTGGATTACGCAGTTCAGTTCTGGTCACCGTATTACAGAATGGATATAGAATCCCTAGAAAAAATTCAGAGGAGAATGAAAAGACTAATCCCGGGCATTAGGAACCTTGAGTATAGAGACAGGTTAAAGCATCTTAATTTGCACTGCCTCGAGAGACGTAGAGCGAGGGGCGACCTGATAGAGGTGTATAAGTGGAAGGCAGGGCTAAACAAAGGGGACATTACAAAGGTACTCAAACTATCCAACCAGGAGCGAACTCGTAACAATGATTTTAAATTAGATAAATTTAGATGTAGGCGTGAAATAGGTAAACACTGGTTTGGAAATAGAGTAGTGGATGAATGGAACAAGTTACCAAACATAATCATTAACTCGAATACTCTGGACAGCTTCAAACATAGGTTGGATGGATGAGTGATAGGGGTTGGGTGTAAATGGGACTGCAGTTTCCTCCATTCTTATGTTCTTATAAAGATGGCAAGAGTTACAGTAATTTTCACCCATTAAAACACATACAGAAAAACTACAACTGTAATTTATGTAGTTTATTAAGATGTAGGAAAGACCAATTTTTTGTAGGACCATGTTTAACTTAATCTGTTACTACAGTGTGTTTATGTAGTCTGTATGCGTGTCTGTCTATCTATCTCTCTATACGTATCTATCTATTTATCTATCTATCTCCCATCTATCTTTCTATTTAATTATATAGCTTTATTTTTCTCTCTCTCTCTCTCTCTCTCTCTCTCTCTCTCTCTCTCTCTCTCTCTCTCTCTCTCTCTCTCTCTCTCTCTCTCTCTTTTGTCCACTGGGAACGTACACTGAAAAAGGCCTCACAGGGCTCTACCTCACCAGGAAATTGTCCTTTGTTTGGGGGAAATATAAACATCGTTCTTGTTTCCTAGTGAGGCTGAGTACTGAATGGTGGACTAACTTAGCCAAAGGCGACACTGTGTGGGGGGTTCCTGCCGTGGTTAAGGGGGGGGGGTGGTTTAAGGGGGGTTTAAGGGGGATTTAACTCTTTGTACCTGTTAATTGTGTTTTTACCTTTTTATGAAGAATAGTTTAAAGGGGAGGAGGAGGGGGGGAAGGGGAGAGGGAAGGGGGAGAATGAGTGTGTTGTTGCGTTAATTGAATTTTCCCGTAGACGGTATTTAGTTTATATGGGATGAGAGAGAGAGAGAGAGAGAGAGAGAGAGAGAGAGAGAGAGAGAGAGAGAGAGAGAGAGAGAGAGAGAGAGAGTCTACGAAATTACATAGTTTGAGATTTAATTATTCTCTAATCACTATTAATCTCCTCCAGAAGGAATTACTATGACAGATTTAACTACCCCCCCCTGAAAAAAAATCGGGTACCTCCATATTTATCAACCTGAAGCAGATTTATATTCCAGATTTCAAGGATTGCAGGGATTACAGTTATGGGGATTAATTTGTGTTTTTTTTCTTGATTTTGAGGATTTTAGGCGTAAGGATTTATAAATATATGGGGGAATTAAATTAGAGAAGTCAGTTGATTTATTCTGGATTTAAGCTGATGGGGAAATGTTTGCGTTCTTGGTGTAAATCCGGATTTTTGGCTCACAAGATGGGGCTGAGACACGCAAATCGGATTTATTTACTTGGATTTCTCATGTGAGGATTACGTTCGGGATTTTTGCAACACGTAGTGGGGGATTTATTTGGGATTTTTGATGGCAGGTGAGCATCGATAGATAGATAGATAGATAGATATTTTATTGACGACAGAGATGAAGTTCGTATGAGAAATCCGGATGTGTTGACGTTTTACTCAAGTGACGTCATAGATCAGCTGACATTTGTTATTGTTTACATTTTGTCGTATTTTTAGAGAATCCACATGGCGTTATTGACCAGCTGAGAGAGAGAGAGAGAGAGAGAGAGAGAGAGAGAGAGAGAGCCACAAGTACCCTTAAGTGTTCCCATCTACTTCACACGTTTTATAAGTGACCACAAGCAACCTACAAGTGTACTTAAGTGGTCATATCTTTATTTTTACTCCTTTGATAATTGTCCACACACACACACATACACACACGCACACGCACACACACACACACACACACTTCCATTATTGCCTATTTCTCTGTTCATTCTCCCCTCATTTCTCTGTTCCCTCATTCTCCTCTTCTTTCCATGTTCTTCCTCCTTTATTTTTCCCTCTCCCTCCTTCTCCTTCCTTCTCCTCTCCTCTCTTCTTCCTCTCCCTTCATTCTTCCATGCTCCTCCCCTCACTTGCCCTCACCCTTCCTTCTCTCCTTCTCCTTCATTCTTCCTTCTCTCCTTCATTCTTCCTTCTCTCCTTCTTTGACTGAAACAAACTGAACAAATTATTATCATGTTATCTCTCTCTCTCTCTCTCTCTCTCTCTCTCTCTCTCTCTCTCTCGCTATCTATCTATCTATCTATCTATCGGACACACATACACACACACACACACACACACACACACACACACACACACACATCACGTATTAATTTCCCTTGATCATAAATTAGCATAACTTAGCGAGCATTTAATTAAATTTCCTCTTAAGATTATTAGGGATCGTTTTGCGTGCGAGTGAGTGTGTTTGCGTGCGTGTGCGTGCGTGCATTACCCTGACTTTATGTAAACTTGACCTCGTGAGCAATTAATAACCTAACTTCTCGCTCTTTAATTTTAATGCGAGATAATATACGAGACATCACCTTGATCTCGCTATTAGGGGGGAGGGGGGAGGGGGGGGGGCTTACGAGAACTGGGTAGAGTAAACGAGATCTTTAGTAAATGGCCATTATGTCATGCCTATGTCATTCTTCTGTCATTCTATCTATCATGTCATTCTTCTGTCATTCTATCTATCATGTCATTCTTCTGTCATTCTATCTATCATGTCATTCTTCTGTCATTCTATCTATCATGTCATTCTTCTGTCATTCTATCTATCATGTCATTCTTCTGTCATTCTATCCATCATGTCATTCCTCTCATTCTATCTAGCATGTCATTCTTCTGTCATTCTATCCATCATGTCATTCCTCTCATTCTGTCTATCATGTCATTCTTCTGTCATTCTATCCATCATGTCATTCTATCCATCATGTCATTCTTCTGTCATTCTATCTATCATGTCATTCTTCTGTCATTCTATCTATCATGTCATTCTTCTGTCATTCTATCTATCATGTCATTCTTCTGTCATTCTATCTATCATGTCATTCTTCTGTCATTCTATCTATCATGTCATTCTGTCTATCATGTCATTCTATCTATCATGTCATTCTTCTGTCATTCTGTCTATCATGTCATTCTTCTCATTCTATCTAGCATGGCATTCTACTTTTATTATTCCCCCACACATCAATCTATTCATAAGTCGTTCTATTCTCCTTCTGTCTATCTAGTACGTCATTCTTCTATCATTCTATTTCTTAAAGCGTCATTCTCTCTCCTCAGGTGTCATTCTGCTATTATTTTGTCCCCTCTGGTCATAACAGCTAGAAAAAACGTAATTCTTTTGTCGTTTTCTTTATGGTATGTCATTCTATCGTCATTCTACCTTCATTATACGTTCGTTTTACCCTCATTCTACCCCCAGAGTGTCACAACAAGGTCCCCCTAGGCTGTGTTATGGCGCGGGACAGGTACCCTTTAAGACCTACCTCCGCCCCTCCCCCTGCCCCTCCCTCCGCCCCTCCCCCCTCCCAGAACCTGCGCCAGATACTGTCCTCTGATTGGTTACCCTGTATTTGACCTAGTTTATAATATACTCGGTAAGGTCAAACTTAATAAGGGGTTACCAATATTGTTCAGGGGTTACCAGTATTGTCCAGGGGGTACCAGTATTGTCCAGGGGGTACCAATATTGTCCAGGGGGTACCAGTATTGTCCAGGGGGTACCAGTATTGTCCAGTGAGCTGTATATCGATAATCCGTCTCGTCAGCTTCACCGTCAGGAAGAGGCTGACATTGCCTGACGTTTCCGTTAATGTGAACTTGTTTAATAACGTGAATAATGACCTTACCTGACCTAACCATATCAAACACACAATATCCAGGTTGTGTTCTGGATGCAGGTTTTAAGGTAGGGACAGATTGTGGTCTTCTTGTCTGTGTTGTGTTGAGAAAAAAAATATCTCAGTTTGTCTTAAAAATTTTGTAAAAGGAATA
>CAUDMG010001333.1:55000-60000 GCA_958450375.1 Homarus gammarus
AGAACCTGTATAAAAGATTCTGGAGAGTAAGATGTGTTTAAATTCGTGTATTTACCGTCGTCTATACTTGACAACTGAAGGAGTATAATTAAACATCCTAATACAACCTGGGGTAGTTAGGTTAGGTTCGAGATAGGATGGTTAATCTTATGGTGATACGATTTTTTGGTCTTAAGGAGATCAAAGAAATGAAAATATTACGTAGAACTTTATTACACGTTGAGTGAGTTGGTTTAGTGAGCGTGCGTGTGTGTGTGTGTGTGTGTGTGTGTGTGTGCTGTGTGTGTGTGTGTGTGTGTGTGTCTCTCTGTGTGTGTGTGTGTGTGTGTGTCAGTAAAACACACTTAACACGTGATCTCCTCAATGAAGGTCTGGCTTACTGCCCAGACCTGTCACTGCCTACAGTCATGCCGCCCATGCCACCCACACACCCAGTCACCGTTCTATCCACATACACCCTGGTGCCATCCACATATCCAGGTGCCACCCACACACCCAGTCACCGTGCTATCCACATACACCCAGGTGCCACCCACACACTCAGGTGCCATCCACATATCCAGGTGCCACCCACACACTCAGGTGCCACCCACACACAAACTGCCATCCTGATGTCAGTGTGTGTGAGGCGGTGTGCAGTACGCCCTTAAGCCAGTACAGGTGTGGCTCCCTGGATCAGTACGCTGCACTTGTTATTACAGGTGTGTTTGGTTACAGGTGTGTTTGATTACAGGTGTGTGTAATTACAGATAGTTTGAGGGTTTTATCGGGTTAAAACCTCTTACAATGGTTTGTAAAATGACGCCATACTGGTTTAAACATTTTCACATTGTGGTTTATCGTTTAAAACATTCAAAGACGCGTTTTAGACATTGGGTGTTTTAATTTTAACATTCAAGTATGGTTTATAAAGTGAGGTTTAGTTTATTAGTGTTTATAAATGGTTTGAGGTTTTATTTTCAATATAAACCATCATGGTAACTGTTATTATTGTCATATTTTTGGTTTAAATCTTCATAAAAGTGTTATTTTTTAAGTGGGATTTCAATTTTAACTTTTCAGAAATGTGTATTCATTTTAATGGTATATCAAGGTGTATAAATGATGGTGTTTTTTAAATGTTGATGTATAATTAATGGCATTTTTTTGTATATTTAGGGTCATAATGACAATGGTATTTATGTAATGGTATGAGGGGTACTACTTATTTTTTTTAAGTGTGTTGTTGGGCCGTGAGGAATTGATGCGCAGTAATACAAGTTCCCTCTTTACACATTCACCTCGCTGGTGTATCAAGGTGTAAAACTAATGGTGTTTTCTTTTATATAATGGTGTATAATTAATGTCATTTTTGGTATACTGTATTTAGGGTCATAATGGAATTTGTATTTATGTAATGCTATGGGGGTACTACTTAATTTTTTTAAGTGTGTTGTTGGGCCGTGAGGAATTGATGCGCAGTAATACAAGTTCCCTCTTTACACATTCACCTCGCTGGTGTATCAAGGTGTAAAACTAATGGTGTTTTCTTTTATATAATGGTGTATAATTAATGTCATTTTTGGTATACTGTATTTAGGGTCATAATGGAATTTGTATTTATGTAATGCTATGGGGGTACTACTTAATTTTTTTAAGTGTGTTGTTGGGCCGTGAGGAATTGATGCGCAGTAATACAAGTTCCCTCTTTACACATTCACCTCGCTGGTGTATCAAGGTGTATAACTAATGGTGTTTTTTTTTTATATAATGGTGTATAATTAATGTCATTTTTGGTATACTGTATTTAGGGTCATAATGGAATTTGTATTTATGTAATGCTATGGGGGGGTACTACTTAATTTTTTTAAGTGTGTTGTTGGGCCGTGAGGAATTGATGCGCAGTAATACAAGTTCCCTCTTTACACATTCACCTCGCTGGTGTATCAAGGTGTATAACTAATGGTGTTTTTTTTTTATATAATGGTGTATAATTAATGTCATTTTTGGTATACTGTATTTAGGGTCATAATGGAATTTGTATTTATGTAATGCTATGGGGGGGTACTACTTAATTTTTTTAAGTGTGTTGTTGGGCCGTGAGGAATTGATGCGCAGTAATACAAGTTCCCTCTTTACACATTCACCTCGCTGGTGTATCAAGGTGTAAAACTAATGGTGTTTTCTTTTATATAATGGTGTATAATTAATGTCATTTTTGGTATACTGTATTTAGGGTCATAATGGAATTTGTATTTATGTAATGCTATGGGGGTACTACTTAATTTTTTTAAGTGTGTTGTTGGGCCGTGAGGAATTGAAGCGCAGTAATACAAGTTCCCTCTTTACACATTCACCTCGCTGGGGACTTACACATCAAGGTCTTAGGGCCTAGTTTCTCAGAGGGTCTTATGTTAGAAATTTCTCGTAAGTGTGAATGTAGCTACGACACAAAGATATATTCTCAAAGGTCTATTATACTTTAAGTTTATAGATAGTACTTAAATTAAATACGTTTATTTAGCATCATTTAGTAGACATAAATTATATCCTCTACAGAATTCTCGTAAGGTAAAATTTTAATCCCCATTTAAGGTAAAAAATTATTAAAAGTCTTAGGGTTTTATTTTTGTCATTTTAGGTTTGTAGTTTAAAATAATGAATGGATAAGATGCGTTTTTTTTTTAACCTTTTCAGTTTGTTGATAAAATGAATCCAGTGAGCCTCAGGGAATTGGCCTGGGTTCGGATTCGTCTTGAGCCTGAAGGTCATTGTGTGTGTGTGTGTGTGTGTGTGTGTGTGTGTGTCCGTCCCCTGAGGTTACACCGTTTCTCCTAGATTCTTGAAGATTTATTATGTAGTGTGTTAGCGGGAAGGTGTTGTCTGTCTGTCTGTCTGTCTGTGGGTGGTAGAGGTTGGGTGGGTGGTAGAGGTTGGGTGGGTGGTAGTGGGCGGGTGGGGCAAGTAGTAGGTGGATATTATTGCCTTCATTACATTCCACCCATCTACATTTCCACCCACATCACCACCCTCCCTCCCACATCATCACCCTCCCTCCCACATCATCACCACTCCCTCCCACATCATCACCCTCCCTCCCATATCATCACCCTCCCTCCCATATCATCACCCTCCCTCCCACATCATCACCCTCCCTCCCACATCATCACCACTCCCTCCCACATCATCACCACTCCCTCCCACATCACCACCCTCCCTCCCACATCATCACCACTCCCTCCCACATCACCACCACTCCCTCCCACATCACCCCTCCCTCCCACATCATCACCCTCCCTCCCACATCATCACCCTCCCTCCCACATGACCACCCTCCCTCCTACATCATCACCCTCCCTCCCACATCATCACCCATCCCTCCCACATCACCACCCTCCCTCCCACATCACCACCCTCCCTCCCACATCACCACCCTCCCTCCCACATCATCACCCATCCCTCCCTCCCCCTTCATTTTAACCTTTTATCACAGCTATACACCCGAGCCAATACCACAAGGGAAGCCGCAGTGTATGGATGTGTGTGTGTGTGTGTGTGTGTGTGTGTGAAGGAGGCGTAGAGACCGTTCATGTGCGTGTGAGAGCGTGTGTTCACATGAAGGTGGTCGTGTTGGTTTTATTTTGGTCTGGTTGGTAGTGGTGGTGAGGCAGTGTACAGTCTCTGGCCGGGCAGGAGCCGTCGTCACTAACTCGTTCCTCCTCCTTCACCGCCTCCTCCAGTCTCTGCCACCAACACTCGACTCCTGAAGGTGATGATGCAGGTGATCTCTACCGCCATCAGGAAGAAGGGAACGTCTCTCAGCCTAGTTTAGAGAACTTCCACAAAGGGATAATTGATGTGGTGGTGGTGGTGGTGATCGCGTGTGGTGCAGTTTGTCTATATTTCCGTCTACCACCACACCACCACCACAGACGCTTCCTGAAGGTGGTATACAGCCTACAGAGGGGCCTTCTACGTCTCCACCTTGGGATGTTGATGTTGTTGTGGTGAAGTGAAGTTAAATTTTTTTTTCGTGTGTGGCGTGATATTATTTTCGTCCACCTCCACCACAGTCTACCACCTCCACCACAGTCTACCACCTCCACCACAGTCGCCTTATTGTTCCCTGGAGGTTGTACACAAACTACGTCTACGTGATGGTGGTGTGGTGTTGGTGTGGTGTGGTGAGTGTTGTGTGATGGTGGTGGTGTGGTATGTAGGTGGAATGTGTTGGTGGTGTGTTGGTGGTGTGTTGGTGATGTGTCATTATCTGGTTTGAGCCGCCAACACTCATCCTCCTGTGGTTGTAGGACCCATTAGGAAGGACCTCTTATTACTCCCGTAGGATGCCCTTCGTAGGAGTGATTTCCTGATGGAGTGGATGAAGAGTGGATGGCATTCATTTTGGCTGTATTTTCATCCACCACCACCATAACCACCACCACCACCACTATCACCACCACCACCATCACCACCGCCACCACCATCACCACTACCACCATAACCACCACCACCACTATCACCACCACCACCATCACCACCACCACCACCATCACCACTACCACCATCACCACCACCATCACCACCACCACCACTATCACCAGGTCTTCGCAGGATATCGGATGAAAGTGCAATACAGTGTAATTGTGTATTATAGTGATGAGGTGTGGTGGTGTAGTGTGGTGATGGTGGTAGTGATGTAGTGTGATATGGGACGCTATGGTGTGGTGATATATAGTGATTGTAATATATTGATGGTGAATAATGGTGTCACCAGAAGAGTTATTTATGATACAGTGACTGGGACAAGAGTATGGTGCAGTGATATAGTGAATGGGACAAGAGTATAGTGCAGTGATACAGTGAATGGGACAAGCGAATGGTGCAGTGATATTAATTAATGGGACAAAAGTATGATGCAGTTATAGTGAATGGAACAAAAATATGGTGCAGTAATAGAGAAATACAGTGAACGCGACCGTGATATTTTTACAGTGATATAGTGAGTGATTCAGTGAAGT
>CAUDMG010001333.1:65000-132282 GCA_958450375.1 Homarus gammarus
AACCTGGTGAAGGAGGGCGTGAGGGCGTGGTGAGGGAGGGAGGGAGGCGTGGTAAGGGAGGGAGGGCGTGGTGGGGCGTGTGTCTGGTCTGGTTCGCCGACTGTGTCCTTACCTATTTACTTTAAAGTTTCCCTCGCCCACCCACACCCACCCACACCCTCCCACACCCTCCCTCGCCCACCCACACTCTGTACTCATCCTCCCTCGCCTCCAGCCCACCCTCCCCACCCTCACCCGGGGACCTGGTGAGGGGGTGGCGTATTGGAGAGGTTCCTGAATGTAATTGTCTCC
The DNA here is from genome assembly GCA_958450375.1 of Homarus gammarus. Lineage (NCBI taxonomy): Eukaryota > Metazoa > Arthropoda > Malacostraca > Decapoda > Nephropidae > Homarus > Homarus gammarus. The sequence goes on from CAUDMG010001333.1 coordinate 65,292, forward strand.
AAGAGGGTGGTGAGGGAGGTGTGTGGGTGGTGAAGGAGGTGTGTGGGTGGTGAAGGAGGTGTGTGGGTGGTGAGGGAGGTGTGTGGGTGGTGAGGGAGGTGTGTGGGTGGTGAGGGAGGTATGTGGGTGGTGAAGGAGGTGTTTGGGTGGTGAGGGAGGTGTGTGGGTGGTGAAGGAGGTGTGTGGGTGGTGAGGGAGGTGTGTGGGTGGTGAGGGAGGTGTGTGGGTGGTGAAGGAGGTGTGTGGGTGGTGAAGGAGGTGTGTGGGTGGTGAGGGAGGTGTGTGGGTGGTGAGGGAGGTGAGTGGGTGGTGAGGGAGGTGTGTGGGTGGTGAGGGAGGTGAGTGGGTGGTGAGGGAGGTGTGTGGGTGGTGAGGGAGGTATGTGGGTGGTGAGGGAGGTGTGTGGGTGGTGAGGGAGGTGAGTGGGTGGTGAGGGAGGTGTGTGGGTGGTGAGGGAGGTGTGTGGGTAGTGAGGGAGGTGTGTGGGTGGTGAGGGAGAAGGTGTGCAGTGAGGGAGTGAGGGAGAAAGGTAAAAGTAAATTAGGGGTCAAATGAGGTCAAGGGTTAAAGGTAAGAAGGGGTCAAAGGGAGGGCCAAAGAAACCATGGGTCAGTCAGAAAACCAAAACGTGGGTTAAAGATGGCCCACAGCAGCCAAACACACACACACACACTCACACACACACCGGCAGCGTCGCAGTATGGATTTTCCCAGACAAGTGGTGATGGTGGTAGCGGACAGCGTGTGGTGTTTGTTGAACTATGGGTCCATTATCACTTAGAGAAAACGCACCCGCTGTATAGAACCCATTATGAGGAGGTGTGTGTGTGTGTGTGTGTGTGTGTGTGTGTGTGTGTGTGTGTTGACAAATCCTTTTTTTTTAAATCACAGTAACTCCTCAGTATTAAGACCCAATTTCGATAGAGCTCCTGAGTGGATGTTGTTGTAGTCAAGATCTGGGACGGGGGGGGGGGGGGGGTAGGAGGGGGAGTTAGTGACCTTGTGTGACCCTGTTCTAGAGACAACAACAGACAACAAAGTTACCGTTTACGTTATAGACTGTTTGCTCTGTTGGCTATTAAAATACTCTGTTGTGCCGTTTCCGTTCGTTACCATAGTATACAGTCTACCCAAACACTTAGTATTAACAGGAACGGAGGTGATTGACTGTTAGACTGTACGTAAATAAAGTTATTGATGTGTTCGAGGTATAGAGGTGTGTTGACATGAGTTGTGAGTCGTAACTGTGAGGTAATGAGGAAGTTGAAAGAGGTTGTGTGTGAAGGTGATCTTCTCGGGGTGAGGGAGGAGGGGTGAGTGTCGCCTTTACCTCGTGTGTGTCGTCTCCTTGTATGTGTTGGTGTTATTTACATGATGTTGATTTATATTTCAGTTATTTCAATTTATACACAAGTGAATTAGAAGGTGCCACAGAAACCCAAATATTGACTGTCAGATTTTCTCGTCGGGGGAAAATAATGTAGTGGTTGAGTGGACAATGTTGTGGCCATGAAGAACGCTCTGTGTTGTGTTAGTGGTGATGATGGATGTTGAGAGTGTTGGTGGTGCGGTAGAGTACACTTGGCTGCCGGTGCTCCAGCCACCAGCCCTCATAGTGACGTCAGCCGCTGCTCATGGCTGGTGACCCCCGTGACGTCACCTGGCCATGGGCAGCACCGTGTAAGGAGGGTTCCTCATGTTTTAGTTAGCGGTGCCACCCACCACAAACATGTCTCTGCTGGAGGCGGTCAAGTCGTGGACGCTGGGGCCGTGGGCCAAGCGTCGGGACAAGAAGCGTGTGAGTGTGGCGCTGTGGGGCGGTCGACCAGCAGAGTCTGACATGTGTTCTCACCTGCTGGGCACACCGGGGATATACCGCCGACGACTCTCCTCCCCGGGCGACGCCGACTTGTCCGACTTGTACTCGAACACCAGTACCCACTATGGTCGCAATAACCACCCCACGGCCACCTTCCTCTACGACTGCCCGCCCCTCAGTACTCACCCACCATATGTACAAGACGGTGAGGAACCCTCCTACCTCCCCCTCCCCACCCTGAAGGTCTCCCCACCTGAGGAACAAGTACAAGACCCTGCAACAAACGAGGACTTCTACCATAACTTAGATAAAGACGATGAATACTTTGACGCGTCGTGTGAGGGTCAACTGCATCAGTCTGGTGGTTATGGTGACAGTCAGTGCCCAGGTGATGGTAGTGTTAGTGACAAGGAATCAGTTGCACCAGAGCTCAAGAATGGAAGACTCTCCTTAACATGGGTGCCAACCAGGGACCTAAGTGCCAAACTTGTTACACCTGACAGTGATGGTGATAGTTGTCATCCACCCAAGGAGCCAGTTGACGAGGACCTGGAGGCACCACAGTCCCCCACAGTGCCTGACTACAACATACTTATGTCCTGGGCGTCACAGCTACAATCATCCCAGACTCCCATAGTGCCGTGGCCTGACTCTCTCACCCCCCTGCTGGTGCCAGACCTTGAGGCACTGGAACCCCCAAGAACAAGCACACAGGCTGTACCACTGGCACCGTACAGACGGAGTGGGGAAATGAGCATAGGTGACGCACTGTGGGCGGAGGTGACGGCCGAGCTGAAGGATGTCTGGGACGAAATCGGCCTCATCGATGACTCTCCCACACAGAGCTTAGTGCCGAGTGCTTTCCCAGGTACCTGAGTGACCCCCTCCCCCCCTCTAGAGTGACCCTGCCAGTTGTCTCATCACCCTTGTTATTTACACACTCACGCTGTTACTGCCTGCTGGTGACGAGAACTCTCCCACTGACTCCTAGGACTGCTTGTGTTTATAACCATGAGATGCCTTATTTATACCTGTTAGCACAGTACTAATATTAACTAGTGTGTTGAGTTAGTTAACGAGTGGTCTGGTGTGGTGTGGTGTGTGTGGTGTGGTCACTGTGTCACACCTTTATCTTGCAGACGTCCACTAATGCCAGTAAGTGGAGCCACAGATCCACTTGAGCTGTGTGACGTCGCTGCCAGTATTTTTACACATTAACCTCCAACACTGGTTTGTGTGGCGCCTTTAACACTCACACCAGTAGTGTCCTTGTAGCTGTAACTTTATTGATCAACCAAATTGTAGTATTCTGATCAACCGAGATAGCTATTTGATCAAGGATGTCGTATTAAACCAATTCATCAAACCTTATCTCAGTGTTACCCTAAAGAGAATTATAAATATTATCATAAAACATTACTTCAAATTGGAGTATGATGTTGACATAGATGGAATTACGGGTTACATTATCAAGAGGAGTGCATCAAAGCCCGCATTGTTTAGAGGAGTCCTCCCTATGATGAGAGTCTAGTCGTTTTCTATGACGACCAAAAAAAAAAAAAAAAAAAACGGGGTTCCTAAGCATATGTGTTTATCTTCACGTTTAACTGAAGCTACTGGGCGTCTGTGAAGTTATTTTAGGGCCGATTATCGTGTTATGTCTCCCTGTCTGTCTGTATGTATGTGTACTCAGCTTATCTTTTCATCTATGTCCCCCTTCCATTCGTTATTATTTTGTACATCTTCATTTATACATAAGGTTTTATTTTTCATTTCGACTTGGCAGGGTAGAATTTGTCGTCTTAGTTATTTATTTATTTATTAATGAAAGGGATCCTACCGTATGATGTGTCAATGGAGAGTATTTCGTGGACGGTAATAGGATCCGATCTCAATATTATGTTTCAATAGGAATTTTATAAGTATTATTGAGACACCTAAAGCTGCCATATTATTGGAATCTTTTCCTTGCCCATACGAGTGAGATATTTATTTAGGGATTCTATTTACTGGAAGGTAATTGAATCTGACGCTGAATACATAGACGTTGAGAGAGATATATATATTACTGTATATAAATGCTATTGGATCCTCTGTGAAGGAACTGTTTACACGTGACGTCATCAAACTTCCGATCCGCCATATTGGAGTCTGGGTTATTACCAGTTGAAAATATCCACCTAAGTGATATTTTCCAGTTATTATGTTAAAAATATTTCTCTCGCTTTCCCGCCATTTTTAATAACCCAAACGTGAGAGATGAAGATAAATGTTAAAACAAAAGCAACGTAGAAAAATATTTTAGCTCACTGGAGACTTTTTGGCGCAATCTGGCCTCATCTAAGTCAGGGTATTGTAAACGTACAGATTTAGTATTTCAACATCCATTTACTCAGATTTAATTTATTTTTCAGTATTTATTAATGTTATTCTGGTATTATTTGTGTATATAATTTAAGTTATTCTTCAGTATTAATGTTATCTTGGTATTACCTGTATGTATAATTGCTAATATAACCCGTAAGTAGATAACATAATTACGTGTTAATTGATTTTTTTACAATTGAAGCTTAAATGATATACCTGTAGTGGAAGCTTGAGACCACCTGAAGCTTAGATCCCCAGCTTGGCAATATGAATAAACACCTTAATGTTATTTGGTAGGGTAGGTTAGGGTGGTTAATCTTCAGGTGATTTAATTGAAATTTTTTTTTGTGTAGTGAGATCAGTGTGTGTGTGTGTGTGTGTGTGTGTGTGCGCGATATTAATAACGACATCCCGTACACACACACACACACCTTATCCTTGAGTGATTTTGCAGTTAGGGTGGAGGGTGAGGGTGGAGGGTAAGGGTGGAGGGTAAGGGTGGAGGGTGAGGGTGGAGGGTGAGGGTGGAGGGTGGAGGGTGAGGGTGGAGGGTAAGGGTGGAGGGTAAGGGTGGAGGGTGGAGGGTGAGGGTGGAGGGTAAGGGTGGAGGGTAAGGGTGGAGGGTGAGGGTGGAGGGTGGAGGGTGAGGGTGGAGGGTAAGGGTGGAGGGTGAGGGTGGAGGGTGAGGGTGGAGGGTGGAGGGTGAGGGTGGAGGGTAAGGGTGGAGGGTAAGGGTGGAGGGTGGAGGGTGAGGGTGGAGGGTAAGGGTGGAGGGTAAGGGTGGAGGGTGGAGGGTAAGGGTGGAGGGTAAGGGTGGAGGGTGGAGGGTAAGGGTGGAGGGTAAGGGTGGAGGGTGGAGGGTGAGGGTGGAGGGTAAGGGTGGAGGGTGAGGGTGGAGGGTAAGGGTGGAGGGTAAGGGTGGAGGGTGAGGGTGGAGGGTGGAGGGTAAGGGTGGAGGGTGAGGGTGGAGGGTGGAGGGTGAGGGTGGAGGGTAAGGGTGGAGGGTGAGGACATGCTGGGTGGCTCCTAGGACATGCTGGGTGGCTCCTAGGACATACTGGGTGGCTCCTAGGACATACTGGGTGGCTCCTAGGACATGCTGGGTGGCTCCTAGGACATACAGGGCGGCTCCTAGGACATGCTGGGTGGCTCCTAGGACATACTGGGCGGCTCCTAGGACATGCTGGGTGGCTCCTAGGACATGCTGGGTGGCTCCTAGGACATACTATTTGGCTCCTAGGACATACAGGGCGGCTCCTAGGACACACTGGGTGGCTCCTAGGACACACTGGGTGGCTCCTAGGACACACTGGGTGGCTCCTAGCAGGCTCCGACCACACACTTCAGGGTTACATACAACTTTTCTTATAAATGCCAACGAGTCGAGTTTTTCTCTTCAATTGTGGCGAAACTTTTGGGGCCGCTCTTACCATAGAAAACGGGAGTCGCTCTTACCATAGAAAACGGGAGTCGCTCTTACCATAGAAAACGGGAGTCGCTCTTACCATAGAAAACGGGAGTCGCTCTTACCATAGAAAACGGGAGTCGCTCTTACCATAGAAAACGGGAGTCGCTCTTACCATAGAAAACGGGAGTCGCTCTTACCATAGAAAAGAGAGTCGCTCTTACCATAGAAAACGGGAGTAGCTCTTACCATAGAAAACGGGAGTCGCTCTTACCATAGAAAACGGGAGTCGCTCTTACCATAGAAAACGGGATCCGCTCTTACCATAGAAAACGGGAGTCAGGATAATACTTGTTTGTTAAGAAGATACAGAAAACGGGAGTCACTCTTACCATAGAAAACGGGACCCGCTCTTACCATAGAAAACGGGAGTCACTCTTACCATAGAAAACGGGAGTCAGGATAATACTTGTTTAGAGGCTACACAGGAAACGGGACTGAGAACACACAGAAAATAGGAATCATGACACCTAGAAAACGGGAATCAGAACACACAGAAAATAGGAATCATGACACCTAGAAAACGGGAATCAGAACACACAGAAAACGGGAATCAGAACACAGAAAACGGGAATCAGGACGTACAGAAAACGGGCTATTTGTAGATTAGTGAATTATTTATTGATTCTAGTTAATATTTAAAGGTAAAGTGTACTTGATTTGCTGACACACACACACACACACTACATCCTTGACCACCGAAGGGTCAAGACGTACCTGGCGCTCCTCTCGGAGCAGCCAGGTCAACTGTTAAGTTGGCCCATACCAACCCCCTCCCCTGAACCCTCCTCCCCACCGGAATATCAACAAGTTCTCGCCAGAAGTTACTATTTCATTAAGGAAAGGAACGGAACCAGTGTTAAACAGAGGTGAACAGTGGTGAACAGTGCTTAAGTCAGTGAGAACAACTCAACAGTAACAGTCATACCCAAGATAACCTTCACACAGTGAGGTCCCAGGTACCCAGTGATATGGCCCGTGAGACCCAACAACCAGCGATGTGTTAATCCGTCTACGATAGGAAGGCCTGGGACCACACCTCACTCATATAACACCATCTGTGAGGGAATTACTACACCACATGAGGTCCCTCATAACACCATCTGTGAGGGAATTACTACACCACGTGAGGTCCCTCATAACACCATCTGTGAGGGAATTACTACACCACGTGAGGCCCCTCATAACACCATATGTGAGGTAATTACTACACCACGTCAAGTCCCTCATAACACCATATGTGAAGGAGTTACTACACCACGTGAGGCCCCTCATAACACCATCTGTGAGGGAATTACTACACCACGTGAGGCCCCTCATAACACCATCTGTGAGGGAATTACTACACCACGTGAGGCCCCTCATAACACCATCTGTGAGGTAATTACTACACCACATGAGGCCCCTCATAACACCATCTGTGAGGTAATTACTACACCACGTGAGGCCCCTCATAACACCATCTGTGAGGGAGTTACTACACCACGTGAGGCCCCTCATAACACCATCTGTGAGGGAACTACTACACCACGTGAGGCCCCTCATAACACCATCTGGGAGGGAGTTACTACACTACATGTTTGCTGTTCAACACCTACATTAATCTGTATGTTCACTGTATGTTCCTTCACCTTTCTCTAATGAAGGCTTTTGTTAAACCACCAATGTATGTAATAAGTCATTTATGTCCAATGTATATTTTCAGCCTTCGGGCTGCAGAACTTTTTCAATAAACCGTTAATTATTACTATTATTATTATTACGCACACACACACACACACACACACACACACACACATGAGAGAGTAATGACATCTTCCACACAGTGATTACCTCCCACCCACAACAGCTGTGTGTACGTGTGTGTCTGTCTGTGTGTGTGTACCTGTGACTCACCCTTCAGCCCCCCCTCCTACCTGTCCACCTTCCTCACCCCTCACAGCTAAGCCTCTCTCTCTCTCTCTCTCTCTCTCTCTCTCTCTCTCTCTCTCTCTCTCTCTCTCTCTCTCTCTCTCTCTCTCTCATATATATACGTGGACACACACACACACACACATATACACACAAGCTAGCCTTCATAAACACAGATACACATGGACACACACACACACGCCCCGCGAAACGCTCACACGCTCAGTCGTACACTAATGGTGAGAGTGAGTGGACGTGTGAGCTCTCTGTTAACGCCCCAGACACACGCCATCTTGTTCCCGTTGTTAAAGGAAGCTCTATCACTCGACCATCAACCAATAACAATTGTGGTTGATGATATAGAGTCATATGATTGGTTGAAAATTATGATGACGATGGGTGATGTCATTGAAGGAATTCTAACGGGTGATTGGTGGAAAAATGATTGGTTGAAAATTATGATGAAGATGGGTGACGTCATCGAAGGAATTCTAACGGGTGATTGGTGGAAAAATGATTGGTTGAAAATTATGATGACGATGGGTGACGTCATCGAAGGAATTCTAACGGGTGATTGGTGGAAAAATGATTGGTTGAAAATTATGATGACGATGGGTGACGTCATCGAAGGAATTCTAACGGGTGATTGGTGGAAAATGTTTGTGTGATTTTTGTTTTTTTGTTTTTTTTGGGGTGATTTTTTGTGTTTAGTTGAAGTGATATTGTGTGAATTTTTTTTTTTATTATGGATATCGTGGGTTTTTTTTTAGTGATTGTGTATACGTGGTTTATCGTCCAGTGCTGATGACGTCATTGGTATAACATTCGCAAGTAACGGAAAAAAAAAAATTACGATAATGGAAAAAAAAAAAATCGTATCTGTGAATCTTGTAAAATAAAATACACTGAATATTTAAATAGAACAATAAAGAATACATATACTTATACTGATATAAACAATAGAATAAATTATCACCATCAGGGACATCTAAAAATAAACTGGCTATTCTCCTTTAGGTCACGGATGTAAGAAATATGGACTGGTGACGTCATTGGAAATAAATCGCGTTGGAAAAAAATTAGTTTACTAAAAAAAAAGTCTTAAATAAATTTGTCTATGTGTTATGACAGGAATATTTTATGATGAAATTACTGGGGGGAAATTGAGAGAGGGTGGAGGGCAGGGTGGAGGTGGAGGGTAGGGTGTAGGTGGAGGGCAGGGTGGAGGTGGAGGGTGTAGGTGGAGGGCAGGGTGTGGGTGGAGGGCAGGGTGTGGGTGAAGGGCAGGGTGGAGGGCAGGGTGTAGGTGGAGGGCAGGGTGGAGGGCAGGGTGTAGGTGGAGGTGGAGGGTGTGGGTGAAGGGCAGGGTGTGGGTGAAGGGCAGGGTGTGGGTGAAGGGCAGGGTGTGGGTGGAGGGCAGGGTGTAGGTGAAGGGAAGGGTGTGGGTGGAGGGCAGGGTGGAGGGCAGGGTGGAGGGCAGGGTGTAGGTGGAGGGAACGGTTGGCATGGTAATGACCGCCGGAAGTTGAGAGGACTCGAGAACCTGTTTGTACTGTGAAGGAATGTTTGTCTTCCTGCCTCTCCACTCCTTCTCCCACTCCTCCCACTCCTTCTCCCACTCCTTCTCCCACTCCTCCTCCCACTCCTTCTCCCACTCCTCCTCCTCCATCTCCCTAAATATCTCATCTCGGACTTCAGTAACAACAACAACAACACTATTACCGCCACCGCCACCACCACCACCACCACCACCACCACCACCACCACCACCACCACCACCACCTCACTAATATTATTGTATCATCAATTTATGGCAGGTCTTATTTCTATGTATGTATGTATGTATGTATGATGACATGTGTGTACTTATGTGTGTGGGTGTTGTACGGGGTCTTGCTCAGCTGTTCCCACACGCTAGGGAGGGGGAAGGGAGGGAAGGGGGAAGGGAGAGAAGGGGGGGAGGGAGGGAAGGGGGGGTGAGGGAGGGGGAAGGGAGGGAAGGGGGAAGGGAGGGAAGGGGGAAGGGAGAGAAGGGGGAGAGGGAGGGAAGGGGGGTGAGGGAGAGGGGAGGGGAAGTAAATATGAGAGGTAGGAATGCCTGAACACATATGGTGGAGAGAGAGAGAGAGAGAGAGAGAGAGAGAGAGAGAGAGAGAGAGAGAGAGAGACCCACCCATCACACTTGTAGTCAATAAGGATAAAAATCGTCTAATTACATACATAAATATAAGACTTAATGAACAATAATTTAACAGCCCTAGGCAGTCTAATCACCCCCCCCCCCCTCACGCCCCCTAAACAGATTCTCATTGGTGGTTAGGTTAGGTTAGGTTAGGTTAGGTTAGGTTCCTGGGACTTGTACCTGTACCTCGTCATGATAGCAACTAGGTATGTGTGTGTGTGTGTGTGTGTGTGTCTGTGTGTGTGTGTGTGTGTGTTGACCAGAGGAGGAGTTACAGTGTTGTTAACCATAATGCTTGCCTTGTCATGTGACCTCCTCCCTCCCTCCTTCCCTCCTTCCCCCCCTTCCTTCCCTTCCCTCCCTCCCTCCCTCCCCTCCCTCCCTCCTTCCCTCCCTCCCTCCCTCCCTCCCTCCCCCCCTTCCTTCCCTCCCTCCCTCCCTCCCTCCTTCCTTCCCTTCCTCCTTCCTTCCCTTCCCTCCCTCCCTCCCTCCCTCCTTCCTTCCCTCCTTCCCCCCTTCCTTCCCTTCCCTCCCTCCCTCCTTCCTTCCCTCCTTCCCCCCTTCCTTCCCTCCCTCCCTCCTTCCTTCCCTCCCTCCCTCCCTCCCCCCTTCCTTCCCTCCCTGCCTCCCTCAACCTAGGTGCCGCATCCTCTGTTGAGACGTAAATACATAATCTCCCTCACTCTTCCTTTCTACTCTCTCTCCCTTCCTTCCTCCTCTAAATCCCTCACATTTATTTCCATCCTTTTACATCCCCCTCCCTCCCTCCCTCCCTCCCTCCCTTCCTCCCTTCCTTCCCTTCCCTTCCTTCCCTCTCTTCCCTTCCCTCCCTCCCTCCTTCCCTCCCTCCTTCCCTTCCGTTCCCTTCACTTCCCCTCGCCTCCCTCCCTCCCTCCCTCCCTCCCTCCCTCCCTCCTTCCTTCCTCCTTCTTTTTCCATCCCTCCTTCCCTCCCTCCATCCCATCTCCTTCTATTCATCTCCCTCCCTCTCCCTCCCTCTCCCTCCCTCCCTGTGGCAGTGGTGTGGTAAGGGCACGTGACCACACACACACACGGCAGTACAGTGTGTGTGTGTGGTTATGCAGGAGAAATTTTGGTGTACCTAAACTAGCTTATTGTAGCGGACCTGAGAGAGAGAGAGAGAGAGAGAGAGAGAGAGATTCTACCCACATCACAACAAAGAGAATGACAATATGAGAGACAGAGGTAGAGAGAAACAGAGAGATTTTCTACTTGGCTACAACCAAAACAAAAGCCCTCCACACACACACTGCTTGCCCACCATTGTTATTTACCATGACTTCAGACAATCCTCCTTAGCGGAAGTCCCTACTCTTTCTTGGCTTAAAACTTGAAACACACACACACACACACACACACACACACACACACACATACATACACATACATCTGATTGTCTGTTTCAAGCTATGACACAAAGATGGATTCTCAATTATTCTTACGTCAAATAATTTCACCTATAAAATGATATAAACAAGAACGTATCAAACATCAAAAGGCAACCTAAATTAAGTCCAAAATGGCAAAACCTCTCCCGTTATGAGGTTAGGTTAGGTTAGGTTAGGTTAGGTTAGGTTAATAAAGTCCAACACGTAAGAATATTTGAGTATATGAAGGATTGATTGCGTTAGGTAGAGTGTGTGGTATTGCTGTGTTGAAGGTTGTGGAGTGTGGTGTGTACATTTGCATTGTGGAGAGTCTTCAAGGTTACGGTAGTGTGTGTGTGTGTGTGTGTGTGTGTGTGTGTGTGTGTTTTGATGGTGGCGATAAGTGATGATGATGATAACAGTAATAATAATAATAATAATAATAATAATAATAATAATAATAATAATAACAACAACAACAGTAATGACAATATCAATAATAATAATAATAATAATAATAATAATAATATCATCATCATCATCATCAACAATAACAGTAATAATAACAACAACAACCACAACAATAGCAATAACAACAACAACAGCAACACAAGAGAGAGAGAGAGAGAGAGAGAGAGAGAGACTGACCTTGACAGCTTTCATGCAGCGGTGATATCTGACCCTGTAGGAGTGAGCGGCCTTGTGACGTGTGACGCTACCTCAGCTAACACCACTGTGATCACGGGGAGCTGTGGTCTAGATGTCTTAGCTGTTGTCTGGGGAAAATAGCTGTTTGTCTGCTGTTGTCTGGAGATAATAGCTGTCTGTCTGCTGTTGTCTGGAGAAAATAGCTGTCTGTCTGCTTCTTATCTGGAGAAAATAGCTGTCTGTCTGCTGCTTGTCTGGAGAAAATAGCTGTTTGTCTGCTGTTGTCTGGAGAAAATAGCTGTTTGTCTGCTGTTGTCTGGAGATAATAGCTGTCTGTCTGCTGTTGTCTGGAGAAAATAGCTGTTTGTCTGCTGTTTGTCTGGAGAAAATAGCTGTTTGTCTGCTGTTGCCTTATCTCGCTCAAAATACCCCTAACCTATCCAGAGGGGGTCCCAAAGGGGGTCCGGATTCCCTCTTTTTATCAGAAAATCCCAATACTTCTCTTTAATGCAGTATTTCACTCAGGCGTTTTTATATGGTAACAATTATTACTATTGACCTCAGAATATCTCCTAATATCAGGTACACATGGCCTCAAATTGGCCTCAAAATGTCCATGATATTGGTCAGATTAAAAAAAAACAAGAAATGTGGGTGCTTACAGTGCCCACTCCCCCCCTCCACCCCCCCCCCTGCTGTGTGGGCTGGCTGTGTTCGACCTGTTCCCCCACTCACAACTTCTTGGACCCCCCCTCCCCCCCTCTCCCCCCCTCCCCCCTCCCCCCTCCCCCCTCCCCCCCCCTCCCCCCTCCCCCTCTCTCCCTTTTGATATTCCTGGATCTGCCCCAGGTATCCAGTCTTTAATCTATCCCTAACGTCATCCAACCAACACCCTCTAATCTAACCTCACCTAACCTAACCTAACCTAACCTTACCTTACCGTAACTTAACCTAACCTCACCTTACCTAACCTCACCTTACCTTACCTTAACTTAAGCTAACCTCACCTTACCGTAACTTTACCTAACCTCACCTTACCTAACCTCACCTTACCTTAACTTAAGCTAACCTCACCTTACCGTAACTTTACCTAACCTCACCTTACCTAACCTCACCTTACCTTAACTTAAGCTAACCTCACCTTACCGTAACTTTACCTAACCTCACCTTACCTTAACTTTACCTGACCTCACTTTACCGTCACCTAACCTAACTTCCCCAACCCATTCCTAACCCTAACCTAACCTAACTAAACCTAAACCTAACCTAACCCAAATCTAATCTAACCTAATCCTACCTTTTAAAAAAAATAGTATTCAAAGGTTTTAAACTCAAGGTAATAGGATTTAGTCTCACAAAAACATCGACTGGCTACTCACCAACTCCCTAGGCTGGACACTCACTCTTGTCTGTTTTCTTTACATGACAAAAAAAAGAGCAAAAAAAGTGAAACAAAAACATTGGTCTGCAACACTAAATAAATACTGGGTCTTGGTACCTGAGGTTATTTTTATATATTTTTATTTTGTGTGTGTGTGTGTCTGTGTTTGTTGGGAGTTGATGGAACTAAAATCTGAATACAGTGTTTTAATGCTTATTTTTCTAGATTTATATATTATGGGTTATTTAGAGTATTATATGGAGTGATTTATCAAGGGGATGAGTTATATATTTGGTTATTTACGATGTATTATGGCAGTGAGTTATTTAGAGTTATTTAGGTTAATTGATACACTACAAGGCTCCATGTATTTAATTACAGGATTATTGGATTTACTTCAAGCTGTCCTCTGATACAACTAGTTTGTTTTCCTCCAAATAAACGGACTTACAGTTGTATTTATCAACACTTCAGGTTTAAACGGCTAAACGGAAAATAACTTTGTTAATTAAGGAAAGTTTGAGTTAGTTTTGACTGCTGTTTGGTAACTCTTGTAAATTAAAAATCGCTCGATATCTTTCGTGAATACCTAAACAAACTTTAAATACTTTACTAACCTTATAAGATTATCTCGTCTTAACTAAACTTTCTAGAATCAGCTTTGACATTAATATATTAGCTAAGGTTAGGTTAGGTTAGGTTACGTTAGGTTAGGTTAGGTTAGGTTAGGTGAGGTTAGGTGAGGTGAGGTTAGGTTAGGTTAGGCTAGGCTAGGCTAGGTTAGGTTAGGTGAGGTTAGGTTAGGTTAGGCTAGGCTAGGTGAGGTTAGGTTAGGTTAGGTTAGGTTAGGTTAGGTTAGGTTTCCTTAGTTATGGAATACTAGTGAGGGATGAATCAATAAAGTCAATAGTATAAAGAAACGGATTAATTTAATATTTTATTCACATTTCACAAGCTATGACAATAAAAAAAAATACTCTTATTTTTTTGTGAAATAACTTGGCTTTGGTAAACTGTGACATGTATTTGAAGTTTAATTTTAAATCTTTTTTTTAATGTATCGATGTTACAGAGAATTTTTTCCCCCCAAGTGAATTTATTTATCGTTTTGTTTTGATGTTTTATTTGCGTATTTTATTACATTTTTCTGAGTTTATTTGATTATTATATTCTTTTTGTGTACTTTCATTTATTTTATATGTAGTGTATGTAAATAAATATCGTTCATTAATTAAGTTTGGTTTAATTAGGCGTCTGTTCGTATATATATATAACCAGTCAACTATCCACCTCATCGCCTATCCACCTCCACTATCTATCCACCAACCCCCAACTTCTCCATTTTACAGTCTATCTACCTCATCATCTATCCACCCCCTCCCCCTCTCCCCCCTCCCCTCTCCCCCTCCCGCGTTACCTTGAGTTGCCAGAGTGTGTTTTAATGGGAGAGTTTGAGGGTGTGTGGGCGATGTAACCTACTGGCCTATCTACTTTAACTCTTCTCCTCTCTAACTGTTGCTGTCTGCTGTGTTACTGTCTGCTGTGTTACTGTCTGCTGTGTTGCTGTCTGCTGTGTTACTGTCTGCTGTGTTGCTGTCTGCTGTGTTGCGTTTGTGTTCTAGAGAGAGAGAGAGAGAGAGAGAGAGAGAGAGAGAGAGATAACATCACTACTAACTATGACGTAATACAAGTCTCCTAACTATGACGTCATACAAGTCTCCTAACTATGACGTCATACAAGTCTCCTAACTATGACGTCATACAAGTCTCTTAACTATGACGTCATATCAATATACTTGTAGACTGAGAAAGGGAGAGAAGCTGGTAGTGGTTGTTGTTGTGGTAGTGGTGGTGGTGGTGACGGGGTAGTAGTTGTGGTAGTAGGGTTGGTAGTTGTGGTAGTAGGGTTGGTAGTGCTGGTTGTTGTGGTAGGGGATGGTAGTTTTGGATGGTAAGGGATCGTGGTGGTGGTGGTGGTAGTAGGGTTGGTAGTGCTGGTTGTTGTGGTAGGGGATGGTAGTTTTTGATGGTAAGGGATCGTGGTGGTGGTGGTGGTGGTAGTAGTGGTAGTAGTAGTGATAGTATAGTGTTCATTGAGGGGAGGTAATGGTAGTAATGGTGGTAGTTGTGGTTATTAAAAGGAATGGTTGTGGTGGTAAAGGTGGTATGTCGGGGAGGAGGAGGAAGAAGAAGAAGAAGAGTAGGTGGAATGAGGAGGAGGGGAAGAAGAGGAGAAGAAGGAAGAGGAGGAGGAGGAGGAGGGGGAGGAGGAGGAGGGGAAGAAGAGGAGAAGAAGGAAGAGGAGGAGGAGGAGGAGGGGGAGGAGGAGGAGGGGAAGAAGAAGAGGTGGAGGAAGAACGAAAGGAGGAGGAGGAGGAGGAGGAGGCCAGTTAACAAGGAGCCATTTAGTGTAGATGCGGAGAATGGCGATGACTCAGAGCCCGCATGGCGGCGCCTTCCTGGGAGGAGGAGGAGGAGGAGGAGGAGGAAGAAGAAGAAGGAGGAGGAGGAGGAGGAGGAAGGAAGGAAGGGAGGGTATCTTGACACAGGAAGGGAAGAATTTAAGAGAGGGAGGGAAGCGTGTGTGTGTGTGTAGGCGGTCAGCTATTGAGGTAAACAGGACAATTTCCATCCCACAAGTAATATAAATTGAGAAATATATATATCTCTCTCTCTCTCTCTCTGTATGTATGTATGTATGTATGTATGTATGTATGTATCTCATTTATACACAAGAATAAAATCAATTTTCTCCAGAATATTATAAAAAATAATAATCGTAAAGCGAGGGAGACATGACAGTTTCGATATACGATCTCTATCAGCGCCACGACAAGACAGCCTTCAGCGACTGCGTCAGTTGGCGCCGTAGGTTCGTGGTAGCTGTGGTTCGGGGAAGCTGGAACGAGGGCATTTAGGGTTAGACACAGTCATTTGTATGTGAGTCACCTCCCTCTCACACACACACACACACACATACACACACACACACGCACACGTATCACCATCACCTCCATCCACACACATAATCTCCCTCTCTCCCTCTCCCCCTTCTTCCCTCTGCGTACTAATCTCTCTCCCTTGCTCTCTCTCACACACATACAGACATGCAATCTGTGTGTATGTGTGTGTGTGTGTCGCGGATATACACACTAAATTATTGATCTGTCGTAGTTACACTTGGCGGAGAAACGTTTAAACAAGGCAAGCTCCTGTGGTGAGGTACCTGTGTGCTATTGGGTGCTATTGAGGTCCCTGTGTACTATGGAGCTACTTGGATGCTATTAGAGTACTATTGAGTTACTTGGGTGCTATTGAGGTACATGGGTACTATTTTACACGTAGATTTAAAGCGGCTTTCTCTAGTGTGGGGGACATACTAGCCACCTCGTATCACCACAAAGTACAAGTGTAAGAACATACTAGGCGCGTCCTAAAATTCTACAAGGTACAAGGTTAAACTCCGTAAGGGATACCACTGTCGCCCACCCAAACCACAAACAGGGATAGTCTCAGTTGCTTTCACAATCTTAAAGTATAAAGCTCTCAGTTGAATGCGACACTCAGGTTTATGATACGTCAGAGATGGGGTGGGAAGGGAGACGGTACAACTAAGGTATCTTAAATTCTCTCTAGTGAAAGGTTCCGATCCTCCGAACACGAGTGAAGTGAACTCTGGGAATCGATTCGAGGAAAAGGGTGGGTAAATCTCCGGAGGTAGGGGGAGGGGGGGGACGCGGTGGCAACTCCAGGTAGGGAATGTCAGGGCAATAAATCATTATGTATTGTGGTGGCAAAGTAGGATTTAACTCTATCAAAAGGAATATTTAAGCTTTTGATTAAATTACTTATAGTTTTTAAACAAATAAATACCATCGTTAATCAATATATTGTATTTCTTTAAGCCATATTTTACTACAGACATTCAAACAGCTGAAACGGAATAGAGGCTTTTAGTCAATTCTATAGAGACCTTTGAAGTGATGTCCAGTGATGTCCAGTGATGTCCAGTATGAAGCCTGAGAAAATGTGCATTAGTATAAACACCACTAAACAAATACGACAAAATCTAAATCTCTCCAAATTTATGCTGGTGTATAAAATTAACTAATGTTTCCGGGTAGTGTTGGTGGCCTTGTGAGATTGTTTTGTTTTCTTCATTCATTTGGTTTACGGAGTTTCTTTTTTTTTCTAGTTTTTATTAGTGGTTTTATTTTATATTACTGTAGTTAGTTTTTTTTCTTCTCTCTCTCTTTTTCTTTGAGTGTGTGTGTGTGTCTTTGGGGGGGGTTAGGAGCAGGTGTGAGGTGCGGGTAAGGACAGGTGTGAGGTGTGGGTAAGGACAGGTGTGTGTGGGAGTGAATGGTATTTCCACTCAACATCTGCCCTGTAGGTAGGTAGGTACGGAGATCTTCTCCCCCCCCTCACCCAGCTCTGTGTGTGTGTGTGTGCTCTGTTTCCTGCGCAAAGAAAACGATTTTGTGGTTTTATCTAACATCTGCTTGGCCAAGTAGTCTACACACCCGCGCGAGAAAAACACTGTGGGAAATTACAGTTATCCGACCAAAATGTGTGTCTTAGTTAATAGTTTGGCCTCGGTATATCGGTCAATTCTACTGGGAGTCATTTGTCTCTCGTCAACCCGAGCCAGACGCCTCCCCTATGGCGACCCGGGAGCAACTGATGCATGGCGGGTTGGCCTCAGCCGCCTTACTCCCACAGCCCCACTAAGTAAATGGATTGAGGGGCGACAGACTCGGGTTAGGTTTTAACATCACCAAGAATAACAACCTATTTTATTTCACCAGAACAAATAATCTAATATATTTACCCCAAGATTAAACAACCAAATGCTAACATAACGTAACCTAACGTAAGCTTAATCAAATAAAATCTTACCCTACCCTACCCTAACATACCCTACCCTACCCTATCCTACCCTAACATACCCTACCCTACCCTACCCTAACATACCCTACCCTAACATACCCTACCCTACCCTACCCTAACATACCCTACCCTACCCTAACATACCGTACCCTACCCTACCCTACCCAAGCATACCCTACCCTACCCAAGCATACCCTACCCTACCTTACCCTACCCTACCTTAATCTAACCTAATCAAATCAAATCTTACCAAACTGTGGCATTCATTAGTTTTAGGTGCTTCAACTACCAGGGTTGTTAAGCACCATTCATTAGGTCTTAGTTTTAGGTGCTTCAACTACCAGGGTTGTTAAGCACCATTCATTAGGTCTTAGTTTTAGGTGCTTCAACTACCAGGGTTGTTAAGCACCATTCATTAGGTCTTAGTTTTAGGTGCTTCAACTACCAGGGTTGTTAAGCACCATTCATTAGGTCCTAGTTTTAGGTGCTTCAACTACCAGGGTTGTTAAGCATGGGTAATGAAGTCTTAGGTTCTACAATAGGTTTACATAACAGCATCGGGACTGATACTATAGTATATTCGAAATTACTGTAATTAATGTTGATTCGTATTCATATTTATGTTTAAATCTTCAATGAAAATAACTTTGATTTCAGCAGTATTGAGTTTTACGTTTTGTAAAGAATCAAAGTGATTTGAAAATGTTTAAAGTCGAAAATGGAACTAACTAGATGACACTACTTCTCCGAGTGCACAAGATACGTGACGTACTGAAACACTGAAGGCGACATAATGAGAAAACTAATAGTGATCTTGGGGAAAAATTGAATAAGTATTACAATGTTTATGGAAAATATACACGATGGTCGCTTATACTCCTAGGTTAAAGTGTACCGCTAATGAGACTGTCAGAATGCGACTTCGATACTGAGAAGCTTAAAGAGGAGACCTTGTGGAGGGGAGAGAATGGTGTTATGGTACAGTGTGACCCCTGCTGAAGGTGGGCCGGAGCACCTGCCAGCTGAGCCATCAACACAGCGCTGGTCGTGGAAGACTCTCACTATGCCGGGTTGTTTCGCTCTCCCGGCTTTGCTTAAACACCTGTGTGCGAGTAAGCTGGCAGTCACTCCATGTCCACTTTACCTGAGCACTTACCTGTCCTTAACCCCATTTACCTGAGCATTTCACTGTCTTTAACCCCTGTTACCTGAGCATTTCACTGTCCTTAATCCCTTTTACTAGTACCTTGATATTAAGACACAGTTGGGTGTGGTAATGTGCCCTACTATGGGTTTGATCACCTGTAGACTGTCACATTGCCCCCTCCTTCCCCTCTCCCTCCTTGTAGTCTTTGCTGTACAAGTACCTGGACTGTAAGAAACCTTTATGCTGTTCCCTTTTTCACTGCATGATTGTCATTTTAAGTGTTAAGTAATTTATAACACATTAGTCATTGAAGGTTACATGATGATAACTTAATATGTATCACCAGGTTGCTAAGTATTCTCAGGAACGTCGTAAAAACTGCCAGATCTATTTATTTTGATGTATTGTTTTTGTAATGTATATTATATGAAATATTTATTGTGATATGTATATTTTTATGTGGATATTATTGCCTTGAAGTTGTAGGTATTAATACCATGTAATGTAGTATATCCGAGAGAATGGAAGTACAGTAGTGTAATGTGGTGGTCACTCTTGAGTAGGGTAATGTGTTATACTTTGGTTATGTTTTTCAGAGCCTGGGAAGGAGAAGAGTGAGGGTGTGAATGGTAATGTTGGTAGTGGTGATGGGTCCCCTGAACACCACCCAGCCTTCAGCCCCTTAGCCTCTGGTGCACCCACTACCACTACCACAGTTCCCCCCCTCACTAGCCAGCCCCTCTCCCCACCTGAGTCACAGCCGCCGGACTATCACGGTCATCACCACATCATCTCGTCGGAGCGGCCGGAGCGGCCAACATCACTCATGGCACCGGGTGGTAAGTGGCAGATACGGGGCCAACATGGTCCTGCCTCCCCTGACTCGACTGACGCCGTCTTTGTGACCGCTACTAACACCACCTGTGCTGCCACCACCACCACCACTACCACCATGTGTGGGGGCCGCCATGCCCGCTGGCTCCTGTGTGTGCCCTCCAGCTCTGTGCCAGGGGACCAGTACCAGCCCTCCAATGCTCCCCTCCCTCAACAATCCCGACCCATCACCTCCCCCAGTTCACAGCAGCCCCCCTCGCACAGTTCTGTGGTTGCTCCTCCCTCGGTCACTACTACTCGTACCCTTCAGTCGCCTTCCTCGCACTGCAACCTCGCAGGTTGTTTCTTGCGACCGGCCCTTCATCCCGCCACCTCCACCCCAGTACAACAGCCATCGCCCTATGCTCCCCCCAGCCCTCATCCTCCTCCTGGACTTCCTTCGCCCCAGTCATACTCTTCGACCCAGTCCCAACCTCAGACTTGCGGGGGGCTGACCGTGACCTACGCTCCCACCCCGTTTGTGCAGGCTAGTCAGCTGACCACTTCATCGGGTCATGTCGCTCCCACACACTCTGGTGGTGCCAGTGTCTTCCCCTCAGCTTACCTCCCCACCAACACCACCACCACGTACTCTTTCCCCTCTGTGTATGCGGCGAGCAGCGCAGGCGGCAGTGCAGCGGCCGTGCGGCCCACCTCGCGGACCTCCCTGTCTGGTGAGTCCTTGACCCCAGAAACACGAGCAACATGAGCATGACTGCCGCCAGCATGACAACAAGCCAGCATGACCACCCAGCATGGGGACCTGCACCTCGCTCCTCCACCAGTCTGCAGCTTATCCTCTTCCTTTGCCTATTCACATTTTTTTCACCAAACATGTTGGTTTACATGTAACTTTTTGTGACACAATTTTATGACACTATTGTGATAATAGTTTTGGGAATGTCAGTGTTCACATCCACCTATTGTTGTAGAAATCACCACTAAAGATTTTTTAACTACCGTACAAAGATCAAGTCTCGTGCTTAGATGTGTTTCAGTTCAAACCACTCCTGTCCCTCGAGTAGACCCATAAATCACACTCATAAATCTATCTAGTGCCTGTGTGTGTGTTATTCCGGCTAGATCCATATCGTTGTGACTTTACCTACATTTGGAGCACTTCAAGGCATTAATGTGATTTTAATTTTTATTGTAATCTTTATTTTCTCACACTACAATTACATTTCAGTTTCTGATGGCGGCATGGGTGGCGTTCAAGTGCTGCCAACTGAAATACCCGGTGGCCTACACCCGGTACACCAGCGAGACACCCACACGTACTACGGTGGGGGACAAGGTTCTGCCGACGAATATAACCCTAATGACCCTCACTATATGGGTCACCACCACGTTGCTCATCTTCCGGAACCTCCAATACCTGTATCAGAGATTGGACCCATCCCTCCGCCTCCGATGTTTTCCTCTCCGTCTCCAGTGGTTCATCCCAGGAGTCATCCGCCCCCACCATACCACCCTCCTGCGTCAGTGGCAGGAGCAGGGGTGCAAAATGCTGTGGGTCACAATCTTTCCAACTCTGAATACGGTGGTAAGTACTGTACCGTGTTATGTTTTATTACTATCTACTTATAAGGACTTAATATTAAATGCAATGTTGCCTCATTCTTGAATTGAAGTTGTGTTGGCATTATGACATTGTTTCAGTGTCACTTCAGTGTTAAAACAATGTCAGGTGCCCGCTGGGAAGTTATTGTTTGGTGTGGCTCGGGAAGTAATGACACGTTTGATTATTGTATTGAGGCCAAATTGTTTGTTTATAATGAAAATTTATTCATTGTATTTTTCATAAGATGTAATAAAAATACATCTTACTGAATTAAGCTGGGTATGTGTCCACCTGATGAACCTTTAAAGGAAATTTTCAATATTTTTCCTTTGTTTTAGAAGTTTTTACACCTGGGATATTTATGATGTGGTAAAGTATCATCATCATTATTATTATTTTATACAGTAACTTGGGTGTAAATATTGTATTATTATTAACAAGAATAAAGAAGAACTGTTCTGGGAATTTCACATCTGTGCCAATTCTCAGCTGAAGCAAATCAAAAGATGTCTTACTGGTGCAGGTCTTCTGTTTTAATATACCCCTTATACTGCACCCTGTATTATATTACATTACTCAAGTGTTTGGTTAGGAAAATATTATAACAGTCCCTTCCATAAATGCAAGAGTAAAAAAAAAACTACTGTATATAATAAACCCACACAATGTCAGAGAAATATGAACAAGTGTATCTAAAAAAATTACTATTCCAAACTGGAGAGCGTGTTCCCTGAAGAACTTAAGCAAGCAAGCATGTAAATCTCTTGCCTCTCTCAAGTATAATGCCAGTGCTCTATTCTCTACAATATTTAAAGAGAAGATAATGATACAAATTGATTAAAAGGTTAAGTGCTCTGCCAGTCATTCAGCAACACTCACCATTTCCACATCATATTAGGAACACTCTGGTGGTGCCTCTTTGAGGCTGCATTTAACAACTCAGTGTTTTTACCCAATTGTTTGTGATTCATAGAGGTGGAAGCTTCACTTTTATGCTAAGTTTTGAAACCTCAGCTTCACATTGTTTTTTGTACTTCCTTGATGTGGAAGCTTCAGTTTTCTGCTGAGTTGTGAAACCTCAGCTTCACATTGTTTTTTATACTTCCTTGATGTGGAAGCTTCAGTTTTCTGCTGAGTTTTGAATCCTCAGCTTCACTTTGTCCTTCATAATGTTGTTGTAAAGTGTTTTTCTTCATTCCATGAGATAAAGAAGTTAGTAATGTCACAAAACCACAAGCAAAAGTGGATAGTATATGATTTTTTAATACGTTGTTGTCTCGTGGCCTCAGTGTCCAAACCAATTCCTCCATGATGAAGGCCATGACTGTGAGGGTTTATTATAGACTACATGTATTTGTCTGTAGTATTGTACTGTATTTCCAAGCCAACTTGAGGTGAAATTTGAAGAAGAATAAAGCATCAGAATTATAACCAAACAAAGAATATGTACGTAAGTCTTTGAAGAAGTGACTGGAGTGGCTAATCAAACTTAAAGTACATTATTTAAAAATAAATTTAATATCACAAATACTGTAGAAAGTTTAACAAGATATAATACAGTATGGACATTGATCCCACTCAGAAGGGTTTCCTTTGAGGTTACACAAAACCACTGTCCGAGCACACACTTTGATTTTTTTTTTTACTGTTGCTAGAAACATAACGGGGGCTCATAGTGCTGCTCGTGTTGCTCATCCAGCCATACATCGTTATGAACCTCTGTCTCTATGTCATGTGTGCCACCCCAGCTTATATCACCTGATTATGAACAGTGATGAGAGTAGTGACGTTACGTAGTGGAGCTGGTTTTTTTAGTAGCAGTAGATGTAGTGACACTATTTTTGAGACAAGTAGCGAATGCAATAGTGGAGCTACTTTTCAGAGGAATTCCATCCACTCCTCGCTGTTGTTACTAGACATGTACAGACTGTGGTGATACTGATATTGATTATGTTAGTGTTGAGACGCAAATGGAGCATAATAACGAGTTCTGTGTCTGCTGGGCCGTCAGTAGATGGTCAGCAGTGACCCTTGTGATATACTAATGTGTGGTTGCTGGTGTGTCTCCCTATTATGTTCACTCCATTAACCATCATGGGACAGAGTGATCCTTAGCCTTAGTACAAGTGGACAACAGGTGGAAGCAAGTCATCTGATTGACAGTGCAACAGCCAATGAAAACGAAAATTGTATCAAAGAATTACTCTTGTCATATTGAATGCTTATTAAAAAGTATCAGTGACAGTAGCAGTATTGCATTAATTTTTCAAATGGGTAGCTGTAGCGATAGTGCCACTACATTTTGACCCAAGTAGTGGTAGTTGTAGTGCCACTATTTTCAGGAGGTGGTGTGTGTACAAAGTTGAAGATGAAAATACCCTCATACTATCTGGGTTTGGTTATGTTATGGTGGGTTAGAATGGGTCAGATTATATTAGGGTTAAAATTTAGGTTAAGGTTTTGTATAACTGATGATGAGATTATTGTATGATAATTATCCTGGGGTGTTGTATAATGTATCTGTTGAAGTATTGTTATGGGCGCTGTATTTGGGACAAGTTATGTGTAGAACCTGGAATAATGGATTTATATAAACATCTCAATAATGATTTGACTAATAACAAGAAAACAAAAAATGGGTGAAAAGGGAAGAATATGAAGAAAGTGAAGAAAATATTGTAAGAAAAGAGTAAATTTATGGGAAGAAAGATAAATAATAAGTAATTGTAGTCCTCGTAGAGCAGTTAGGGGTATTAGAGAGAGACTAATTGTGTTGTTCAGGTGATGTAACTAATTGTGTTGTTCAGGAGATGTGACTAATTGTGTTATTTAAGTGATGTGATAGATTGATACTATAATTTAAAGTATAGTATTGTATACATATTTTGAACATTTATTCTTGTAGTTGTTAGAAAGAAAAAAAGTATTGAACTCATCAGACAAAAAATTATCAAGTGAGAGAGAATAATTTGTTAGAAAGTACTATACTAAAAACCCAGATAACATGTATACAGCACAGCCCACAGTCAATGATTTGTAAGGTACCGGAGATATGATTGGGACTGGCAGGAATTACATACCCTCTCGACTTATCTGTAAGGAAGGTTTTAGTAGATGGTGATTGACAGTGGAACAAATGGTAATTTTCTCTTTGAAGCTGTTCTAGTAGTTTTTAATCACTACATCGACAGTAAGAAGTAAGGTGAAACATAAGCAGAAAAGGTCACCATATCAAGTGATATTTTTTAATACAACTTGGATATTTACCTGAGTTGGTTTATCTGTACTGTACTCTAAGGTAAGATTGAGTCTCATATTGGATGGAATACTGTGCACCATTCATTGGCCTTAGAGCTGAAGGTGAGTTTGATTCCTTCATCAGTACCGTATATGGGGGGGGGGGAGAGGGGGGGGGTGGTACCTGTGTGTGGAAAACTATACCATGCAGTGAATGTTAGGTAAGAAATACCATACACCATCACTATAGGGTAATTAGACACCAGCCATTACGGTAATACTTTACTATATGGAATGGAAAGTCCCGCTATACCGAGGGTTCCGTTAGATATGAAACCTCCATGTAATGAACTATATAGAGAAGAAAGTCTGCTATATCGAGGTTCTGTTAGATGTGAAACCTCCATCTAACTGATTATATTTATAGAGAAGTCCTTTATCTGGAGGTTTCACTGTAGTCATCACTTTTTCCAACAGAATTTCACTATTATTTACAACCTCCCAAAACATAACAGTACATGAAACAAAAGACTAAAGTATTTTGTTAACCCATCAAATATTTCATATCATCTCAGCTTAACAGAAAAGATATTTTGTTTTTTGATTTTCGATGCCTTATTGTGGGTTATAAACGATACTGTGAGATTGGTGTAGTCTTGTGGCCTGCAGCCGAGGTGGTGTGTGCCACTTCCCACACACACACTGGTTGACTGTGTGAGGACGGTGAGGTGTTGCTCCCAGGGTGAAAGGAATGGCTGGTCAACATCCCCATCTTTAAGATTACAAAAGCCATAATTAAACTTTATTATTTTATTAGGGATTTTTTTCTATTTAACTTTATTCTTTCTTCCCTTCCTCACCACCCCTCTCCCTACACACCCCATACACACCCACCCACCCACCCACACACACCCACTGTAAATCAATGGTACCTGTAATGAATGAGGGGTTAATAAGAAGTTATACTCTGGCTTCCAAAATATTATCTTAAATTTCACTCACATACCAATATGAATTTTTATTTGTACTTGAGATATTAAACAAATGTGGGTGATATTAAAATAAAAAAAAAAGTATAGAATCCATGGATACTGTGGCAGACAACGCACATCCACCAATCCATTCTGTGCCGGGAGAAGCACCAAAGACCCCTGCCCTTCCCTGTGTGGATCAGCTGAGAGGCCATGTTTATCTCTAGAGGGAGGGAGAAACAGACAGATAGGAGAGAAAGGGGAGAGTGAGACTGTGTGTGTGTGTGTGTGTGTGAGGGAGTGAGTGAGTGTGTGTGTGTGTTGTGTGTGTGTGTGTGTGTGTGAGGGAGTGAGTGAGTGTGTGTGTGTGTGTGTGTGTGGGAGGGAGTGAGTGAGTGAGTGTGTGTGCCCAAGCAATGATTTATTTCGTAGTTCCTTTATCATTCTACTTTGTTATATATATAAAAATAACTATCATTAATATTTTTGGTCATAGGAATCACAAAATACATCACAAAAAACAGATAGAAGAATGTTAAGTATTACTGAAGTCACAAAGAGGGAGTTTGACACTTGTGGTTGTTGAGCCATGGCAATAGGGGGTTACAAGTATGTGGTACAGGGGGGGTTTACAGGGGTCGTGTGTGGTACAGGGGGGGTTTACAAGGGTGGTGTGAGGTAAAAGGGGGGTTAACAAGGGTGGTGTGAGGTACAAGGGGGGTTAACAAGGGTGGTGTGAGGTACAAGGGGGGTTTACAAGGGTGGTGTGAGGTACAAGGGGGGTTAACAAGGGTGGTGTGAGGTACAAGGGGGGTTTACAAGGGTGGTGTGAGGTACAAGGGGGGTTTACAAGGGTGGTGTGAGGTACAAGGGGGGTTTACAAGGGTGGTATGGGGCGTTTACAATGATAAATTAATCTTCCATTGCAAATTGGCCTTGCTCATATTATTTTCTATTGTTTATTGCTGTACTGAATCATGGTGGTAAAAAAGATATTAAACAGATGATCCGTGCTGGGGTTAGGTGATTTACCGGTGGTGTTGTAAACAATGATTTCTAAAGCTGAATTGTTGTTGTTTACTGACTATTAACAACACGTGAAGTATATTTATGCTGTACCGTGTATACTTCAAGCTTGAATACCTTTCTTTACATACTGTAATAATGTTATGATAATAAGACTATATTGTACAGAGTGTTGTTAGATTGTTCCAGGTGTGATGTTGAGTGAATTGTATTTATTTTGTACCATAATTCAGTGTGTCACATATTGAAGGTGAACATCGGCAGATTGGGTAGAATTTACTGTGTGAGTAGATTTTAATTTTTTTTTTAAATATTTTTCAGGTATTTGTTATATCACAAAAACAAGATTGGCATAATTGTGTGTGCTCATTTAGTTTGCTCCAGTAGTTCTTCTTGTCATTAATAGATGGTTGGAGAGGTACTTAGATCAAATGGTGTTTATGCTGTAGTAAATAACTCTCAGGAGCTTGGAGTAAACATCGTTCTCCAGCCTAAGTACAGTACAGTGGAGTACAGTACTACAGATACAGTACTGTAGATGTTCAATAAAGGTGTTCTCTTTTTTCACTACTGTACTTGTCTTTAAATCTTTTTCTAGCTCTTTCTCAACACTGTATTACTTGACTTACAGTAATAAAGGATGAAGATGTGAATGGCAGTACAGCTAATGGCATCCTCGGCTGGTTTGAAGCTAGAATGGCGGAATTTGCTAATGCTGGTAATATTGTGGTAGTCAGGACCTAAGTATTTCACTTCCATTAATATCTGTAAATGTCATAACTAACATCTGCACTAACTGTGCTTAGATTTATGCTAATTACCATGCTTTGGATGACCCTATATATATACTTATATATATACAGTATATATACACGTTTATGAATGAATACTTGAATGAATACTTCTGAGTACTTTATAGTCTCGTATCTGATGGTAGCTTATACTATAACAAGCAGCATGCCCATAGCCAATGCAAGGTTTTAAAATGTGTTTCATAAGATCACACAGGCATCAGTTTTACTTTCAAAATTTACTGCTGTTATATTCTTTTGTGTATTATCGTGTTGAGGCCACATTTTTTCAGGAATAATTTTTGTTTATTTTTACACTTAGGTCAAAACAGCTCATAACCTCATGTTTCAAACAGATTAAATCGTGAGCAGAAAAATGCGTCGATGAATAAACTTACAGTATCAATAACATTTTTCTGGTTCATTGATAAACTTGTAAAATCATAAGTTGGTTTGAAGTTCACATTTGGATTGATGTTAAACGACCTTGATTGGTGATGGTTTGAAGTTTGTATTCTGGTTAGTGTTGAGTGACTCATTGGTGCCTCTATGGCCAAAAGTGTTGAGGCAAGAAGTACCCATAGATTATGTTAATTAAATCAAACCCACTGGCAGAGATGAGATGAATCCTTGTAATACAGTATTGGCTTTCAACTTTGAATGGGGATTTGATTTGTAAACTAGTTCATCATGGTACTGTGAAATGTTCCAAGTTATGAGCAGATTAGATGAAGAAAACAGATCAGAATTGTAGAGTTTGGGAAGGATGTTGCATATTGGTGATAAAGTGAGTATAGGATGGCAGTGAGTCGTTAGAAGAATGTTGAAGGGTGTCTTTAGGCTTACGGTTAGGTGAGGTTAGGTAATTTGAGTATACAGGGAAGTGAGTTGACTATGAATGGATTATTATTGCAAATGAATAAATTATGTAGATGATAAGGTAAAGCAAGGTAGTTGATAGTTTTTTGGGGGGTTGGGGGGCATCCTATCCTGGGGGGGTTGGGGGGAGGGGGGCATCTTATCCGTATAAAGTATACCCCAGTGAGAAAGGCAGTGAAGTAGATAAAGTTACAGTGTTTTCTTTTTGCTTTACATTAGCTTCTCCTACTTGTGTGACAACCTTACAGGGTTCTGGTTGTTGGTGGAAGAAGAAAATAATATTCTGCATTGTCCCAACTGCAAGAAGGTTGTAGAATGGTGTCCATTTTTTTTTGTTACACACGCTTATGAAATAGTGGTTTATTTATCTAATATGCTCAGTGTCAACATTTTCAAGTGTAAGTGAAACAGCTTTATACTGTTAATGGATCAATAGTAACATGGGATAAATTCTGTTACAGAGATTGGCTAAGATGACCTCAAGTATGACCAAAATACATCATCATAGAGATACAAGTGATTACTGTCATACTCATTACTAGACAGAGAAGGTGTTTGTATGTAAAGAAATGTCTTTGACTACTTGTGTTTGTGCTATTGCTCTCATTAGCCTGACGCTCTCTTCCGGGGAGCCATCTTGAAGCAGCACCTTTAAGATCACCTTGTGAACTATTTGGCTATGGGTCTGCTTCTGTTATAGTTATTTTACTTACATAGTTAACATTTTACTGCTTTAATTTTTTTTAAACAATTCATGCTGATATTTAGCTGTAAGAAATAAATTGCTACCACTTGTAGATTGACAAGTACCATAGAACAATTTAAAACAGAGAGCATTAGATAAAGGAATACCATGGTGAGGAAAAACTACTACAGAACTAAAAAACACTTGGCTAATGTTGAATGATTATAGTGTGGGACATCTCTGCCATTTTAAATTGATTGTTCATTTGTTAAACCAACATTACCTTTAGTCTCCTGCAGTGGGTAAGAGAAGCTGGTCTCTTTGTGCTGTAGTCTCTAGCCTTACTTTCCAAAGAGAAGACATGTTTAAAATACACCCCCATTTAGTTATTTTATACATATAACTCTTAGATTTTTAATGCCTAGACTAGTCAGTTCACCATAAAAAGTTATTATTTACCATATTATTGGAAAACATCTTGTAATTGTTCATGATGTGAAACCTAGATCCCCCAGTTAGTGTTAAAGGGAGACAGTGACAAGTGACTTCCAGGGTGATACCCAGGTTCTCGCCCGCTACCAGCAAGAGACGTGATTATTGTACCTTGCCGTAATATCAAACCTAGGATCTGGCCTACTATCAGAAACAGACACGATTGGTGTAGCTATGATTAAAAGTCTCTCCTTTTTTTTTCTCTCTGGCATGATTTACCCTCCATTGTATCATGGTCGCCTTTGCTTCACTCTAGCAGGAATTGTGCCTGATAAACAAATGGTACTGTAGTTATACCATAGTACTCATCCCAATGTGCAACCATTCAACGTTCAACACCAATGTAAATGATCACGGTGGTCATCATAACATCACATAAAAATAACAAGGAGTTCACTTCAAGAATTAAGACTTATGAGGTGTGATTATGTGGCTTTTGTTTTCTTTTTAAAGATTTTGTTACCGTGGATGCACTTGAGGTGGGTGGATTCTTTCACTGTTGATACCTTTTATTTACGTTTGGTGGACATTTGGAAGAGTGTAAACGAACAACGCGTTTTTTTTTTTTTTGTATAGCATTTAATTTTAGCTTTACTTTTTTCTTCTTTTTTTTTAGCCGTTTTTGTTTCATGTTTTTATTCCAGCTTTGAGTGCTCTAATGAATGTCTTTTTTATAATCCTGATAAAGTCAACGCTTCATGGATGATCTTATCAATGAGATACAATTGTTTTCCAGTCATTTACACATGTGACCACCACAAACTACTAGTATCATCTCTTGCAACTGTTTCTCAGCTACGTACTGTACAGTTTTTATTCTCTTTATCCTCTCTCTGTATACTAAATGGCATAATGACTCTGTGCTGTCCTGGAAATGTACTAAAGGAAATGTAATTATCACTGTGCTGTCTTGGAAATGTACTAAAGAGAATGAAGTTATGACTGTTCTCTCCTGGAAATGTACTAAATCGAATGTAATTATGACTGTGCTATCGTGGAAATGTACTAAAGAGAATGTAATTCATTTCTTTTTCCAGTAACTAATCATTAAAGCATATGTGTTCAACCATCTGTCCCCTGATTGTGGTGATCTGTGTATAACTCTTTCAGCTTGTGACTGACTGACAAGCTACATTATTTAAACAATTTAGAACCTCCCTTTTAAAATATCCCTCACCATAACCTCTGAGTTGCCCTGTGCCTCCCAGGGTGATACAAAGTTCCTCTTAAGTATTCATTTGATAGTTATAATTACATGAATAATTTCCTGGTCTGTATATACTTTAGAATACTATTGTTTTGTTTTTCTTTGCACCCATTATGATATTACACTCTTGGAGGAGGTCTGCCCCCTTGAAATTTATTTATTGATAGTTGCTAATTAATGGAATATTTATGTTGCCTTGTGGCCAATTAAACAGGGTGGGAAAAAACAGTACCTTATTGTACTCATTTGACCACACCTTCCTGGCATTCCTCATCTACCACAAGTACTTTATTTGTTGTATATAAGGATAATATGGCTCATCTGTTGCTAAGTTACAGTTTATTATACTGTACTCTGAAGACATCAAACATGAGATAATCTTCTTGTCAGGTTTGTCTTGTTAGATAAACAACATAAAAAAACCCATTATATATAACTTCCTTTAGAAAGTCAAATACTGTACTGCAGTATTTATATAAAGTTAATAACAGTAAAAGAACCACAAGAGTGTAAGACCAGTTAATTCTGTTAACTTTTATTATTCACTTCTTTTGATTTTACAGTTTTCACTCTTTTATACATCTTGAATAATTGTGTTACTATTTACTCCCAAGAAAATGATTTTACAGCGGCTACATGGACTGTCCTTTCTTGTGAGATTATTCTTCTTTATAAACTTACGTTCTTTCTGGACTTGTTTCATGAAACCTTCGACAACTTACTCTTTGTTGACTGCTTGGCTGTGCAAGTTTATTAAATTAGTTTATATTGTAGTCACAGTGAACTATCGAATAAGGTCTCTCCACTTTTGGTGTCCTTGATGAAAGTCACAATTTGCAGAAGTTTATTGATTGTTGTTGTTGAGTCACACAGCCACACACACATCAGTGGCCAGGCAACTCTGTCAACAACCAATCAACTTCCATTGATTATGACGGTTGCTAATGATGGCAAAATTGTGTGGAAGAGAACCGATAGGTCAAGTGAGAGCTGCCAATAAATGTGATTCCCTTCTTCAAGTGAGTCACATCCTAGACAGATGCTATTTGGTTTTGACGCTCCCTTTAATTTTTTGTCTTTGATATGCATGAATTAAATCCTATTTTGATATTGTAATATGTTCACATTATTTGCTGTACTTTACATGAAATATAATTTTTTTATTTAACTCCTTTAAGGGCAGGGCACTTCATTTTCCGCAAGTGGACTTTGATTGTTTTCTATAATTTCATAGTGTGATGTGTTTCCTCTCCCACAGATATATATATATAGACTTTTATGTTGTCAAGTATTACTGATGATGACCTTATGACATAGATATATTATTTTTATTGCTCCTTTAGTTACTACTAAGACTGAATATAGTCCTGACTGACTGTTTGTTTTTTCTTCATCAAAATAGAAATATCTTTTTTGCACTCTGTACCTAATATAAGTTTCATACAGTAAATTAGTTGAAGTTGGAAATGTATTGTAACATCTTTTCATAAGGTTATGTATCATGTACTGTATATGTGGGAACTACCGAGGTTAATGACACTGAATTTTACTGTGTTAGCAGATGATGACGTAGAAGATGATGATGAAGGCACGGACGTGGATGGTGTGGTATATTTCAACAGCAGTCTTGGTCACTACGACACTTCACAAGTGGAAGAGGTGCCTGCACGGGAGCCCAGGCTCGACGCCAAACCTCTCAAATCTGCCCTTAAGAAGAAAAATCCCTCAGGAACAGCAAATGGGTCGGCTGGAACGCCACCTGCGGGCACCCCTACGGACGGCAGTAAGCCTCTATCAGTACGGCAAGACTCCAACAGGTAAGAACTGGTCTAGACTAGTGTTGTTGTTTATAACTACTGTAGTGTTTCTGAGTGTTGTTAATTACAGCAAAAAGATGTGATTAACATAGAAGCAGAACATTAACAGAATGAAGTGGAACTGTTTTTTAACAAGTAATAATATTTTATTGCTTTACCTTTAACCACCATACCAGCTGTCATGTTTTGTTAATATAGTTCCTCCTTGTTTGATATTTATGTAGAAAATGCTGTAGAAAATTCATCTGAAGTTCTTACCTTCTGTATTTTAGGCAACACAAGGTTTAGCCTCACTGTAGGCAACATAAGAGAACTTTCAAACAGGTTTACACAATGTCATTCCTACGAACTTGGGCCATTTGAATGGTTGTTAATAAGCCTGATACAGTATTATCTTGATGTGTTGTACTGATTAAAGAATTTTAATAATGCAGTGGAAGGTTTTACAGAAGTTGGCTTGTGGTTTTGAGGTTCTATGGGTTTTGTTGTTCCCCTCTCATTAAAGCTGGAGGGGGATGTAGAATCGGCTTCTCTTAGTCTGTCTGTTTTTATTTATATCCAGGTTTCATGATTGGAGCAAAATTTTGTTTAATATCTAGATAAAATTTTGTGTATAAATCCTGAGAAAAAAAATCCATCTGACTTGTGTTCAGTTAGAGACGTTTGGGTGGTGGCCTCCTGCCTGAGTAGATATGTTAGGGGCTAATTTCTCTTATCTAAATAAAAACAAAAAATAATTGTTAATTGCCCAAATGATGACAAAATCAGCTGGTGTTAATGTAGTCTAATGTTAATAGTAATGGCAATGGAACTACTTAGGTGTCAAAGTTAGGTAAACAAATTAGGGTAGAAAAATACTATAATAATTTTTTAAATAATAATAATGATAGGCAGAAATTGGTTGAAATGATGGACTTTTATCTGGAGTTAATCCTTAAATGCCAGCCATCATTGGTGAAAGTTAGCAGAAGGGATGGCGGCCGTCATTTGTGGAACTTAGCTGTAGGGATGGCGGCCGTCATCTGTGGAACTTAGCTGTAGGGATGGCGGCCGTCATCTGTGGAACTTAGCTGTAAGGATGGCGGCCGTCATCTGTGGAACTTTCATGTTTCCAATGTTAAAATTTTGTGTATATGGGGAGAGTGGGGAATTCTTAGCCACCAATTAAGGGTTCACACATTAAAATTGATTTGTCCAGCCAAACACCTGTATGCCAAAATGTAGAATAATTGACTGAAAACAAACTAAATTAACAGAATACGTGTACAGTGAAGTGAGATTTTTTCTTGGATAGCGATTAACGTCAATCCCCGAAGTTATTCCAATACAGAGAGTGTTGGTCTTTCACTTGTAATGTGATAACAGTAGATTTCAAGTCCTCAAATGTGTAAACTAAAAAAAGATTTTGCTTTGGTGATTCTCAACAGTGGGATGTAAATAATGTGAAAAGTCTGATCATCCTCACTATAGTAGCACAGGACAGGTGTACTTCACTTAGGGTACCTGTAATATAATGTATATATTGGAAAGACGAATTGAAATGCTGAAAAGTTTTGGTTTCTCTTCTCTCTAATATACAGTATGTAATCTTTTAGGAATACAAATATGCTTAAAGAATACCTAATTATTTCCTTTTGTACATAAGTATAGACATTGTATAGCCACAAAGAAAGATCATACACAGTAAATTTAGATCATATGATTGATTAATGTTCCTTAGAATAAAGATTTTCTTCCATCAGAATCTGATTTTGCACATATATTTTTCTTTACAAACCAGAGCATATGGAATTAGGAGAACTCGAGCCAGGTATTCACACGTGACAACCTGACTACTTAGCCTTTGATTCTCATGTAATACAGTGCTTAGATTTTTGCCTGGAATTTTTTGAAGCTCTGTTGTAATGGTGAATTTTACAGACAAATCTTGAGTCTAATTGTAGATATATTTGTTAATGTTTTGGTCAACCTGTACAGTATACAGTATAAAACTAATAAAACATGCAAAAATCTAAGCATTCTGTCTTGGATTATTCATGTCTGGTTACTGGATGTTACTCAAAAATTCTGAAGTTATCCTCATTTAATGCCTTTTCTTACTTGCCATTACAGTACATAGTTTAATTTTCTGTACACATGCCATATAAAGTGTTTTAAGCATCCTAAAATTTACTATTGTTTTAGAACTACGTAGCTTTGAAGTTGGTGATTTTATATGTCCTTTATAGAACACCTTGTAAGAACATGTAGTGGTAGACAGGGCCTATGATGGATTTATTACAGTTAAACAAAAATTATGACTTTGGTAACAAGAACTACAGTTGTTATTTATTGTAATGTAAGAGAAACAGTTCCCTGATGTTTGTCTTGAGTTTATTATCAGTATTTAGAGGACATGTGGGCTGCCATCGACCTAATTTCAGTATTTTTTGGTCTACCAGTAACCTGACCATACGTGGTCCTTACCCTCTGCCTTGACCCCATTATTAAGTGTCTGTGCCAATAACCCATCTATCTTCCCCTCTCCCTCCCCAAGGCGCCTACCGCTTCGACCCAGTGTTAGGATTAGGTTCAGGTAACGCAGCTTCCAGACCAGTGCCTGTTACCGCCCGTCAAGTCTAGTACACGCTCGCATGATTGTGTGACTGTCACATTTTATGAGCAAAAGCTTTTACCTTTGAAGTTTAAGAGCAACTGTATTGTGTTGTGATGACTTTATTGTTTGTAACTGTGTTGATGCTCAGGAAAAATATGATACAACATCAATGAATAACTTTGGCGAGTGAAGGGAATCAGTTACCAACCAAGTATTAAATGGAGAATGAGATTGTTATGGTATTTCCAATGTTATCACTTGACTGTAGAGATTTGAAGCATAGGCTCATAAAAGATGTTATGTCACAGTTTTAGTCTAACTCTTTATAGTAAATCATGGTCTGTTTATGGAAGTGGATCATTTTCGCATGTTTGATCTCTGTTAATGCATCAAATTCAGTGAAAAAAATACTCTTTTTTTTTTCCCTGTGACCATTGACTGCTTGCCTCTGCTGCCTGTTGTTTCTCCTTCTTTCGGTGTCATAATTGGTCAATGTATATACTGTTTACGTTGAGACAAAGTTATCAGGAATAGCAATACAAAATAGGAATCAAAAGTACAAATAGTTACTACACATTTCTAGTGAAGAGTCTCCCTAGATAATAGTTATTTAGTGAGGAATATTAAAGAATTATAAAGATGGGAATATTCAAGGAAGATCACTTTATGAGTTAGATTAGTTACTAAATCTTTATAAAGTCGTAGGTGTCTATCAGCGGGTAATGTGAGGTTATGTCTGTTGGTTGTGTTCGATAGCTACCTGTCATTCCATTCACCTGTCTGTGTCTGTAAGTTGTGGACGTGAAGACTCGGTCACATATTGACAGGTGTGTGGTCAAAAGTAAATATTATGTGTTTATTGTTCAGACTTAATGCAAATTCCCTGGATGGATTTTGCCGTGGCATGACAAGGGGGACGGTTGGCCTCTTCTACCAGGAATATTTTGGCCTTCTTGGTCCTTTTAATGACTGTTTGTGTTATGTTTTACTTTCATATTCATGTTCTTAGGCATTTGTTATAATTATTACTTATATATATGGATAAACCACCAATTAATGGGACTTGATAATAGATCTTCAAGGGACAATTACCAGTTACCTTTTTGGTCTTCATTCAGCGAAAGTTTCAGTGAGGTTTTATGATTGGGAGAGTGAAGAAGAAGAATTTGTGAAAGGTTAAATGGATTCCAATCTTAATAGTTTCCAGCCTAACTAAATTATTAGGATTTGAGGTCCATTTGAACTGAGTCCTAGTCTTAATGGTATGGCTAGGGTAGGTTAGATTATGTTAGGTTAGATTATGTTCTATCAGGTAGGTTAGGTTAGGTGAAATTGAGGTCAAATATGATGACCCCCCTCTGACTAGTCTCTAGACTATTTACTCATCCAACTATCAAACCATTGTTACTTTTTGTCTGTTTTGAACGACTACACACAATAGTTATATACTGTAGCATTTCATTTAATCAATAGTCGATTCATTTCAGTCATGGATTGATACAGTGGTCAGTGCATTTTGCTACCTTGACTGAGTGTTACTATATCTCTCATGATTATTAATTTCTGATGGGACGAGTGTAATTATTAACCTTGTTGAAGCGTAGTTATACAGTGAAACTTCATACGACTGGACTTCTCTCTTCATATGATCCTTTAGATGGAGGTTTCACATCCAAAGGACCCTCGATATTATGGACTTTTATCTCTATGTGCTGTAGCTCGTTAGATGGAGGTTTCACATATAAAAGACCCTCCATATAACGGACTTTCATCTGCATATACAGTGGTTCGTTCGATGGAGGTTTCATATCTAATGGACCCTCGACATTACGGACTTTCTTCTCCATATAGTCCAATAAATAGAGATTTCACTGTAAAATAATGTCAACAAGTTTTAGGTTAGGAAACTGGCCAAGTTTATCTATATCTGTACCTCTATTTGTACTGGATTTTATTGTCAAACCCTTGATACCCT
This sequence comes from Homarus gammarus, assembly GCA_958450375.1. Taxonomy (NCBI): domain Eukaryota; kingdom Metazoa; phylum Arthropoda; class Malacostraca; order Decapoda; family Nephropidae; genus Homarus; species Homarus gammarus. Next base: position 102,603 of record CAUDMG010001333.1, read on the forward strand.
TGGTGGCGGCTCTTCAGTGAGGGAAATGTATATAATCAGATGTAAGTGTATGTGTAGGGAGGAAGTCTTAATTGTACATAATGAATTAGGAAAAGTAAGGAAACTTTCATTGTTTGTTAGATAAGGTCTTATTTCTCCTGCATGTTGCTGGCTACCTTGCATGTTTTAAGGGCCTGCATGACTTTATAATCTTAAAAATAATGAATATAAACCTTATTATAATAAAACACTAAAACTTTGATATAATTATAATCTAAATTTTATTATACAGTATGTACAGTATATATATTTTAGTCATCTCTGCACCACACTACTGATTATGATATTCACAATAAAATTAATATGGAATGAATTAAATCAGTCTCATAATTATTGTCATGGATTTTGTCTCCCAGCAACTGGAGCTGTTCAGAGAAAAGTCAATAATGCATTTTTTTCATGATGTGCCATGACCTGTCTCAAGTATTAGAATTTAGTGCATGTCAAGGTGTCTTACTCCAGTGTGTTGTCCTCTGTACGTGAGGATACAGAGTGATGCTTTATGTGATGTGGCTTAAAGTGATGAGTTAAGTGTTGGATTTACAGATAATATAATGAGGTGTAGATTAAATAATGTGTAGGAAGATGGTAACTCTTTACTGTACAGCTGACAGTAACAGAATAATACTTTTTTTGATAATTATTTGTTCATAATGACTCAATAGGATAGTTAATTGAAAGTAAAATATGCAGCAATTGGATGATTACCTCAGGTGTTTACTATATTTCTGAAGAATCCTTGAGGTAGTAGACAGCAAAAAGATGGTGATGGAAATGGTCTATTATGTCTTTTAGTTTTATGTGTAGGTTTAAAACTTTTAAGATTAAAGAAGAAAACAGTTTTAGTCTATCTGTTAAAATGAGTGTTATATATTATAGTGGCACCCTGAGATACCTGTATGGCATTAGTGTGAGGACTTAGTGTCTATTGTTTGTTATTATTATTAATCTTTACGGTCATAGGTAGATATTATACCATTTAAAAACACTTCATCTTAATGCTAGGAGTTAATATCTAAAGTAACAGTGTAGGACTCACAGATCTCTTAAGACAGTCTAACTTACCCCGCATGGTTAGTGCATGGTAGGAGACATTGCCGTTCTTTGAGGGACTTTACACATCTAATGAATATCTGTTCTCCCGCCACAGCACCAAGCCCATCCGATTCTCCTACAGTAGAGGAGACGGGGACAAGTCATCGGGAGAAAATAAAGAAAATAGCGTTCCTTTCAGTTATCTTCCTCCAAACACCGTTCTTCCCAACTCTTTGCAAGAGTCGCGGGTGGACGATGACGACGAGGACGGCCCCATTCTCTACCGTGATGATGATGAGGACGATGGTGAGCACTGACCGTCGTATAGGCTGATGACTTAACTGTAGTACTAATTGAAATGCAGTTGTGCAGTCTTATAGAACCCTTAGTTTTTTTTTTTTTTTGTAGATATAAGGCAGTAGAATGGATTTTATTCTTTTAACCTGAGTCATTAACCTGTGTGGAAAAGCATTATACTGTAGATGTAATTTTGTTCGAGTTATTTATTTCTATTCAGCTTTTGTGAGAACATTTTGGGCATCTTCAAAGATTAATCGCTTGTTAGGAATTGTTAGCCAGTGGTTCCAACAATAAGATCATGCAAGAAGACCGTGGTGTTGACTGTTCTGAGGGTGTCTAGTGTGCACGGCTAAATATGCTGGTATGACTGTGTGATAACTGGATTTTTATTTTTTTTTACGGGATTAGCTTATGGGTAAAACATTAAGATGCGAACTAAAGTAGAACCACCCAAGATATACAGGGTGTATCAAAAGTCCGTTCTCTTAGGGGAAAGCAAATTATATCCTTCGTTACAACAGATGCTGAAACCGAGAACCTTTTACGTGAATACACATGTCAATCTGTGTTCTGAAGTTGGTGATGGTGCTGTGTGTAGTCACTCATCTCTGAAGAGCAACGACGTAACTACAAAAAAATAACAATAACTTTCCCCTATGAGAACGCACTTTTGATACACCCTTTATATACAGTACTTGCGAATAAGATACAGTATAGAAATGGTATGTATCTGTGTGACTGTGTGTGTGTGTGGACCTCACTTTGTTAACACAACATCGACCAACTAGCAGAAGAGAGATCTAAGATATCAGAGAGTTCAGCAATTACTTCTTTGTCATTAATGTTCAGTTTTGGCCCCTTGGACTTTGCTGTGGCCCATTGAGAAGCTTTGCCACCTTAAGTAGCAAATACTTATTACCCCACCATAATTGTATGCATTTTGGGGTAAATATTTTATGTAATGCATGGAAGTGTTTTATAAAGTAAATTTCAAACAGTTTTCATGTTTTAAGAACAGATAAGGAGCCATAATTTGTGTAAGGATTGTTAGGTTGCAAGGGGAGGAGATGTAGTGTTCCAAATAATTTATAGTCTGCAAAGTTTTAGATTTTTCTCTTATTGTGTTATTGATGTTGGGATCAAAAGAATGGCCAGAGATAGGATTTGATGTCCTTGGCTGTGCAGAAAAATAGGAACCTGTCTTGTGTATGTGGAATCTCCAACTTTCGTTTCTCTTACATGTTCAGATTTTATGAATTTCTTGTGTTTTTTAGCTTATGTGATGCTGTATTCAGTGTAGTCTTGATCCATTTATCTATTAGTTTATATTCTGAATGTTACAAATGCAGTTGTTCAGATGATTCTTACATAGCAGCATGTACCGGATGTGTGTTTGATACATAGGCATCAAAATATATCTTCATATGAATGAGAATACAAGTATATTATATAGTCTGTTAAAGGCTTTACTGAGTCAGTCCACATACCAAATTGAAATGTTTATGTAAAAATTCAAGTAAATTTTAATTTTTGGATTATAAATATCACACGTTAGCTTCATAGAGATTAATAACTGTTGGAATCACTTGATAAATTAGATTATTGTGTTATGGAAAATTAGAACAGCTGCGTATTACAAACCGTGCCTCATTAGCTAGCCTGTGAAATAATGCAATCAAAAAGCTCTGATACATACTTATGAGATGACACAGGGATCACCACGAGGGTTAAGGGCGGCCACACTGGGAGGTTCAGTGCCATAGTAAAATTCTAGTCCACCCTGCTGTAATTTTAATAAAGTTAGTAAATTAATTTGTGTTTCTTGCAGTTTGCAGCTTTAATGATGATAAACCTTAATTATTTCCTATGACACCAGTATTTATTAGGTGTCTGTTGTCATATCACTTTTATCAAGTAATAAACAAGTGATTGATTATACAGTCCTCTTTATACAGTAATCCTTGCATGTAATACAGGAACTGGATTTAGTCAACCTCATGTTAAGTTCACATTGGCTTGTAATTTTACATAGAAACTTTGTTATACTGTAATATCAAAATCAAATAAAAATTTTCCCAGAGGCCCTCCATCCACAAGTCCACATTGAATGGCCTCTACAAGACAGTTTCCCCAACTTATAATTTTCACTCACAGTTTCTGCCTCTGTTTACTCTGGGGCTTAAGGAAGGACCAGCTAAAAAGTACCTATTACCTGCTCACTGCATTACCTTAAGGGAGCGCTGCACTAATTTCCTGCCTTAGATACTTGTGCTTTACATGAAGGGATTACTGTATATGCTGTCATGGCAATACATCTTAAGACTTTACATGTGGTGATCCCTGTGAACACGCATGGTTTATGGTTTTCTTGCTTGATTTACTAAGATGTGCTTGTTTCAGTTGAGATAATTGGTCTTTGTTTCACCCTATTTGATTTTGTAGTTGTGTACAGACCATTAGCTTCAAAGGTGTGGTGGAAGGCTTTCAGAAACTACTTCATCAACATTGAAATTGAACATCTGTAAAATATTAATTGTAGTGAAAATTTTACTGTTATTCTTTAAAACTTTAACATCTAAATACAGTATTGATAATAATTAAGTTTTTGTATTGAGATAAATTTAATTGACAGTAGCTTATAAAGTTAAACTGTAATTACTTTCCACTGAAGAATTTTAATTTTGTTATTAATTTATTTCATGTAAAAAAAATCCAGTACAGTATTTGGTTATTAGTCCAACATCATTAATTCATCATCATTAATTAATTTGTTGTTGTGACAGATGTTTACATTTGATGGTGATGTAAGTGTGAGTGATGTCTTGTGCTTGCATCTAGTGTTATTAGACCTGAGATATAGTGTTATAGTAACCGATGCCGTGAGTGTTTATTAAACCACCTTGTTTGTCCCCATGTAACCCTACACTCGTCACTTGGTTGGATTACTCATCACATCATCTGGAAATTGTTTGGCAAGTATCTTTATGTAAAGTATTGTATTCTATTTATGTCTATCTACCATTAATATATGATTATGTTTCCATGCTAACTGACGTGATTGAAGTATGTGCATCCATGTGGGCTACAGGCTTTATTTAACGGACTATATCGAAAGGAAAGTCCATCATATCGAGGGTCCGTTAGATGTGAAACCTCCATCTAATGAACTACCATATATAGAGATAAATGTCCGTTATATTGAGGTTTTACTGTATATATTATGAAGTTATAGTGTACTGTACTGTATATATTTGAGCACATAACATAATGGAAAAATAAAACTTAGCTATATTATACCGAGACACGAACCTTTTAATTCATGGTTAGCTTTTGCTACTGTGGTGTTGACTAAAATAGCTCTTGTGGAACTTAATATAAAATGCCACAGCTTTTTCATTAGTAACTTTTGTTACTCTTTCTAGTTTCTTTACCATCCCCCACTACCACCTTACACCAATACAACCTAGTACTGTACTACCACCTTACACCTGGGTACCATCATCACCACTACCACCAGACTACCACCACCACCACTACCACAACCATTACCATCAGACCTCCATGTCCCACTACTACATCCTCTCTTTACATTTATCCACTTGCCTGTCTCAAAAACTCCACATTCTACCTTCCTTTAGTCATTTGCTTGATACTGTATTTACATTCCTTACAAATGATTAGAGTATCTCAGTATTCACATTTATTTTGGACCTAGAAGAAGAAGAAGAAGAAAGCATCAGTTATCTTTAAAGAGATAATCGTTCAGTTCGTTTTTCCATAAATATTCTGATGTTTTTTTAATCAATATTTTAAGGATTTTAGATCTAGTTACATATTATATTTCTTCTACTTCAATATCTAAATTCTCACCTAAGTTAATATCTCTTCTTTGTATTTTTTCTCTTTTTTCAACTCTATTCTATATCAACATTCTCAGGTAGGAAATTCACCTCAGCTGTGATTGTTCCACTATTATTCCTCCTCATGCGATAATAGTATATAGTGAATCCTCTATTTAACGGACTATATGTAGAAGAAAATCCATTATATCGAGGGTCCGTTGGATGTGAAACTATATGATCCATTTCCCTCCCTTCTGATGGAACTCCTCATTCACTATTAAAATACACAAGAGTGAGATATATCACAGCTAGTAAAGCATGAAATCCTAATTTATGACCAATGGAGAAAGCCAAGTGACCTGGAATCCCTACAGCCTCCAATTGAGGTTTTCTTTATAATTGAGAGATTCAGAACAAGAAAAGAAGCTCCACCATTGGTCCTGGTGTTCCTGGTGACTTGCTGTACTGGATGGAGGCTCAGGCTCTGCTTTGATAAGCTCAGATTGACTGGTTGAGTAGCTGCTGATGTGGCAACTTAACTGACAGAACACTGCTCCTTCTTCTTGAGTACAGATGAACCCCGGGTGACCACAGGCTGTATACTGGGAATGTTTTAGTGAGGGAATCCCTAAGGTTACTTGTCTCTTCCCCTTGGTTATAATATGGGATTTCATATATCACTGTTTTGTATTATCCAAGGTACTGTATAAGACAATGTTTAACTAAATACAGTACAGGGCACAGTGATGCAGCATCCTTGTGATACAGTATTGTTGAGAAGAGGTTAAAGGATCTTTTATCATTAACCGCCATTACCAGTCGGTTTTGGACATTATTCCCTCTCTGATCTGGAGACATTATTTATCCTCTGTATTGTAAAGCATTGCATGAGGTAACTAAATGGGAATGCTAATAATTTTTCTTGTTAATTATTTTTTTACATAATTCAGTCGCCTACTCCAGTGTCTCTTATCTCCTTGGTTTATCTTTTCTCTTCAGTTTACTGACATCTGTACCTTATACATGGTAAGAGGTGAAGTGAATAATGCTACTGAGGTCAGGGCTCTGTGTAGGAGGTTTAAGCCCTGACTCATCCCACACAGAAGGATTAGGTTGTAGGACCTCGTCTCGACACATATTTATGATGGCGATGACGGGGACATAAATTTTTAGTCCCACATTAAATAGTTCGATAATTATTCCAACTAAAATGTTAATAGAAAGTTGATTCCCATCCTTATCTAGAGATACTGTGGTGTAGCTGTTACTCAGTGAATGGGGACCTTGGTTAACTCACACTAGTAGAAGGTTGCATGTGGCCGCACTTTGTTATGGAAAAGAAAAAAAGACAATGGAAGCTTCACTGTAAATAATGTAGATGGTGATGTAGCTTTGGGAAATAGCGGTGGTGGTATCTTACTTCTGCATGCTACAGTAAACAGGTTTTTAATTTGTCTTCACTTTAGGAAAATAGATGTACTGAATTTTATGCATTTTTTTGAAGCAGTGTAAGAAGAAAGTTTTTTTTTAATACATATCAGTGGTCTGTGAATAAGGATGATACACAATTATTTTATGAAAAGTGGTGTCTTGAACCATTACCGCCCAAGACAACATGGACTTTACACTTGTGAGGGTGTAGATGTATTCGTGCATATGTGTGTATGTGTGTGTACTTGTGTGTCTACATAAATTATAGAATGTATGAAATGTATTAAAAAAGAGTTAAAAAGGTTAGTAAAGGACAAGCAAAGGAAATAGGTTTGTTATTTCACATTGTTTATTTCAAGTACATTTAGATGGAGTGTTGGCAAAGGTCTCTGTAAGAACGATAAAGGAATGAAGGGCGAGAAATGGTGGAACAGTTACTGGAATATTTTAAGATTATTTCAAAGAATGTCAAAATAAAGAGCCCAATTATTATATAGTACGTATAAGAAACAAGCAACAGATATAGAGTTGTTAAGAGTTTGCTGTGGAGTGAGAGGAATTGCTTGTATGGATAATGTGTATAAGACATAGGAATTGGTAGGAAAAGTGAATGACAAAGGTGAGAGATGGTGTTATACTGATGAAGCTGACCTGTTGGAAAAAAATTAAATGCAAATATAGTTTTAAAAAGAGAGCAACATATGAATAAGTGATAAAGAGGAGGTTAGAGGAAGAGGAAACAAAGAAAATGAGGAAAATAAAGAGAAGTTAGTATGAAGGAATGGTTGTATGGAGTTGTGTATAGTGAGGGAAGGAAGGAATGTGTAGGTGAGATACTGAGATGTACGTTAATGTGATGTACAGTATTCTTGGGTGCTGATGTTTTTATGTTTATTTTATGTTAGATAATGTTTTGGATAAATAGATATAGACTTTCGTGTTTATTCTATGATAGATATTTTATCAATGGATGCCGACGTGAGTGGGGGGGGGGGGTATCTTCAGCGGTCAGAATTCATGCTCAGTGTAAAACTTTTGAAGATTTCTATACCTTCAGCGTATATAGGAGGCAACTTACTGCTATGAACATACTGTATATAGTGATAAAATACTGACAGCATAAAACATGAACTTAGGGGAGGTTTTTATATATGTTTGTGCAGACCAAAACTGATAGACGTATTTCTGGGAGGTAAAAAGTAGTAGAATTTATCTGTCGTACAGCTCGTCATTGTTAGAGAAGAATATGGTTATTCACGAACACATTTCCTTAATATTGCATTCTTGTTTAGCCATTTTAGTAATTTATATGTGATCACTAAGGCATTGAATTATTATTATTATTATTATTATTATTATTATTATTATTATTATTATTATTATTTTTGGGTGGGTTGATATAGCACTGTCTTCAATAATTTTAAAGAAGCTTATAGAAACATTTGAGCTTCATTCTACAATATATATATATATATAGAATAAATAGTCACTGAGTATTTTTGTTATGCATGTAAATAATATTAATGCTATTGTTTCTTTATATTAACAGCATTAAACTAGCAAACTACTATTTTTCTGTATCTTTCTTCAATATGTTTCCTTCCTGGAGGTAAAATTCACTGTATCCTGTAAAACTGAAATATATAAATGAATGAATTACTGTAATATGTAAATAAAATATATAATTACAGCATATAAAGATATACACACACACACACTGTATATTGGATGTGATATACAGTGCAGGAAGTCCTAATTATTATGTCCCGTACCACTAAACTTTCTTCCCAATTATTATGTCCCGGACCACTAAATTTTGTCCCCAATTATTATGTCCCGTACCACTAAACTTTGTCCCCAATTATTATGTCCCGGACCATTTTACTTTTCGCTTAAATGACTGAAATAGGAGAACTCTTATAGTGGTCATCCATTATACAGGGACATTCACTCGGTGGTAGCCTCTGGGTATCACTAATGTATCTATGGGTTACAAGTTTGTTGGGGTTTTGGTTGTATTCTTTAAAAAAATTTTGATGTATTTTCGAGTGGCTATCTATCTCTTTTTCTCTTTTTTTCTTCTCTTTTTCTCTTTCTTCTCTACATTTCTCTCCCTTTTTTCTCTTCTCTTTCTTTTTCTTTCTTCTCTTCTCTTTCTTTTTCTTTCTTCTCTTCTCTTGTCGTTCTTTTTATTTTTCTCTGTCTCTTCTCTCTGTTTTCCCTCATTCTCTCTTGTATATCTTTCTCTTTTTCTCTGTCTCTTCTCTCTGTCTCTCCTCTCTCTCTCTGTCTTCATATTAGTCAAACTCCAGAGTACCAGTGAGTGAATTATCCTGTGTTAGCTTAAGTCATATACCTGAGACATGAGCCAGGTGGATTATCTTAAACCAGTATGATGGAGACTCTTTATTTCTTGTTTGATTTATTATGTTAATTTTATTACTCGAAGAAATAAAAAGAAATAGAGAAGGAATAGGAAGTTAAAAGTGATAAATATAAGCAACAGGAAAGGATAAAATAGTTTGGAATTTGGTGATGAGAAAGCATTAATTTTTTTTTTTTTTGTATTAAATGGTCCCATATTCTTGAAAATTAACTTAAGTTGATAGAAAAATTAATGTAACAAAAATTACATATACTGTACTCACACACAAACACATTCTATATTACTAATTTGTTTTAATTTTGTACCTTCGAATTCTTACAGATCGTTTAGCGACGAAAGTAGCAAGAAGAGATAGCCTTGCACAAAAATTAAAATGTAGACCAAACAAACAAGACCTCATCGACCGCAACATCATCCCTGTACAGTCTGAGAATGACAGAAAGGAGTTTAGGGAAGCAATTGGAGCCAAACTCACAAGGTAAGAATTAATATTATTATTAGTATATACAAGTTAGAAGGAGAAGGAAGAATCAAGGGCATGGCAGGATAGGGTAAAGGAGGGACATCCAGGAAGGACCAGTGTGTGTGTACAAAGGAGGTTAAAATCGTAATGTCAAGTGTTTTTTTTTGGGGGGGGGGGGGGAGTAGCTGATGGTTGATGCTGGGTGACTCGGGGAGGGGTAAACCAGATTTAGGGGTGATTTAGTGGAAGGGGTGGATATTATGACAGGATAATTAATCACCCATTGCTTCCTATTACAGCTATGTCACCCATTCCTCCCCATTACAATTATCACCCAGTCTTCCTCATTACAATTATCACCCATTCCTTCTCATTACATGTGACTTATCTGATTCCATCGTATCAGAGCATTCAGTGGATATTCAGTCACTCAGGCTTGGAGAGACAGGGCATGGTGTAAGAGCACTGTCTGGGGGGGGGGGGGGGGGTTTCTTAAAACAAATAAAATAAAAAATTTATGGCCACCTCACTTCTGGCTTCACCTCTGTTTTATATTTTATTATTCCCCTTTCATCAGTTTTTATCGCCACAGACTTACTAGCGCGAAAGATGATAAAAATATGTACCCCCAAAAAATTTAGAACAGCTGATTGAAGTAAAGAGACAAGGAAAAATCAGTAAAGAATGTAGTGAAGATTAAAGGCTGTAGCGGACCAGAAAGTAGGACTGTAATGTGGTGTGTGTGGGGTTGTGGAAATATGAAGTAGTATTTTTGGAGTGTGTTTACTCTTTTCTGACTCTCTTATTACACATATCTTGCACCACACTCCCCTACCATATCCCTTTCCAAGCTCCATTACCACATTCCTCTACCATATTTACTACCATATCCTCTACCACACTCCCCTACCATATCCCCTTCCAAGCTCCATTACCACATTCCTCTACCATATTTACTACCATATCCTCTACCACACTCCCCTACCATATCCCCTTCCAAGCTCCATTACCACATTCCTCTACCATATTTACTACCATATCCTCTACCACACTCCCTACCTATCCTTTCCAAGCTCCATTACCACATTCCTCTACCATATTTACTACCATATCCTCTACCACACTCCCCTACCATATCCCCTTCCAAGCTCCATTACCACATTCCTCTACCATATTTACTACCATATCCTCTACCACACTCCCCTACCATATCCCCTTCCAAGCTCCATTACCACATTCCTCTACCATATTTACTACCATATCCTCTACCACACTCCCCTACCATATCCCCTACCACAACTCCCTTACCACATACCCCTTCCATATCCCCTACCACACTCCCTTACCACACTCCTCCTACTTCCAGACTCCTTGATATGAGGCACCCTCATCGTATGGGTTATTTGCGCCAAAATGTGAAACTGAGAAAACCGTGTTTAAAGTTTTTCCAAATTCAAACATGCATAACGTTGTTATTTTTTGAGATACAGCACTCATTTTTCATGCATTTTGAAGATAAAGGACTGTACTTGCAGATGGTTCTTGCAATGTTGACTTGAAGCAACAAAACTCCCATCCGCTTATGGCATTTTTTTACTTTAATCGATATCAGAGTGTAGGTCCCGCCTGCTGGAGGGGTCATGACGTAGATAGCAGATACTCACTGTCATTGGCCAAGATGGGGGAGGGGGCTGTAGGCTGGCCGCTGTGATTGGCCACCCTCTCCTCTCACTCACTCGCTGATGGGATAAGAGCACCTTATGACACGAAAGCCAAGCCCATAATTTTCTGTTCGCCACAAATCGATGTTCTACCCTATTTTCAAAGGGCTTTCAACCTTATTTACAGTATAGTAAGGAGATCTTATCAACTACCATCGTATAGAGCTAGGCCGAAAATAGTGCTTTCCAACAAAAAACGGGTTTTGCCCGGATGGTCTGAATGGACCTTATGATGCGGGATGCCTCATATAACCCTACACAAAGTGCGAGGGAGTAAAGATAACAGATAGGTCAAAGAAATATTATCTAAGGAAGTATTTAAAGAAAAATACACACTTACAGTTCTATAATAGGACACCTGTGAGGAGGGTTTGGCATCAGGCTTGTGTACCCGGGTCTTTACCACTGGCTGGGCGGTATTATCGGCTAAATTGAAGCTCCTAATGTTGGTGGTGAGTGATGCTGGGTTGGCTACAGTGAAAGGTAACCCAGCTGGATTTTCTTAGGGCTTATTGGAACTGACACACCTTTGCAGAATACATTTGTTACAGGAGATAGAGTGAATAAAGGATAACAAATGAGAAAGTGTGTTGCTCTAAATCCTCTGTATCTAATGAGGAAGCAGGAGTGGGATTGCAGGATAAAAAAAAACTTAAACCTAAAAGAGTTACAGTATTCAGATAAAAGTAAAAGAAGAGAAGCAAATTATGATACACATTGCTCGGAGTGAATACACGAGGAACTACCTAACTTGTAAGGAATGATGGAGAATGTTACAGAGTTTTATTATACCATTGTTAAAAGATATTTAATGTGGCCAGCAATGATTGAGTTTTGTTTTTCATAATTTATAGTAAAATACAGTAGTGCAGATGTATGAAGGAAGCAAAACATTATAAAGGCATTGTAATTATTAATACAGAAATTATAATGGTGGTTATAATGTTAATTTTTAATGTATGGTATATTTCTCAGTAATTCACAGCTTATAATAATGTATAGTGCTTTCTTCATTCATATAATCTCTTGGCCTGTGAAGTTACTGGTCATGAGTTATGTAAGGAATGCCAGACATTGCGATGATGCTGCCACGGTTAGTCATATCCGGATACTCTTCGGAGCCGCGACGCTTAAGGGCAACTATGTATGTCATCCCACATTTCTTTCAACTCTTTCTTTTGTTAAATATCTGAGGCGTCATTTACGTCAAGCTATTAAATCTCTGTGTTCTGTGCAGCCAGTTGATTCTATGCCAGACACGTGTAGGGGCGAGCTGGTGTATATATAGATGTTAGAGGTGGCACCAGTCAACGTCATGTTTTTGTGCATGTCCTGAGCTGTCAAGGAGAAGTGATGGTTTCATAATTTTTTTCTTTACCGTCCTTATTCTCCTCGCTGGCCAGTGACTATGTATTACTGAATACTTGAGAGTTATTTGTTCTAGAAACTAAGACCTAGTGAATCATCATCATCATCATCATCAATGTTTTATGGCCATTTCTTTTTTATGAAAGGTGCTTATTAAACCTGGCAGTTCAAGCATATGAAACTCAAGCAATGACACTTTCCCAGCCATGAAAAGTTTAGACCCGTAGCTATGTTTAGATCTTTACAGGAAGTCTCTCAGCACTGTTAATATATCTTCACCTGTAAGTAGGTCGGAGGGAATATATTCAATGATCGTGGACTGTTATGATATTTTCCTCTCGTTAGCCGTGACCCATTCTTTCCCTTCATAGTGTGCGGCATATTAAGGATTTGTTATTTTTCCATTAACCTTGTAACTAGTGAGTGTTAGGGAAGCCGACTCACACAGAACTATTCCAAATTATCAACAACAACAAAAGTTTGAGTAAATAATATCACGCGTGGGTATTCTAGGAACCTAATCTCGCCAGGAGACCATTTCCGATTACTCAGTGGGGGAGCGTGAGAGTGGGGGATGGTTCTGCTCCTCCCAACCATACCACCAAGGACTTTATGGCTGGTTGTTGCAGTCAGGCCGTCATTGTTACTTTATGCTTGATATCACACTAAAAGAATCATTTCCACAACTTGCTATGTCATCACGAGAAGATTTTTGGAGTTTGGGTCACATCGGGTAGTGTGTCACCTTGAAGATACATCAGGTAGAGCGTAGAGTAGTGTGTCACCTTGTTTAGTGTCACTCTTACAGGGGATATATCATCTTCGTGTGACAATATAAATAAATAAGTACGTTAAGATATATTCAGGGGAAGGTATTTCTCTTTCGTAATTGTCGTGTGTGTGTGTGTGTGTGTGAGTCACATGCAGGAGATGGACTATGAAAATTGGTGAGGGGATGTGGCCAGGCTGGTAGTGACGTTAATGGGAGTTGTGAACCAAAAGGGGGTGAAGGCTGTCATGACATTTATTGCTATCTGGGAGTTTATTAGTCCCCAGGTAATGTTGTCACAGTGGACTATAGGATTGATCACTCTCACTTAGTCTGTGTGATGGTCTGTGTCTGTCTGTGAGTCTGTTGTTGATTTTCCTTTCCTGCTCACTACACAGTTACCACAGAAGAGCTGTCATCAAACTTAGCCAAAATTTATGAGAGAATAAGATAATAATATTCCATATAAAATAGATTGTCTCAGAAAAAAAAAAACCCTCGCCATCTGCAAACACTGATAAGGGGCATATAGTGTTGTGCAGTACACCTTGTTTAAGAGGTCTGCTTATGAATAATAGAATGTATGAACAAGTTATCATTATTTATCATTGGTTTTCATTAATTATAGTACAGTAATGTGTTTGTTGATTATTACACAAGATTATATCTACAGTAAGTACATCTACACAAGTGATGACACCTTCATAATCTAACTGGCTAAAACTTTGAAATTTGCATTATGCTACGAAAGCAAACATTCAAGTCAATTGACCTCCAATTGACAGCCGAGGGCTAGAGCACTTAAAGAGAAAGGTCATGTAGTTTTGTGGATGACCAGAATACATTATAAGTGTTCATGAGGTTCAAGTTTAAGATTAAGAAAAAAGTGAAATGATAATAAGATTCATTACTCATAAAGACAGAGGTGATGAATAAAGTGGTCAGCATCTCCTGTGTCTTATATAACCATCTAACAGATACTGTGTGTGTGTTAGCAGCTTTACTTTACAACACAAAGAAACATGTAATTCAAAACCATGACAAATTATAGAACTGCTGAGTTTTTTGGAGTTAAAAAGTCAAAAGTCAAGATCACAATGTTGAAAAAGACGCCAACTGCCGTCAGTTGGCACCTTGCCTGAGTGCAAGCTGGGTGTGGACGTGTTGTTTCCTGGACTGACGGTGGGGTGTCAGATGTAGTGTTTTCTCTATACTGTGCTTGGGAGTAATACCACCAACTTAATCATTGTTGCCAATTTTTCTGCACTGTACTTTAACATGAGCACATTAGTTTTGTATTTCAAACACCATGAATAAACCAGTGCTTGTGGAAATATTATATATAATTCTTCCTTTGTCCTTGGCAACATATGACACTCTACCCCTAAGAGACGGCACTGCAATTAACCTTCAGAACTGAATCTTTTACAAAGGTGGTCAACACTTACACAGTAAACATATTTCTGAACCCAGACTTGGTCCACCATAACCTGAATTATTACCTGCCTGGCTGGTTATTAGTTTTATGTGCTTTGTTTTAGTTGGGTTAGTCAGTTCAATGGATACTTCTGTAATCCTCACTGACTGACTGACCAGCTGAGAGAACTTTCTAACTAGCCTGCACTGATGCTTCTGCCAACATTTTGACCACTTGTCAGCCCCAGCCACTTCTGACTAATTGATCATTGAAATCTTTCATGTGTGCAAAATCTGCTTACAGTACTTGTACAGTATTCTGACCCACACATGCAAACATCTGACAATGTCTCTTCACTCTGATAAATATTGTACTTATATATATATATACAGTATGTAGATATATGTGTTATCTTTAAAGTGTATATATTTTATACTTAAGATAAAATTTCTTTAATCATCCCATTTTCTATATGTTAATTATGTGTGTATTGCCTTAGTATATCCTGAAGGGTGAGAAGTTGGTAAGTTGAGGGGGAGGAGGAGGTAATGAGGTTAGGGGGGAGGTGTGGGGAGGAGGAAGGTAATAAGCTGAAGAAGGAAGTGAGGGAGAGGGAGCAGTAATGAGCTTTGGTGGGGGGAGGGGCAGGAGTTAATGAGCTTTGGGGAGATTGGTGCAGGTGGGGCCAATAAGGGATAAGCCAGGACAAGGATGGCTTTTGGTGCACTGCCAGGACCATTTTAAGGGCTGGCAAAGTGGAGGTTATGAGAAGAAATTATTGCCACAGGTGAATTGAAACCACCAATGTAATTTCATACATTTGTGAATACCTGTACTAGCCTCTAGAGCATTATATAATAGGCAAGGTGTTAATGTTTGTATGTACTCTACTCTTGTTTTCCCTCATTGAATACATACTGGGTGATTACTCTTGGCAGTATAGTGACTGACTCTTTGCTGGTTTTCTGTGAGAGTCCTTGACCTGACAGTTATCACCCCTGGTCAAAATATAGAATCACATACCATCGTTGTCTTATTTTCAATATACTGTAGAGTAAACTCTGCCTTGAGATGAGAGGTCAGAGCCCTTCCATACTGTCATCAGTCATTCACTTTAATAATAAAAAGAATAATCTGTTTCATATTTCCACCATTAGTTGGATTATATTAATGTGGGCAGGTTAATCATGTGCCAAGCCAAGGGTCTGACAAAGTTAATGCAGTACACTGAACAAAAATTCTGTACAAGGCTATCTGAGTCAGGGTCTCTCCATTGACACAATTTTACATGCATGATATATATTTCAGTATATCTGTGTGTGCCAAGTTTACAGATGGTGTTTCTGATGATTGGTGGTGCTAAATAACTGTACATGTTCTCTCAATGTGCAAAATGCTCTGGACTGTTTAGAAATGAGAGACTAGTTTTCATTATCAGAGACAACATAGCCTCGTTATTAACAGTTTTGACTGATGTTTATTGCAAGTTACGTTTATATAACTGCCACGTACTTGGGGATCAACTTTACTAAACAAACAAAAAAACACAGGAGCATTGGCTGGTGTGCAAGTGGAGGGGGGGGGGGGGCAGTGGCTCACTAGGTGGCAGTCCTTGACAGTCAGGGAGTGAGGTGCCTCTCACACAACTTGCCTCACCACACATCTTGCAGAGGTTCTAGAAAGTAGTGTTCATTCATAGTGTGTTATGACTTGAGGAATATCATCAGTGTACAGACGAAAATGGTTGGCTCATGTAGATGTAATTTAAGCCTTTAAGATTTTAGCTTGTGAGTTAATGAAGTGTATGTGATAGTCCTGGAAACCAGGCATGGGCTATCGTGCTTCAACGCATGTTTGGAGATCCGAGTGTAACGGATGACTTGTGCTGAAAACAGTGTATGAAGAGCACGGCCGGTCCGAGCTTCAAAATAATACCTTTGCATATCATTTTGGTCTCAAATTTTTCTGTGATAATACAAAGCTGTGATCATGGTAGCCCAGAATTTTTGCCAAATGGCTCGTGAAGATGGTCTAGTTGTGATGACGATGCGAGAAGAGGATTGGTTAAAGGAACGGCGACGGCATTCTTGGGTAAAGGCTGTTATGGCCAAAATTTTAGCTAGGTAATCTTTTGTATTCTTGATTTTATTATAATACAGTATTGTATTGCTAAAACTGAGGTGCTGCCTTTTGTCATTTGAAGCTGTTATAGTAAAAGGGTAGAAAGTACTGACTTTTAAATTTATTATACTCCAGTGAATAATTTTATGGCACTTAATGATATATTGTACTGTACAGGCAGTTCATAGTGTACCTTATAGTTCACTGTTTCTGGCAGCAAAGAAAGGAATTAATTGGTCACTATATTTTTTTTTTCAGACGTTTGAGTTTACGACCCACAGCTGAAGAACTGGAGGAGAGAAATATCCTTAAGAGTAAGTAAATGTGTTTACTTTCCTGAAGTTGAATATTTAATCTCCACAAATTTTAAGTTGGGATTATTGAATGTTAATATTACACTTTACTCAGTGACTTTAGTTTTTAATGAAAGAGTTGTCTTACTGTAAACTTCTCATTGTTAATGATGGTTTGAGGAAAACTTGACAGGGTTAATAGTGACTTGAAGATGGGACATTGGTTTTTCCATTAAATTAACAATATGATGAATAGAAGTAAAGGTTCATTTTATGGGTCACACCGAGTACTTCAACCTCACTGGTCTTGGCAGGAACTACCCCAGAGGAGGCACGAAAACAGAAGGAGGAAAAGAGAAAAACCCTGCTGCGGAAGTTGTCATTCAGACCAACGCTTGAAGAACTGAGGGAACGGAAAGTGAGTACTGTACACAGCTATTTGTGTCCACTGGTTCTTTAATGTTATTGTTGGTAAATATATATTACAGGTCGAGGATCCTTCATCAGAAAACCTTTGGGGCCAATTGTATTTAGATTTTTAGATATTTTTAATTTTCAGAATCTGTGCGATACAATTTTTTTATACTTACACCACCACTTCCTGCTTCTTGCACTTAAGAAATTTTTACAGTAAACATGATTTTGCTTAGTTATTCTTCATCTCACTCAGTCTCTCACGCACTAACTCATTACTGGTTTAGTTGTGCTTTTATATTGTAGGCCATTATACAGTAAACATTATTATGTTTGGGTGTTTTCTAATATTGTAACTAAAAACTTGGCAGTGATTAGTTGTGAACACAGAAGTTTCTGGAGACGGTGGCAACCAGGTCAGTTGGCTGACTCAACCAACTGCTCTGTAGACTTCCATTAATCTATTCTAATGCAGCTTATTGCAATTGATATGTATTTCACTTCAATCTTGGTTATAGTTGTGGGTTAATATACTCTACAGGTGGCTTACCTTGGGCCCATTATGTACCTGTGTGACATATGTCTTCATACATTAGAGAGTCAGTCAAATTTCTCTCACACATAATTTTGGAAAGGATCCTCGACCAGTAATCATTATTGTTGGGAAATAAATACTGTATATTTAAGTAATTATTAATAGGTGTCAGCTGCTGGGACTTTAGGACTACTCTTCTGTTATCACTAATACTCTACAGTACTGTATATCCTAATTTATGATATATTAGTGTTTTATGTGTTTATTTTTAGTAAAGCTTTGGGTGTTGTATTCATAAGTCTCTCTCTCTTTCTCTGTCTATTCTTATCTCTATCTCTCTTTCTCTGTGTCTATCCTTACCTCTATCTCTCTTTCTCTGTCTATCCTTACCCCTATCTCTCTCTCTCTGCATCTATTCTTACCCCTATCTCTCTCTTTCTCTGTCTATTCTTATCTCTATCTCTCTTTCTCTGTGTCTATCCTTACCCCTATCTCTCTCTTTCTCTGTCTATTCTTATCTCTATCTCTCTCTCTCTGCATCTATCCTTACCCCTATCTCTCTCTTTCTCTGTCTATTCTTATCTCTATCTCTCTTTCTCTGTGTCTATCCTTACCCCTATCTCTCTCTTTCTCTGTCTATTCTTATCTCTATCTCTCTTTTTTGTTTATTGTCTCATAAATAACAGTCATATGAGTGAATCTCTCCAGGAATAATTTCAAGTCACATACTTAGTAGGGGTACATCTGTGTTGCCATCTAATCCATTTTTAATAGTTTAGAAGAAATTAGTATATTTTCGTCACTTAGAATATATGTCTTGTATAAATGTCTATAACACTATACCAATGAAATGATTTAGTTGAAGTGATCATCATTATAATCAGTTTTATTCATTGTTTATGGATGCAACTGCAGCAACATACAGGTGATTATAGTTTACATTGAGTGTCCTTATTATCTACGGGCGCCATCTGCACTAGAGACAGCTGCCCCGTGTTTAGTATTATGGGGTGTCGAGGGTGGCAACCACATTAGTCTATCATGTGGGAGCCAGTCACCTTTTGCTATTTATATGTGAGTGAATGGAGAGTAAAGCTATAGAATTTTCTTATGTAATGATGAAGGGATGAAAATTTTGTTGGTGTGAATTTTTTACATATATACAATAGTTTAGGTAATGAATAATAGAGAACTTTGTATAGTATTTGTAAAAACAAATGGAAGCTAAATTATGTCTTATGCAGTATTACTCACATATTTGAGAATTTGTTGTACCGGGTAATAAAATTCCCAGAAAAATGAAGATGATCTCAGAGGTGAAGAATTTGTTGAGTGTTTGTCAACATAAACACTGGCAAGCTTTCCACACTCATATCTCACCAGGGTCATGTTACAGCTGCTTATCCTTGTTTCTCTTAACACTTACCAGGTGTTTGTTTGAGTAAAATAATTTTTTTAACATAGTTTATCAGTGGTAAATGAGAGCACAGGAAATGCACGGGAATCTCTTATTACGCAGTTGTTAAGGATAAAGACACACTACCCAAGGTCTATAATAAGGTGGTGGTCTTCACCCGTTGGCTGGCTGCCCACCCTCCTTCTTTCTGTGACTGACAAGTGTTGCCAGATGCTTCCAAGGTTTAACCTTAATCCATTTCAGTTTGTTCTAGAATGAACAGTTTGAGAACATCTGGGATATTTAGTACACAGGATTTTTCAAATAAGACAAAGACTGTTGTTAGAGAAATACTGTAAAGAAAATCATTTAAATCTGTTCTGTGTGCGAGTTACGTAAGTGATTTGTGTACTGTATAGACGTGCCAAGTGTCACATACACCTGTATTTTATATGATCGAAACACTTATACTGTAGTTAAAAATTGTGTTTAATGTGTAAAATTAAGAACACTGCTTAATAATTGCCATGGAAATGGATGGCCATATATAAAGTAATAACACAAATGATAGTAAGTAATAGTGAATGGTTTGTGGCAACACTAGCTAGGTCTGGCAGGAGTACCAGTGACTGTTGCCAACTCTCACCTGAACATACCAAGAGACAAAGAGAAATATCAACTCACATATATGGATGTTAAGACGGATAGCAACAAAGGAAACTATTCCTTGTGTACGTTATTGATGGTAAAGTTATAAAAATATGTGTCGTACAGTCTTTTAACACATTTCTGGAAGATTTTAGTAGGTATATGTTTCTCTAGTAGTCAGATGCCTTAGTAGAGTGTTGGTTTTGTTGCTGGTATAGGGATTTCCTCTTGGTACATTCCCGACGTATGTGTGTCAGTTATTATTAGTTTTGTGTGTGGGTCTCTGAGGAAAAAAATTATTATATTTACATGCAGTGCCCCTCTCTCTCTCTCTCTCTCTCTCTCTCTCTCTCTCTCTCTCTCTCTCTCTCTCTCTCTCTCTCTTTCTATTTTTCTTTAACTGGCCACTCAATCGTCAGCACTGGACAATATATATCAATGACTCACTGCATATGGTTTGTTCTTATAGTAACTGAATTTCCATTGCCATTTCTGCCCCCAATCAACTGGCCTTTTGCACAGCTACTGACCAGCACTACCTTGCCTAGATTCCAAGGACACGCTGGACCTTCACAACTTTACGGTGTAATCACTTGGTCATCTAGGCTGTTACTCCATGCAGCAGCTATAGGTAGACATAGTTATGATCACTCTATGGCTTTCTTTTCCTTTTTATTTATTTTTAGTTTATTATAGATCATCGACATCATCTTCGGTGTTTTGCAGCCATTTTTCACGCTTGCTTTTGTTGGCCGTGGTTACCTGATGGCAGCTCTCCATGCAGCCTCTATCATTCACATTCTTAACTCTGATGTCCTTTTTTCTAACCTCTTCTCGTGTATATCTCGGCCACCCCTGGGTATTACAGAGGCCACACTGACACCTGACACACAGTGGTACTTAGACTAACAAGACGTTGATACTTTCATCTTAGGAGAGTTTTATTCTGTTTTGAACCCCGCATCACATATCTTTTACAGATCATACGCTTCAACGACTACATTGAGGTAACTCAGGCACACGAGTATGATCGTCGGGCAGACAAGCCATGGACACGTCTAACACCCAGGGATAAGGCAGCCATAAGGAAGGAACTTAACGACTTCAAGAGCATGGAGATGGAGGTTCATGAAGAATCCAAGCATCTTACTCGGTAGGTTGTGTACTTTCTATTCACCGTTAATGAAGTATAGATAAGTCAAAATATATTCGTATGCCTGTGAGATATTTTCATTCCTTACTATATTTGAAATAATATTAATGTTGTTAAAAAGGTATTCAAATGTACAAAAGGAATATATAATGGTAATTAGCTTCATCAAACATAAGTACATGCTTGACTGTACTCACCTCTACCACACCTTACCTGCCTCACATCCTTTCCCCCTCTCGTTGACACATGAAACCTCACTAGTCCCACAACTGTGCAGATATGTATCAGTATGTGTATCATAAAAAAAAATTTCCTCCTTGGCAGGTTCCACCGGCCTTGATTGGGGGTACGGCGTAGCAGGACAAGTCCATCGCTCCATGTGAAGAAGTAACCCAAGCAACTGAGGACTACTGTGTCTTGGCCATACAATATTCTTACCGCTGTCTCTATCTCTCCTTGTATCTCTGCTCCCTCCAGGTGATAATGGACATTATCTTCACCTTCTCCTACAAGAGTACTGTATATTAGTCAGAAACACTAAAAGGTCTTTAATCACACTGAAGACTCAACATTTGCATTGTTGTTATATTTGTAAATGCTGTGTAGCCCCTCTCTTATTATTACTATTCTGTCTCTTCCACGTTCAGTCCTGTATGGCAAGAAATGATGACTGCCTAATGTGTTATAGTCACTACATTTGCAGGCCATCAGCAACTTTAGTAGCAAGAGGTTTACATGTTGCTGGGTTTCTGAAGCTCCTTCCAGTTCATCTTGTACCAGTTAGAGCATATATATCACATACTATAGTTTACCATGTTTTATCAGTCACTGTGTATATGTATGCCATACATATTGATTATAGTGTGGTTCGTTCAGTGGTTTCTTGGTTGTTTGGACAATAACAGTTTAGTCATATATGCTAATGATTAGGAGAAATTTTTTACCACCCATGTTTTTTATAAAGAAATTGTTTTAGTATGTGTTTAACACAATGCAGAACTGTGATGAATGGGGTATGCTGTTAAATGTTCTCAGAAAATCCAATAACTGAGATTCCACTGTGTACATGCTTAACATGTGCACATTCTTAGTAGTGTACATGCTTAAAGTGTACACACTCATAGTAGTGTACATACTTAATGTGTGCACACTTGTAGTAGTGTACATGCTTAATGTGTGTGCACACTTGTAATGTGCATGTCTATTATGTGCACATTTGTAGTAGTGTACATGCTTAACATGTGCTCACTCATAGTAGTGTACATGCTTAACGTGTGCACACTCGTAGTAGTGTACATTGACGTGCGTTGTTGAAGCCCACGTGTTGCTGTGATACTGATGCTCTGAGTGATATTATGTGTTAGTCCTTGGGCCAGCATGTGTCATTCATTGGTGTTGGACTGACCACACCAGCATCTGTGCCAAGGAGGCACCATGGACCTGCATGGCCTCACTCACCTACACAGACTCAACTTTTAAGCCATTCTCACTTCAGTGAATGTCCAACTTGGGTGGAAACCTCTTTCTTAAAATTATATTAAGTGAAGTATTAGAGAATGATAGATTTCTATTGCTAGGATAAAGAAAAAATGTGAAAATATCTCACCTATTCTACTTGCTATTTTTGTAAAATTCTTCTGTTCCTTTCCTATCCATAATTTGTATGAAAAGTTGATTGTTGGCCTCATGACTGGGATAAACAGTTATTTGACAAAATGACCATCACGTGTATATTGACCTCTTGGTCACATGTGTAACAGAATGAGTTTGTTAGCTTCCTTGGTCCAGTTTAGGTGGCAACTTGTTGTGATAACCAACGACTGTAGAAATCCATAGTTTCTTAGTGGATACAATTTGTTTAGATTTTGTGTCCATGATTTTCAATTCTGAGAGGGAGATCATTAAGCATCTTTCATAATGGTGTTGTTATTAGTTTGGACAATCACCTTGTTACCAGTTGTTGTAAGTATTTTTTATCCTTTTTAGAATATACTTCATCAGTGTTTTATACATTTTTTCAGGAAGACTTAGAAAGCTATGACAGTGTAGCTTGGGTCCAAAAGGATGAATTTGAACAGTGCTTGGAATGAACTTTCTTATCCTTGAGGAAGGGCAGATATATGCAAGACAACTTGAAATTTTTATACTTTGAATAATATTATTTGTATTTTGCTCACTCCTCACCATTATTTCAAATTATCATTGCTCCTAGAACTTTCAGTGATAAAATTCATTTGTGTGCTGATAGAATTGGAAAATGTGACAAATCTCTCAATGTTAGAGTCCATCTGTGGAGTGTTGTGTACAAATGAATTGCCTTTTTAATGGGTGCTTGCTAGATGGGCAAATCTCTAGCTTAGAACCTCATAAAAACTTGTCCTATTTCTGCAAAAAACACCCCTCAAATGAACACTAAAGCTTTGGGTATGACTCAAAACGTTCTTCTTCATTTTAGGGAATTTGTGTTTGGTGTTTCACAGATTTCAGCAGCTCCGTTTTTAGTCACAATCATGGAAAGAGAAAATATTATTCTGTTTCGTTCTTATGCTGTACATTTCTGCATCGTGACTTTAACAGGTATTGGAGATAAAACACACCTGATTCTCTGTGATTTCGTTGACTGTACACATGAAACTTAAAGTTTTGAAATGTGGAAGCGAACATTACTCTTGTCTGATCGTCCAGTTCTCCAAGTGGTACTTTCCCTCCTCTGTGTGTTGTTGCTTGAGATGTGTGAAAGGAGCATTTTAACAGGCTGGTAAACTTTCATGGCCTTTTAAGTATTGTATAGATCACTTCTTCCATCTTCAGTATTGCAAATACAATATATGCAGTAGTATGTATGTTGAGATCTACACACTCGGCTGGAATGTCAGCAAACAACCACAAGCATCTTGTAGACTTCTGCTCTGTCTCTGTGAGATAGATATGTTGCAGTAAATATGCTCTGAGGATTCTGAATGCACTCTCATTTGAAGAGCAGCAGTATGCCAAAGCTGAAGAAAAGAAGATTTAGGATGAGCAAGCTATAGATATGCAAAATATTTTAGTATGCATTTGTATATCATCGCTGGTTGTAAATATTGTTACTGATTTGTATCATGATCTCAGAGATGTAATGTTCAAGGCTCCATTGATAAGTTCAACATGGCAACAGGTTACAGTACAGACCTGTTCAGTGTAAACTTTTGTAAATAAGATGTACTCATTACCCACAGTTGTGTACATACCTGATACAGCTTCTCCCGTCTGCCTGCTGCACCTGGGGTGGCATTAAAGCACAGTTCTTGGGGTAGGGAATTCAAGAAAATGTTCTCAAATGGTAAAGAAACGAATAAATGAACATATCACATGAATGATAAATATAGATTGTAGTTTTATTGAATAATTTTGAAGGTTAGTTATCCAATATGATTTTTTTCTCAATGAAGTTTGATTGTGGCATAGGCATGTTAGACGCCCACTGTAGTCACTCCTGTACTGTGCATAGTGCCATCTCCAGTGAGCCAAGTCATATAACATTTATTCTCCAGAATTTGTTGATTAAACAAATGTAAACCAGTTTGTCTCCACAGTAGATTCCAAGCGAATAGATCCCCCTTATATTAAGTGCAGACTGTGCAGTGTGGGAAGGAGACAATTCTCGGGATATGGGGGAGATAATAGTAACCTCGTCCAGTGCTCGGAGAATTTTTGTTTTTATTAATGTGCAACTTAATTCTGTCAGAATGATGCTATCTTCATTAAATAATGGTGATGTTTGCTGAAAGGAAAATGTGAATGACCAGCCTACCTGTAGAATGAAGGAAATCTTTCAAAGGCCCCATTATTTTAAGTTCCTCATGATCCCTTTCAGCATCCATTTACAGATCATTAAATGGTTATTTTAATTTTCATGCCAATTATATTTGTTAAAGTATTATTGCAAATCTAATTTGACATAATAAGGAGTGGTGGTTACTGTTACCTTTTGCTCACCTACAGATTCAAATAACGAGTCTTTGCTCAATACCAGCATTACCTGTATTATAGAGAAGACCAGTGAAGCCTCTCACTCAGTAGGCTTGAGCACCTCTCAGTCCTCTGTAGGGAAATTTATTACCTTTTTAGGTGTTTGTGTTTTCAGGAAGCATCACTCACCCCTCATCCCCCTGTACGTGTCACGAGAGTATCGCTGCAGGCAGTGGGTGTCAGCTCATATACCATCCTCATCACACGAGTGTATCTTTGTACATAGCCTTTACCAACATCCTGGAATCGTCTGTTATTCTCCTGCTTTATAACTAGCTCTGTCATTGCTTTATACTTGTTGGAATAAAACATCACCGTCTTCCACAGTCTGGTTTGATTTGACCTTTAACTTAATAGGAAATTAAGAGATTATCTAAAGAAAAATGTATATAAATTTGTGAGCTTATATATGTATGTATGGCGAGTATGTACTCTAAAATCATAATGCACATTAACCCTTTCACCGCGTGTCACGCACTTGCCATTTTATTCTGGCTACCGCCAGACGATTTTATTCAGCTTAGGGTAACCTCCTGCTGTGAAAGGGTTAAGGAGACAAACAAGTATGGGAATTTTATTTCCCTCAGATCATGGGTAGTCAGGTAGCCTTTGGTTACCTCAGGGAGAGGAACCCTGCCTTGCCAGCTGCTCCCATCCTGTGGGTTGTTGTTAGGAAGGTCATCCAGCTGTAAACCTTTACTTCAACATGTCTGGTGGCAACTGGGTAACCAGAGCTGTGTCCATCCCCTGTGCTGCATTTTCTAGGCTGGCACCCCAGGTTTGCAGTGTGAACAGGGTGGGACATCACATTCTGATCTTACCCATCAGGTAATCACGGTTAACCCACACAAGCATGAAAAATGGCCACAAAACATTGAAGATGATAATGATGAGGTGAGTGTGTTCAAGGTGTGGAATGGGTGGACTTGTTTATATTTATATGTATCTACACACTACTGCATAGATGCACACAGGGACTACTGTACACTAGACTCAAACACTACACCAGATGGAAGGTGTACAACAGGCTAGATACAGGTACTGATACGGTTACAGGTAGAGATGCAAGTATGTATAGTTACAGTTGCAAGTACAGGTACAGGTGCAAATACAAGTACAGTACTGTATAGGCAAAGGGGCCTCTCAGCTTCTAGTAGCCTCTCAAAGCCAGCCCCTAGTAGCCCCTCACAGCCAGCCCCTAGTAGTACCCCACAACTAGTCCCTAGTAGCCCCTTACAGCCAGTCCCTAGTATCCCCTCACAGCCAGCCCCTAGTAGCCCCTCCCTGGCAGCCCCCAGTAGCATTTCACAGCCCTGAGTATCCCTTCACAGTTAGCTCTTAGTAGCCCCCTCTGCCCTCAGTAGCCCCTCAGGCAGCCCTAACCCCTTACAACCCCCAGTAACACATTACAGCCCCTAGTATCCTCTCACAGCCCCTAGTAGCCTTTCACAGTCCCTAATAGCCCCTCACAGCCCCCAGTAGCCCCCCACAGCCCTTCACAGCCCTAGTAGCCCCTCACAGTCAGCCCCGAGTAGTATACCAAGCCCCGAGAGAGAGAGAGTTGATATTTTATATAAATTGAGAAATTTGGGTGAGTTGAAGGGGGCGGGGGGAAAGGTTGTGCAGACAGTGTCAGAAACAGTTGACATCAGTATATAGTACAGTAAGAGCTGATGGATGATGTCAATAAACAGGAACAACTGGTGAATGATGTCAATAGAGAGTGTAACAGAAGCTTGATGATGTCAGTAAGCAGGAACGGATGATTGATGATGTCAGTAAGCAGGAACAGATGATTGATGACGTCAATAAGTGGTAACAAATGATTGATGACGCCAGTAAGCGGGAACATATGATAGATAATTTAAGCCTTATAGAAAGGAGAAATAATAAGGTAGAGTGATCAAAGTTTGGTGTACAGTACAAGTACACACAGTACTTGTTCATATTCTCAGTTTACACGCACAGTATACCATGTGAATCTTTAATCTCCACATACAATACACTCATAGTGCTTCATATTTGTTTGTTTTTTGTCAAACTCTTAAATGGGGCAAATTTTATATCCCCCCCCCCTACATGAATTGCCTAGCTTATACTACAGGTAGTCAAGGGGCGACTTAATTGAAGCTTTTAAACAACTCGGAGGGCATTCCTCAGTCGAGGGTTCATACCTGGAGCTGGGGGACGGCCCCACTAGCCTTATGGTTGAAGAAGCCACAAGTTCGGAAAATTGTCAAGGCAAACTTTTTCTGAGTTTGTAAACTCTTGGCACACTCTGCCAGAGAGTGTGACAGCACCGAGAGTGAGCTCATTCAAGACCAGACTTGACTAACACTGGCGCAGGTGCAGATACATTCTGGAGCCAGTTCTTGCCCAGTACTTGCCAATGACGACATGCAGCCTGTCTGGCATTGAGGATCTGTTTGGTGGGGTTCTTGGCCAGCCAGATATTTGCCTCAGCCAGCCAGCCATTCACCTCGCCCAGCTAGCCATTCACCTAAGCCAGCCAGCCGTTCACTTCAGCTAGTCAGCCGTAAACCTCAAGCCAGCCTCAGAGAGCCACACAATCTAAAAGAAATAACAAACCCTTCCCCGCGTCCACACACTCTCCCTCCCACCCACCCACCCTTCCTCCTACCCACCCCCTCCTCCCATCCACACACCCACCTCCCATCCACACACCCTACCTCCCATCTACACACCCTAGAAAGAAAAATAAATTAATATTTGATGATTTTGATATTCTTCATGAGCAAAAAGCGAGTCATCAGTCGAACATAAACTCACGTCTCACGGCCTAAAACCTCAAATAATAATAATAATAATATTTATAATAATAATAATAGTTATAATAATAATAATAATAATAATAATAATAATAATAGTAATAATAATAAAAATAGTAATGGAAGTATTACGCTTATGCTAACCGTGGAGGCCAACTGCTTGTTTGGTTGTGGACTAGTTTAGTGACGTAAGAACGGATCGTTGACGAAGCTGCTTCGAAACTCAAGACTAATTTTCGTTAATAATTATCAGTTTTATTTTAGCTAATGGTGGATAGAAGTGATTTAAGAAAATTAACGAGATCATAGATGGCGGACCAATCGTGTATGGTGTTGTTTCCGCCGTCCAGTCGATTATTTTCATGTGAATCAGCAAAGCGAACCAATGAATAAAGGAATCGAAGCACCTCGGGTTCGCCACTCGCCAGTGATCATCAGAGATACGGCAGTGGTGGAGGCAACATGTGTGTGTG
The DNA here is from genome assembly GCA_958450375.1 of Homarus gammarus. NCBI lineage: Eukaryota > Metazoa > Arthropoda > Malacostraca > Decapoda > Nephropidae > Homarus > Homarus gammarus. The sequence continues at coordinate 131,207 of CAUDMG010001333.1, forward strand.
TGGTCATACAGTATTTGATCGCTATTTCCTGGATTTTACGTTCGCTGCTTGTGGATTACCTCGTGTTTGTGGCGTCGTGAGGACTTCCAGGACTCTACGTTGTGGTTATTAGCAGTTGAGTGAAGGTAAGGTGATAAAAAGTTGTGTTGTTGTACTGTGGGGTCCAGGAGGAGGAGGCGGTAGTGTGGCTCTCCGCCGTGTGTACAGGAGTTGTGGATGTGGTGTGGCTCGGACAGATAATGCTACTATTAAGATGGCTATTAACCTAAGTTAGCATGTGGATATATGAATAAAATCCTAGAATTAGTATTGGTGCATCGTTGTTGCAGAGCGGGGTACTTATCCTCCTGTACTGGGACCTTGATTTTGTATCAATTTATTGAGTAAAAATAATACATACATACATACATACATAAGGGTTATCGGCCTGGTTATGTCATGTTAAACACCTTGTTCAGTTGAAGTTTTTGTTAGGGTAAGAGTGGTAGGTATCGTCACCGGGGCCCATATGCTGCTAGTGCTGAAGTAAATTATGTAATGGGATCACTAACCAACATTTCCAATATAATTATTTGCCCTTGATAGTGTAGATACCTAGCGCGTCACTTGGATCTTGGGTTGTATATCGTAACGCGAGTATTTCTCTTTCACAAGTCCAGGGTTCGAATCGCCTCTGGTTTAAATGTATGTCTGACGTACAACGATTTCCGGTTTCCGTCTGCACCAACATTGGATAAACTAACCACCCAGATGGCTTGTGTCCCGATATCAGGTGTTCTTATATATGGTAAACAAAAATACTCAGCCTTTGGATACGCCCCTAGTAACTACGACACTAGCAACTTCGCCACTAGCAACTCCTCGTGTATTATCATTTTATATTTAGCCTTTCATCCAGTGGTTTGCCACTGAGGGAATTAGTATGACTGAACGTTCATAAATAGTAAATAAGGAACTCTGAGGTAGATTATTATTACACGTGGGCGACGCCATAATGTGGGGTGAAATGAAACCTAACCTCACCCCTGTAAATCAAACCAAGTGTGTCTGTAGTGATGATGAATTGTCTTATTATA
>CAUDMG010001333.1:132305-279805 GCA_958450375.1 Homarus gammarus
TTTAAACCAGAAACGATTCGAACCCTGGACCTGTGGGAGAGAAACACTCACGTTACGATATAGAACCCAAGATCCAAGTGACGCGCTAGGTATCTACACTATCAAGGGCAAATAATTATATTGGAAATGTTGGTTAGTGATCCCATTACATAATTTACATCAGCACTAGCAGCATATGGGCCCCGGTGACGATACCTACCACTCATACCCTAACAGAAACTTCAACTGAACAAGGTGTTTAACATGACATAACCAGGCCGATAACCCTGTATGTATGTATGTATGTACGTATGTATTATTTTTACTCAATAAATTGATACAAAATCAAGGTCCCAGTACAGGTGGATAAGTACCCCGCTCTGCAACAACAATGTACCGATACTAATTCTAGGATTTTTTTCATATATCCACATACTAGCTTAGGTTAATAGCTCTCTTAATAGCAGTATTATTTGTCTATCCACATGCTAACTTTGGTTAATAGCCATCTTAATAGCAGTATTATGTGTCCGAGCCACCACATCCACAACTCCTGTACACACGGCGGAGAGCCACACTACCGCCTACTCCTCCCTGGACCCCATAGTACAACAACACAACTTTTTATCACCTTACCTTCACTCAACTGCTAATAACCACAACGTAGAGTCCTGTTAGTCCTCACGACGCCACAAACACGAGGTAATCCACAAGCAGCGAACGTAAAATCCAGGAAATAGCGATCAAACTTTGCCTCAAATACTGTCCAACCACACGCACCACCACATACACAGATGTTGACGCCGCCATTACTCATACCTTAATGATTTCTGGCGAGTCGTGAGTGTCGAAGCTTTGAAATGCTTCGATTCTGTAATTCATTGGTTCGCTTTATTGATTCATATGAAAAACACCCACGTATTTATTTATCGACTGGATGGCAGGAATGATATGATACGTGATTGGCCGACATTTATAATCTCATTCGTTATCTCCAATTACTTCTAGCCATCATTAGATAAAATAAAATTGATTATTATTTACAAAAATTAAACCCGAGATTCGAAACTTCGTCAAATTCCCCGCTGTTTCACACTCAACTAGTCCACAACCAAATAAGTAATAGTTTTAACATCTTCAAATTCCATACGTGAAATATAGTTACATGCGATGTTTGTTTTTCTTAAGACATTCCAGGTTTGTTAAGATCTTTCATCAATTAAAATTTATTGGTCTTCCTATACGTTTTTTTTATGATAGTAAATAAAGTGTTGAACGACTGTGAAGTAAAGTGTTTGATGACTAAGGTTACCTCTTTAATACTTACAGGTGAGTGAAGAGATCAGCCAATCAAGAGTTACACTGGAGGCCTTCAACAAGCGGCGTGCCCACACACCAGTGACCTGACCTTCAACAAGCAGCGTGCCCACACACCAGTGACCTGACCTTCAACAAGCAGCGTGCCCACACACCAGTGACCTGACCTTTAACAAGCAGCGTGCCCACACACCAGTGACCTGACCTTCAACAAGCAGATTGCATACACACCAGTGACCTGACCTTCAACAAGCAGCATGCCCACACACCAGTGACCTGACCTTCAACAAGCAGATTGCATACACACCAGTGACCTGACCTTCAACAAGCAGATTGAACACACACCAGTGACCTGACCTTCAACAAGCAGATTGCATACACACCAGTGACCTGACCTTCAACAAGCAGATTGAACACACACCAGTGACCTGACCTTCAACAAGCAGATTGCATACACACCATTGACCTGACCCCTCCAAGCAGCAACAAAAATTGATTGGCTTACCATAGCCTGATTGTGTAATTCATGTATATAGATACCATTACCGTGTCTACCATTACCGTATCTACCATTACCGTGTCTACCATTACCGTGTCTACCATTACCGTATCTGCCATTACCGTATCTACATTACCGTATCTACATTACCGTATCTACATTACCGTGTCTACCATTACCGTGTCTACCATTACCGTATCTACATTACCGTATCTACCATTACCGTGTCTACCATTACCGTGTCTACCATTACCGTATCTACCATTACCGTATCTACCATTACCGTGTCTACCATTACCGTGTCTACCATTACCGTATCTACCATTACCGTATCTACCATTACCGTGTCTACCATTACCGTGTCTACCATTACCGTGTCTACCATTACCGTATCTGCCATTACCGTATCTACCATTACCGTATCTACCATTACCGTGTCTACCATTACCGTATCTACCATTACCGTATCTACCATTACCGTGTCTACCATTACCGTATCTACCATTACCGTATCTACATTACCGTATCTACCATTACCGTATCTACCATTACCGTGTCTACCATTACCGTATCTACCATTACCGTGTCTACCATTACCGTATCTACCATTACCGTATCTACCATTACCGTATCTACCATTACCGTATGTAATGAGACAAATCTCACATGAAGAAGATTACATATAGGTAGAATATTGATAGTATAAGAGTATAAAGAGAGGAAGACTTTGGTAGCGTGGCCGTGATAGATATTTACACTTATCGCATCTTCTACGTCAATACACATCTATTACGTCTTAAGGGCGACTTCTCAAACACTGCTTCGTTACAACTCTTTATTAATTACGAACATGACATGGACACATTAATAACACCTTCTATTGAAGTTACTAGGACATTATATTTACGTTACTAGGACATCATATTACGTTACTAGACACTGATTCTCGGACACGAACATGAAATGAATACACTTCCCACGTAAGTAACTCATCCCATGGAAAGCTCTGACAAACACTCACGTGACCTAGGGGAGGCCTAGCAGGTAGTCCTGGGTTGTCTCTATGGGAGACTGCTTAGCTGGGCGCCGGAGGGAAGTCTCGGTCCTGACCGGAGGCGACTGGAGGCGACCGGAGGCGGCTTGCCTCCGGCCCCTGACTTCTCTGGAGCAGGACTCGGGACGTGGTAGCTGGTCCTTCTTGGTTACGAGACACCCACTCTCTCTCTAGCTCTGCCTCTCTCTGACTGTCTCTGGGCTCTGTCTCTCTCTCCGTGTCTGCCTGTGTGTCCGAGGGAGGACTAGCACGTCCTATATATTGGGAGGCGAGCCCTCAGGTTGAGCTGGTGGGGGGTGGGGGGGGGGCGGTGAAGGGTCTCCTTACATTTGCCCTCGCTAATGTAGGGTCAGGTCTGGACTTTTTCAGAGACTATAAGTTGCATCTTCTGGAAAAGTCATCAAATGGGGCCGTGTGACATGAGAGGCCCTGGTTGATTTGTGGCCCCTTGAGTTGGGCTCCGAGGGTTACATTTGACCTGGCTAATGTGAGGTCAGGTCTGGACTTCTTTCTGCGGTGTAGGATATTGTGTATATTGGGAGAGAGTCGGCTGGTGCCTTCTTACATGTTTGTTGGCCGTGTGACATGGGAGGGGAACCTGGCTGATTTATAACCCTTGGTCAACCGTGAGAGTTATCCTACACTTGACCTCCCTAATGTCGGGTCAAGACTGGCCTGTCTCTGAGATGCAAGCTGCGGTCTGACAACCCATCACTACACGTATCTACCATTACCGTGTCTACCATTACCGTATCTACCATTACCGTATCTACCATTACGGCATCTACCATTACCGCATCTACCATTACCGTATCTACCATTACCGTATCTACTATTACCGTATCTACCATTGCCGTATCTACCATTACTGTGTCTACCATTACCGTGTGTACCATTACCGCATCTACCATTACCGTATCTACCATTACCGTATCTACCATTACCGTGTCTACCATTACCTTGTCTACCATTACCGTATCTACTATTACCGTCTCTACCATTACCGTCTCAACCATTACCGTGTGTACCATTACCGTATCTACCATATGCGTCTCTACCATTACTCAATACAAAAGAAAATCGCTTATGGTGGTGCACAATAATTGTCAACACCCCCACCCCTACCTGGACCACAAGTAGAGGAGCGTGAGGAGGACCAGGTGCGTCAGGAGGGCCAGGTGCGTCAGGAGCGTTAGGTGCGTCAGGAGTGTCAGGTGTGCCAGGAGCGTCAGGTGCGTCAGGAGCGTCAGTTGCGTCTGGAGCGTCAGTTGCGTCTGGAGCGTCAGTTGCGTCTGGAGCGTCAGGAGCGTCAGGTGCGTCAGGAGCGTCAGTTGCGTCTGGAGCGTCAGGAGCGTCAGGTGCGTCAGGAGCGTCAGTTGTGCCAGGAGCATTAGGTGCGTCAGGAGCAGCCAATAACCAACGGAGTATTGTACCTGAGTGATGGGGAGCAGCGCCGGTGTTTACTTACAACTCCTATGAGGAAATGAATCTCATTGGGAACTTGCCGACAACCTTGCCGTTATCAGCCGGGTGGACAAGGTATCCGGTTAGGTTAAGTTAGGTTGAAGCCAACTGTCGTCGCCGGAGGAAGGATGAGGAGGAGAGAGAAGGTGGTGTCCCCAGAGTCATGCTACATCCTGTCTTGACAAACCCCATCCTTCCCGATGCCTTGGAAATCTCTGTTTTTAGTGATGTATTTAACACCTAAGCCATGACTGAGAGTGAAAGGAGTTGTACCTTTGTTTACAGATGGTCGCCCGGTGATTGTAATAATATACACCTACGAATTATATGATGAGGTGATTTTGTTAAGTAACTGGCCAGGTCGTGATGGACGCCCACGCACGCCCACGCACACCCATGATACCCAGCCGTTGTTACTATTTGGTCCGTGGAGACAAATATTAGACAAAAATGTTCGGATGGAGAGCTGGGTGGTAGGGGATTCACCTACAGGTGGGTGCAACGTGGCCTGCGATCAACAGGTGAGCAAATGATTAATCGAGAACATTAGTATACAACAGCACACGTGCGCACACCTGGTAACTCTCCCCCCCCCCCCCACACCGTTACAAAGGTCTGCTTACACCAGGAGGTAAAATGTGAGGAAACGTCAGGAATAAAGCTGCGTCTCTTAGTCGTGTTTCCTTCACTACCAAACCACCATCTGGGCCTTACGCTCTCAACCACACCTGGCCAGTCCACCTGTCGTGGCTTACCTCGTGATCGGTCATCTCCCTCACAAGTGTGTACTACGCTTACTCCCACTAAAGCAAGATTTAGCCACCGTGTACAAACTAAGTGTGGCACTGTGTGGCACGGAGGAGGAGGGGGAGGGCGACAGGGGGGGGGGGGGGTACATGTAAATACATAAAACAAATTATTTTCGTTAAAACAATTTATGTAATATTATTTAAGAATTTCGAAAATAATAAGAATTTATAAACACATTATGTATAATTTATTTAAAAAATATAGAAACTTTGAGGGAGAAATCTCCCATTTGGGAGCTTCAGGTGGCAGCCATGCACTACAGTTTGTGTTATACTCACATTATGCAAAGATTTAGCAATTTTATTATGATTACCTGAATAAAACTGTCTAGATAATGTATTTACAGTCCTAATACAACAAACCCGACCTTTTTATCTCCCATAGTAAGTTTGTTATGACTCAATATGTACAAAGATCTTTGGCGCTCGGAGGGAAAAAAATCTGTACCTAGCAAAGTGTTAATTTTTTCACAACTTTTATTCTATAGATATTTTTTGGCTAAACATGTACACTTTACAGTGGAAGAAAGTTCATATTGCAATCACGTGTAACGAAGGTATAGAATAAGATACAAACATTTTCATTATGCGATTAATCATATAAAACTGTATGCAGATAATTTATTTACAAAGCTAATGCAACAAACTCCAAGTTTTTATCTCAAATCGCAAGCTAGCGGTGAGGTTAGCAACCATACCAGCCAGTCCCGGAGATTTTGGCAACTCTGTTACCTGGGCTACACTTTACAGCAAGCAGACTCGCCAGTCGTATTCTCCCCCGACGACCTACCACCATCAACACCCCGCCCACTGCTGTCCCCGCCTCACACAGCAGAAGGTAGGGCTGTCTACTGCCTCACTCTTGCTGCTCTTTATATATCTAAGGACCTCTCTGTCTCATGTACTGCTCGCTACTTCGTTATCAGTTTCACTATATTATCTATGTTCGGTTGTTGTTCTTTGTTGTTGTTCTTCTAGCTGCAGTTTAAAATTTCAACTTATTTTAAATTCCTTGCTTACAAAAGTTAATTTTAGCAAGAGAATAATATAAATCAACGCAATAGACAAAATGTTTTCTGCAACTTGCACGGGAGTTGATCTTTTGTAGAGCTTAATTTAAGAACGTGCCAAATGACCTTAAATAATGAAACAGGAAATAATTTAAGCCAAGGACTAAAATTATCACGAAATCGCAGTCACAATAAAGGAAAGAATCTGTTGAACACAAGAGAATAACAAATTGAACGACTCATAAAGAAACAGATCGCTGAACATCCGTCACAAAACATCAAAAACATCTTCACCTAATCAACACCATAGTGTACAGTGCGTGGCACCAGAGTGTACAGTGCGTGGCACCTGAGTGTACAGTGCGTGGCACCAGAGTGTACAGTGTGTGGCACTAGAGTGTACAGTGCATGGCACCTGAGTGTACAGTGCATGGCACTAGAGTGTACAGTGCATGGCACCAGAGTGTACAGTGTGTGGCACTAGAGTGTACAGTGCATGGCACCTGAGTGTACAGTGCATGGCATTTGAGTGTACATTACGTGGCTATGAGGTGACATGTTCAATGCACGTGATAAGGTGTGCCCACGGGAAGCTGGGTCATACTATGTTCAGTAAAGGCATAAGTAACTGGCTCTCTGGCCACCTGAAGAGAGCAGTAGTTTGATATCCTTGACTAGAGGAAGACGTTATTTGAGAGCTGCAGTGGATGGCTCCGTCTTCCCTCGAGGGGGAACGGAGTACCCATACCGTTCTCCCTCGATGGGTCACTCACAGCAACTTATATCGTAAGGACGTGACCTAACGTTTATATTACATAAACGCCGTCCCTTTCTCATTCACTCATATACAGTGGATCTTACGGTCGATCTACACTCAGGAATATAGATACAATCCTTTTATAATAAAACAAGGAACTACCATTTGGGTTTCGTTACTTAAACCCAAATAATAAATATATGTGAACGGCCTTGTTAATTGGACAATCCAGCCGATTCATATAGGTGGCAAGTGGTGTGTACGGATTCTTAAACTGGTAGTTGTATCAGACTTTTTGTGTTTTTGTGAAAAACAGAAAACACCCAACAGTGACGCGTTACATAATCCTAGTGTTTAAAACAATATCCCGTATTGAGACGATATTTAGTGAGTGCTCCTCATCTCTGACACCCTCAAGAGGTGCAGAATTATTCCCAATAACCGCAATTGAGTTATTGTTGACGTGAAATCCCTGTTAACGACAAGTGGGAAGGGTCAGGAAAGAGTCTTATCAGCGCCTGACCATTCTGTGGAGTATTATTCCCCTGTCGTGAAGTGGATTCACCCGGCGTTCGTCATGCAGCGCGCCCGGACTCACAGTGGAAGGGAAGAGTGCGGTTATCCACCCACCACCCCCCACCTGGATCCACCTGTGGTTTCGCGATCGTTGATTGCAGTATTTCCAGTGTCATCAGACAGTCCCCCATATATATGGGATTGCAGAAGATTTGACATTCAGTGGAGGCGACATCGTATCAGCGCATTGCCTACAGTGGGAGGGAAGATTGACGTCACCCACACGCCGACTCCCACCCCACAACAGATAGCAGCTAGATGGATCGCGTTTTCTTTACAGACGCCTAACTCCTGTAATACTGTAGGTATTTAAAGAGTAAAATACTTTATACACAGTGAAATTCTACAGCTTCTCAAGTGATTGTTACAACTAACAGTCATATCACCATATACACAGTTGGTAAAGGTAGAGGATTATGTTTTCCCAATTACTGTGGCAGCGCTGGTTTAGAAGAAAAAAAATATATATATACATATATAAAATGTAAATATGCAGTAGCAATCAAAGATATTGTTTTGTGTTACATTTACTACAGCGAGGAGAGGGACAGCTAGGGTAATTCCCGCCCCTCCTCACAGCACTTCTATAGCGGCGTCGTTAGTAGCGGCACTAAGCAAAGTTGAAGTGTTGTCAGTGCCGGTGAGAGTGGATAATACTGGATTGGCTCTTGATATAGACACAGGTGCTTGCACTAATGTATTGGCCTTGACATCCTATCAAGAGTTACAACGTAAATTCCCTCACCGAGACTTCGTATGGCGAACCTAGTAACGCTGAGCTCGAAGGAGTTTCAGGTACTCAGCTGAGCAACAAAGGAATGGTGACGTTACCACTCAGATTCTCAAGACGTGGTACTCCCTTCTACGCGGACTTTATATAGTCCAGCAGTTTAAATTGCCAGCCGACGGGTTACTTGGTGTCCCAACCCTTAAAACGAACATGATAGATGTTCATCCACGTAATAATACTATTACGTTTAAAGGTGTTTCCTATAAAGCAATGAGCCATTCTGAACCTATGCTCACCGCTATATCGAAAGTGTTGTCCACCAATCCTATTACGAGGAAGGCGGATCATGCGTCAGAGCTACCTCTTGACCTCAACCCCACACTTTCCCAGCGTGATTACAGCAGCAATAGTTGGAAGATAATACCTGCAATTTTGAAGAGTACTCTCCATTACCAGAATGAGGAATTCACCAACGCAACGATCCTGTGAGCTGAAGTGAACATTAGTTTCTGCAAATGATTCGTTCACTGCCCAGGGTGTGACAGGACGTGACTGCAGTTGTTGTGACTACTTATCAATTAACATCCTGTCAACAAAATTCTTTCGTATGGCGTGAACAGTGCGTGGTACCTGAGTGTACAGTGCGTGGCACCTAAGTGTAAATTACGTGGCACCTGAGTGTGCATCACGTGGCACCTGAGTGTACAGTGCGTGGCACCTGAGTGTAAATTACGGGGCACCTGAGTGTACAGTGCGTGGCACCTGAGTGTAAATTACGTGGCACCTGAGTGTACAGTGCGTGGCACCTGAGTGTAAATTACGTGGCACCTGAGTGTACAGTGCGTGGCACCTGAGTGTAAATTACGTGGCACCTGAGTGTACAGTGCGTGGCACATGAGTGTAAATTACGTGGCACCTGAGTGTACAGTGCGTGGCACCTGACTGTAAATTACGTGGCACCTGAGAGTACAGTGCGTGGCACTCGAGTGTAAATACGTGGCACCTGAGTGTACAGTGCGTGGCACCTAAGTGTAAATTACGTGGCACCTGAGTGTGCATCACGTGGCACCTGAGTGTACAGTGCGTGGCACCTGAGTGTAAATTACGGGGCACCTGAGTGCACAGTGCGTGGCACCTGAGTGTGCATTACGTGGCACCTGAGTGTACAATGCGTGGCACCTGAGTGTAAATTACGTGGCACCTGAGTGTACAGTGCGTGGCACCTGAGTGTAAATTACGTGGCACCTGAGTGTACAGTGCGTGGCACCTGAGCGTACATTACGTGGCACCTGAGCGTACATTACGTGGCACCTGAGCGTACATTACGTGGCACCTGAGTGTACAGTGCGTGGCACCTCACTGTGTGTGTGTGTGTGTGTGTCCATGGCATCAAGTAACATGAAACTATCTCCTCAGAATGGCCTCCCTCGTGTATCAACGTCTGAAGATGAAGTTTGGTCAACTCCTGTGCCTCTGTGTGCTGCTCATCTCCGTCTGGATCTTGACCAACAAATCAGGTTGTGTAAACATCTTGTCCGGTGTTCCTCTCTGGTGGGTAGTGTCTGTGCCTCATGCCCCATGCCCCATGCCCCATGCCTTTACTATTACTACCTTATGTGTAATCAGTATTTACAAATTGATCTCAATATTTACTTTTAATTTGATCAACAGGTAAGTTTGTTGTTATATGACCTGACGACAGTGTAACAAAAGCTTGTGTCTTTCTTGTTATGAATTGTCTGTGTTCAAGAGCTCCTGCACTAACACACACACACACACACACCTGTCTATATTACTGACGCTCTTGCTCACTGTGCCACCAGGGACGACTCAACGCTTTAATGAGATATTCATTACCAAGACTTCCATGGACTTGAAGGGAAAGGCTCCCCAGCCTGAGCGAGCCCTGACAGACGCCACCTACCAAGGGGCAGCCCAGGATGACCCAGCACTGGTCACCTACGTCAGTCACCTCATGAAACCTCCTTCCACTCTGCCTTACAACCTCACTCATCCAGAAAAACAACATTTCTCACAGTTTCGCCAAACTCAACACGCTGATGCAACTTATTTCCATGGCAAGGTGAGCAATATTATAATGTCTGTTGTGAGAAGTATTACTAGCTAGTATTGATCTATCTCTAACTAGCAATGATGTACCCTTAACTAACTAGCGCTACTGTACCACAGAGAGAGGGCTTCTTCGTGGAGGTGGGTGCCGTGGATGGTGAAACCCTCAGCAACTCCCTGTACTTGGAGAGAAACCTCGGATGGTCGGGGCTTCTTATCGAGGTGTTCCCGACAACATATAAAACGCTCCTCCAGAAACACCGGAAAGCTTACTCCATTAACGCAGCTTTATCTTTCAACACCTCCTCCACCGAAGTCAGATATGTGTAAGTCGAATCACCTAAGGTTAGTGTTAGCTTAAGTTAGGTTAGGTTAGCGTTGGGTTAAGTTATGGTTAGATTAAGTTATGTTAGATTAAGTTAGCGTTTGGTTCAATTATCGTAAATTTAGATTAAGTTAGCTTTAGATTAGATCAGTTTAGCTTTAGGATGTTTAACTTTCAAGAGACTAATTTATATATACGGGTATAACTGTATTATTCTCTTGTTTATATAGAAAACGCGGTACATTGGGTATGTTAGGTCGCACCTTCTCGGACCACGGGGAGAGGATTCAGGCCATTCCTCTGTACACCATGTTGCTGGCTCTTAATACTACAGTCATTGATTTCTTCAGTCTCGACATTGAAGGGGGTGAGATGAAGGTGAGCACAGGTGTTGTGTTACTTACTGTGTGTTGTGTTACTTACTGTGTGGTGTCTTGGGTTACTGTGCTGTGTTGTGTTGTATTGTATTTTGTTACTGTGTTGTGTTGTGTTGTCTTTCTTACTGTGTGTTGTGTTGGGTTGAAAGTTATCTTAATTCATTATGTACTTATACTGTTTTGTATTCCAACACACACACACACACACACACACACTTAGTCTAGTATCATACTTAATGTTAACATAATCCCACATTAAACTAATCTCTCTGTATTTTGGTTTAAACTAAATGTCCTAATCTTCAGGTAAGCCATTATAAAATAAAATATGTATAACATTGTTTACATTACAGGTGTTGATGACTATCCCTTGGGACAAAGTCAAGGTTGGACTCTTGGTGGTCGAGTCGAACCTTATACCTGAAGGTCGGAAGTTCTTGGTGGACTATATGACCAGCAAGGGCTACATGTTCATTGACAACAGAGGCATCGACTCGTGGTTCATGCTACCCGAACTTGTGAACCAATACATCAAGAAGCATTAAAACTTTCATGTCACCTTAGACACACCTGAGGCTCCTCGACCTGGTATTGGAATTTGACAACACAACGAGAACGATAAATACGTCATGACGACATACCGACAACACAACGACACAACGACAACACAACGACAACAAGCCTATGCAACCTTTCTCAATCCACTGCAACAACAGTTTCAGTACCTGTGTTAAAATCATCAGTGACTCCAACCTGTCGTATGCGTTAACACCAAACTTTCATTTATGTTTTGAATTTGCCCTAAGAGCAAAGGTTAATATCTCTTCCTGACAAACTATGAAGAAACTATTTATTACCTTGTCTTATGTTCTATTATCTATTAAATATAATAAGTGTCTTTCATTTGACGTTACTATTTTCATGTGAACTCTGTCATGGTAGCCGGCCAGTGTGTCTATGTGATCTCTCTCTCCCACCTCCTCCCTGATAATCAGATGCAAATATGTACAGTATGTAAAGACAATGGTAAAGTAAATCTTCCTCATGTCAGTCATTTTGACCAAGGGTTAATTAATTCTTGAGGGAGGGAAGGAATATATAACGCTGGTTGAGACTTGTGGTATTTTATTATACAATACTCCAGGAAGGATGTTTGGGCTGTGGTTTCATATTGAACTGTCTCACTTGTTAAAACTTGCCTGAATGAGTGTAGGGTAGTCGCTGGTACCTTTGATGAGGTCACCTTTGATACAGTCGTAGATTGGTTGATAGTTGAAGTCGTCACAGCTGCCCTGGGTTGTACTTGTAATTATCTTAGCTTGTACGTAAAACAAGACACACAGGTAATGTTCTCTTCACTAGCTGTTTCTTGGTTTAATGTAAACACAAGTGGTGAATTTCCAATTACTGTATATTGGGTAGTAATGTCTGTTCAATTATTTGGTATTGACAGACTAATGAGCATTAGCTATTAGCTTCTAATTAGCTTATATATTTAGAGAGGTACAGCCTAGAGATCTGGTCTCACGACACGACTTTAGGGTATCGTGTCAGGCTGTGAACTGGTGAGAACTGGGCTGAGCTCTCTTGAGTCTGGTGACTGGTGGTTGGAGAGTAGCCACACTTCAACACGGCCATTAACTAAACAGCCTACCACACACTGAGGGTTGAGTCTGTAGTTTTATGGGCTGTCCACCCAAGAAGGTGTGAAAGAACAAATGTGTATGGGCTGTCCACCCTAGGGGGTGTGACAGAACAAATGTTTATGGGCTGTCCACCCTAGGGGGTGTGACAGAACAAATGCTTACGTAGCTGTATGCTCAATAGTCTGGGTGATAGAATGTATATAATGAATATATGTCATTAGCCCATATTTATATAATATTAATGTGTCTATATGTGAGAGGCTTATACAAGCAAGCACAGGGTTAAGAATGTGCCGAAATAGAAGTACGAGTAAAACTTTAGGTAGTACAAGCATAAATACAAGTACAAACACAGCTACAAGTACAGCTAGAACTAAAAGCACAAACATAGCTGCAAGTACAGCTAGAACTACAAGTACAAACACAGCTACAAGTTCAGCCAAAACTACAAGCACAAACACAGCTACAAGTACAGCCAGAACTACAAGCACAAACACAGCTACAAGTACAGGCAGAACTACAAGCACAAACACAGCTACAAGTACAGTCAGAACTAGCAGTACAAACACAGCTACAAGTACAGTCAGAACTAGCAGTACAAACACAGCTTCAAGTACAGCCAGAACTACAAGTTGTATAGTTTATAATGATACACAATTTAAAAGTTTTAATGCTTCTTGATGTATTGGTTCACAAGTTCGGGAAGAATGAACCACGAGTCTATGCCTCTGTGGCCAGCGAACTTGTAGCCCTTGCTGGTCATATAGTCCACCAAGATCTTCCGACCTTCAGGTATATGGTTCGACTCGACCATCAAGACTCCAACCTTGACTTTGTCCCAAGGGATAGTCATCAACACCTGTGATGTAAACAATGTTGTAGATATTTTATTTTATAATGGATTACCTGAACATTAGGACATTTAGTTTAAACCAAAATACCGAGAGATTAGTTTAATGTGGGATTATGTTAACATTAAGTACGATACTGGACTAAGTGTGTGTGTGGGGGGGGGGGGGGGGGGGAATGGAGTTATGGAATTTAATATACTCAGTTAAGCTTTTCACCTATAGCAACAGTATTAGCAAATAATGAATTAATATAACTCTCTATACACACCACAACATAGTAACCCAGCACAACACACAGTAACACAGCACAACACAACACCTGTGCTCACCTTCACCTCACCCCCTTCAATGTCAAGACTGAAGTAATCAATGACTGTAGTATTAAGAGCCAGCAACATGGTGTACAGAGGAATGGCCTGAATCCTCTCCCCGTGGTCCGAGAAGGTGCGACCTAACATACCCAATGTACCGCGTTTTCTATATAAACAAGAGAATAGTCCAGTTATACCCTTATACATAAATTGGTCATTTGAAAGTTAAACATCCTGAAGCTAAACTGATCTAATCTAAAGCTAGCTTAATCTAACTTAATGCTAATTTAACCTAACACTAACCTAATCTAACATAACTTAATCTAACCATAACTTACCCACCCTAACCTAACTTAAGCTAACACCAACTTCAAGTGATTCTACTTACACATATCTGACTTCGGTGGAGGAGGTGTTGAAAGATAAAGCTGCGTTAATGGAGTAAGCTTTCCGGTGTTTCTGGAGGAGCGTTTTATATGTTGTCTGGAACACCTCGATGAGAAGCCCCGACCATCCGAGGTTTCTCTCCAAGTACAGGGAGTTGCTGAGGGTTTCACCATCCACGGCACCCACCTCCACGAAGAAGCCCTCTCTCTGTGGTACAGTAGCGCTAGTTAGTTAAGGGTACATCATTGCTAGTTAGATACATCAATGCTAGCTAGTAATACTTCTCACAACAGGCATTGTGATGTTGCTCACCTTGCCATGGAAATAAGTTGCATCAGCGTGTTGAGTTTGGCGATACTGTGAGAAATGTTGTTTTTCTGGATGAGTGAGGTGGTAAGGCAAAGTGGAAGGAGGTTTCATGAGGTGACTGACGTAGGTGACCAGTGCTGGGTCATCCTGGGCTGCCCCTTGGTAGGTAGCGTCTGTCAGGGCTCGCTCAGGCTGGGGAGCCTTTCCCTTCAAGTCCATGGAAGTCTTGGTAATGAATATCTCATTAAAGCGTCGAGTCGTCCCTGGTGGCACAGTGAACAAGAGCGTCAGTAATATAGACAATTGCGTGTGTGTGTGTGTGTGTGTAATAATAATAATAATAATAATAATAATAATAATTAACGGTTTATTGACAAGTTCTGCAGCCCGAAGGCTGAAAATATACATTGGACATAAATGACTAATTACATACAATGGTGGTTTAACAAAAGCCTTCATTAGAGATAGGTAAAGGAACATACAGTGAACATTCAGATTAATGTAGGTGTTGAACAGCAAACACGTAGTGTAGTAACTCTCTCCCAGATGGTGTAAGGAGGGACCTGATGTGGTGTAGTAATTCGCTCACAGATGGTGTTATGAGGGGCCTCACGTGTAGTAATTCCCTCACAGATGGTGTTATGAGGGGCCTCACGTGGTGTAGTAATTCCCTCATAGATGGTGTTACGAGGGGCCTCACGTGGTGTAGTAACTTTCACAGATGGTGTTATGAGGGGCATCATGTTGTGTACGAATTCCCTCACAGATGGTGTGTGTGTGTGTGTTAGTGCAGGAGCTCTTGAACACAGACAATTCATAACAAGAAAGACACAAGCTTTTGTTACACTGTCGTCAGGTCATATAACAACAAACTTACCTGTTGATCAAATTAAAGGTAAATATTGAGATCAATTTGTATATACTGATCACACATCAGGTAGTAATAGTAAAGAGCATGGGGCATGGGGCATGGGGCATGAGGAAGGGGGCACAGACACTACCCACCAGAGAGGAACACCGGACAAGATGTTTACACAACCTGATTTGTTGGTCAAGATCCAGACGGAGATGAGCAGCACACAGAGGCACAGGAGTTGACCAAACTTCATCTTCAGACGTTGATACACGAGGGAGGCCATTCTGAGGAGATAGTTTCATGTTACTTGATGCCATGGACACACACACACAAACACACACTATAAAAAAAATACTACTACTACTTTGCTGACTCGGAATCGAGTATGATGATTATCCAGGTATGATAGAATGATATGAGTTATTAAGGATGTCACCTTCGTTGCTAAGCTCTGAGGTGACTAAAGAGGCCGATACGGGACCGGCAGGGTCGTCCACAGATATTGCACGTGTGGGGGTCTCCATCTTATGATGTCGCACGTGTGGGGGTCTACATCTTGTGCGGGAGGAGCGACGGCAGCGTCTTTCCGGCATTGAGGCTTATCTGCCTCGGTTTGCAGTCGGGCTAACTCGAAAGTATTGACACCTTCTTGTATGGTGTTCTTCCAAGCATATCTGATCCTATGTTGAATTTCTTCATCGATATTCGCGGTGGTGGACAGGTGAGAGCCGGTGCACACACACTCGCACATACACTCCGAATGCACGCTAAGGTGCCACCTAGTGTACAATCAGGCACAACGCACTCACGCTGAGGTGCCACGTGCTGTACATTAAGACCCGAATTCGGAACGATAGTTTGAAACCTCATGAAAGTTTAAACGAAGGATCGAGCGAAGATTGAAGATTATTGGTGTTTAGAACGATGTCTCGAGCCAACACTAAGATTCAAACCGGGTTTGAGACCGGATTTGTCGATCCTCGCGTTAATCCAGCCTGGCAGGTTTAGCTGTCCATCCGTCATTCAATTTTTACACAGAGCGCGATTTATGGCGATATCGTCAAACTGAAAATTTTGTAGAGAGAAAATAGGCAGAATCCTATAAATTTTTCTGAAGACACAGATTTCAGACAACGATATAGGTTCAGCAAGGGAGATATCCTTGATATTTTCCGTGATATGGAGCATCTACTTGACAGACCTGTTGGCTATGATCTACCTCTACCTGCCATTCATCAGCTAAGGATTGTTTTGAGATTCTTCAAAACGAATAGTTTCCGGGTTGGAAAGATTCTGGTTACTGAATGAGTTATGGTAATGTGCTACAACACTTTCGTGTTTAGGGTCCATGAAGACCAAGCGGGTAAATGTAAAGAACACTGACGCTTCTTTATTTTGAGTGTTTTTCTTTAGGAAAATTATTTTGATGTATTTTCAATATAATTGAACAAATGCTGAGTGCATTTTGGTTTTAGTGTATTAATACAGGAAAAGCTTTTCTTAACATTACTAATCAGGGAAAATGTGAGGTTGAAAGAACAGAAAGAAACCTAACCTAACTGATTCAAGTCAGGTGACTACGCCCTGCATTGATTCATCTTGCTTTGATTTTGAATATTGACAACTGTCCCGGATTATATCGACCATTTGTATGTAATTGTTCTTCCTCTATGAATTTCTTTGTTATCATAATGTAGTGGATCCTCTCCCCTACAACTACAACTGCTGTTTGTCGCTGACTGGCCGACCCCTCTTCGAATTCCCCAGCCTACGCCTCGTTGTCTAACGTCAGCAACCAGCGCTGCCAAACAAAGAGGAGGTCAAATATCAAGCCACGCCTACCCCCACTATATAAGATCTCACCTGGCCGTGACCTGCCCTTCTTCTACCTACAGCCACCAGCAAGCAACATCTCCTCTGAGCACGCTCCCCAACCAGCTCTCTCTACTCCACGCTTGTAACCACGCTGCCACTTCCCAGCACCAAGCTGCACTGTACATCCAATACAATATATATACAGAGAGCGCATTGTGAGTTTCCTTTCTCCAACCCATCCTGTGTGTGAACTAACATCTCAAAACCCCACAAATGGTGACCCCTGGATAATGGCACTCACACAGGATGGAGGAGAAACTGATCACTCTCCCAGTCTTCAATCACAACATTGAAGACTGGCTTATCCACACGGAGGCAGCTCTCATCTGCTCTACAGCTACAGACAAACAAAAGTACGTCGCCCTGGTGTGTTCCCTGCCCACAAAAGTCGCCATGCAAGTCTCAGAGACCATCACCAACCCTCCAGCTGACAACAAATTCGCTGCCCTACGGGATGCTCTGAAGACGCGATACCAGCGGCCTCACACCACTCTCCTACAAGACTTATCCTGTCTCTCTCTCGGCAACAACACGCCTGCATGTCTCTGGGACGAGATGCTTAGACGGAACTCCCGCCACACAGACAGGCTTCCTGACACTATCCTGCGCCAGCTTCACACTCAGAAGCACCCTGCAGACGTTCGAATTGTCCTCTCAGTATTGGACTATTCCACTACCTCGGCCACCTACGCAGCCATAGCAGACAGGGTATTCCACGAATACCCTGCTGTGCGCCATGCGTCCGCGCACAACTCCGCGGCTAAACTTTCACTTTCCTCCTGTCTCGTCAACCAGATCAGCGCTCCCCAGAACACCAACACCTCACAAGACGTGCTGGACCTGCTACAGTCCCTACACTGCAGGTTAGATACCCTAGAGCAGCTCTGCTCCTCCAAGCATGCAGCTGCTCCTCTTCCTGCCCCAAGCACCACGTCCTACCGACCCCAACACACCCGTCCTGCCTCAGACGCCGCCCCCAGCCCCCATCACAGTGTATCTACCCCCTGTATGTACCATCAGCCTTTTGGTGCTAACGCCAGACGCTGTGAGGCCCCTGCAACCACACGGCGAAGTGGCATCGTCGGAGACGGGTAGGCGCCATAACCGCCATCAATATCAAGCAGCAAATCACATGCCTTACTTCTGACCTTGACCACTTCACTCCTGCTGCCCATCACGCCCTACTACAAACACTACGTCAGACAGTTTCTGCATTCAAGGCTACTGCACCACTCCAGCCTTCCCACCGCCCTGAACAAATTTATCCCGCACCTCCTCAGCCAGTCTGCCCACCATTACCCCTTGCAGCACCACCTCGCCCATAACATTTCTGGGTACCCTCTTTTCTTCCTCAGGTACCCAGTGCGCCTGTCTTGCACCCTGCTGCTGTCATGGACCCTCCTCCTGATGGGGCCCCTGCTCCTGACGCGGACCCAGACACCCCACCCGGCGCCACTGAGGACTGTGTACCCATCGCGAGAGAAGCACCACATTCCTCGCCTGTAAAACCTTCTCTTATCCACAAACCTACTCCTTCCTCTACTTCTCCCACAGATCTCGTGTCGCTAGACAGAGTCGTCTCCCGTAGCGGCCGACTCATCCACACCCCCGCCCATTATGTCTCACATGTGGGATACAACCCTGCCGACAACAAGTCTCTTGCACCGCCCAGAGGGAAGGGGGGAGTATTGTAGTGGATCCTCTCCCCTACGACTACAACTGCCGTTTATCGCTGACTAGCCGACGCCTCTTCGAATTCCCCAGCCTGTGCCTCGTTGTCTAACATCGGCAACCAGCGCCGCCTAACAAAGCGGAGGTCAACTATCAAGCTACGCCTACCCCCGCTATATAAAACCTCACCTGGCCGTGACCTGCCCTTCTTCTACCTACAGCCACCAGCAAGCAACATCTCCTCTGAGCACGCTCCCCAACCAGCTCTCTCTACTCCACGCTTGTAATTACCCTGCCACTTCCCAGCACCAAGCTGCATTGTACATCCAATACAAAGAGCACATTGTGAGTTTCCTTTCTCCAACCCATCCTGTGTGTGAACTAACATCTCGAAACCCCACAATATAACACAGCCACATTGTAACACAGTACCAAAAATCATTATAATTGGATCACAATTTGATTGTAATAGTAGTAGCAAAAGTAACTTATGATGTGCAATGAGAGATTTCTCCTCCTCCGTAAAACCTCGCCAAGTCATAGTTGCCGCCATGATCTTGTAAACATTACTCTTGATGGTGATTAGCTGTCGTAATGGTGTAAATGAATGTGATTGGCTGGAATTTCAGTGTTCGAATCCTTGTTCATAACTGAAGAAAATGAAACAGATTAATTGATCCAGGGTTCAAGCCGATGTTCTGAATAAGGGTAACCCACTGCACAAAATCTTGGATCGAGGAATCCCGATTTTCACGCCTGAGCCGAGCTCAAATACCAGGCTCAAACCATCTTTCTGAATTCGGGCCTAAGGTACCAGCACTGTACATTCGGATGCCAAAACAAAAACAGATCTTATTTCTGAGAATCGTATCAACCGAACATAGATAATATAGTGAAACTGTTAACGAAGTAGCGAGCAGTACATGAGACAGAGAGGTCCTTAGATATATAAAGAGCAGCAAGAGAGGCAGTATACAGCCCTACCTTCTGCTGTGTGAGGCGGGGACGGCAGTGGGCGGGGTGTTGATGGTGGGTCGTCGGGGGAGAGTATGACTGAATGTCCCTCTTTGCTGTAGTTCCTCCATCACGTTCAAATAAAAAGCTTACACAGGTCGTCAGAGTCGCCAAATGCAAGGGACAAGTGTTTCTAACATCCATAATGTCTTTTCACTATGTTAATAAAGGTGTTATAAACTAGTATATACAGGGCTTGCCTCACCTCCCAGGGGGTCGCTGTGAATGGGTCCCCATAATTACAATTGCGGAAATGAGGGCGGTAAAGTGTTGGTGTGGTGATATAATTTGAATTGTATTATTTTATTCTTCTGCCACATTCAGTGAGTGAAGCTGCTGAGCGTCGCCATACTGGTTTATGATTGGCCAGAGTAATAAGGGGGTGCACCGTGCACGCACGGGCATTCTTAACCTGGCCATTTTGAAACCAGTCTGGCTTGGTGTGAGGTGTGCATAGGGCGTGCTGTAGACGTCCAGGGTGTGGCTAGGCATTTCACATGTGGATGGACAGGTGGATTGAGCAGGTGGATACCAATAACCATGTAGGTGTGGTTGAGAGCATAAGGCCCAGATGGTGGTTTGGTAGTGAAGGAAACACGACTAAGAGACGCAGCTTTATTCCTGACGTTTCCTCACAAGACTTTTACAAAGGACTGAACACAGTAGTAGTAGAGATATAGAGAAGAGAGCCGCTGACTCTGGGGATACAAGGAGGTGTAAGAGGAAGGTCAAGTTTGGAAGTGGGAAGAACAGTGTGAGATTGAGAGCAGGTGGACTATCCACCTTGTAATTAAGTCTGGCTCAACTATTGGTAATTCATCTCTCTCTCTCTCTCTCTCCACAGGTGGGTACCTCATTAGCTGGCACAGGTGACAAACGCTTTCGCCCGCCCCTGGTCCACGCACCCACACACACACACACGTCCACAACCCCACGGTACTCGCACCTCCTCCTCTCCTCCTCCTTTATATCAACCTATAATGTATATAATGTTTTCCCGACTGTGTTATCACTCCAAAAATGAGACAATAATCCGAATGGCAAACACACAAACATGCATCAAATCCATACATACTGTATGTAAACAGACATAAAATGCCTATGCAATCACACGTAAAACATACACACACCGTCCACTCACAGTCCACTCACATGTTTTCCTAATGATATCTTGAACCAGGCTGAGAACATTTGCAGTGTTGCCAACTCGGATTTTCAAATGTCGCTAGGCTGGTACCTAAAAGTAGCTAAATGTCGCTAAATCTTCCATGGAAAGTCGCTAGCTATTATTCCCAAGTTTCTTGAATGGTAAAATTGTCTGTCTTTCTGCACTAAACGGCTCTTCTGCTTTCTTGTGTTTTTTAGTGTTTTTGTGTTTTTCAATGTCGCACAACTTAGCAGACAAACTACACTTGCAAAATTTACAAAATCCTTTTTTATTATCTCCTGGCACCTCCAGAAGCCAATTTTTGTATCTGTCATCTCTGAGCCATTCCTTCCTAAATCGCTGCGAATACTGTGGCTTACCCATTTTCTATTGGGACTATGAAGGGTTCAAATTCATAAACAGCATGCAAACAAGCGGAAACTTTCCTTGATGGTTTTTGGCAAAGCGGGTGAACAGTGTCGACTTGCGGGGCAACTGTATGGAGTCTATGGGTCACCCATGGTGGACGCGGATGACAAGTTTGGAACCACGCAGGCTTGATAGAATTAATTCTATAAGATGTTTTGCTAATATTCTTTAAAATTTAGCGTAGTAATGAAATTCATATTGCATATCTGACAAAGAGGTAAGTTACCCAGGTGCTACAAAGGCGAAGGTAATAGACAAATAAATGACGACACGGCAACATTAGCCATGGACGGGCTGACATCAAGTGATCAGGAAATAGACATGTCCCTCCTTCTGTACCACGACCCGTTCAAATGTATTAAACTTTTCTTATTATTTATTGTCCCTGTAACCCCGTTGCTATATATTATGGCTCGAAATTAGGAAAACTGAGTTTTCATGGACAGTCCAAAAGTATCCAGAAAGTCGCTAGATTTCTGTGGATATCTCTAGATTTGCGACAAGTCGCAAATCGCTCTAAAATGTCGCTAGAACAAAACTAAAAGCTCTAGATCTAGCTACAAAGTCGCTAAGTTGGCAACTCTGAACATTTGGTCTGATCACCACTTGTAAGGCGATGACACACGGACATGTACCGAACACGTGAGATCAGTGACTCAGTCCAGCGCCCGTCACCCTGCTGACAGGAACTAGAATCGTGCAATCTGAGCGAATCCGTTGGAAATGAAAAACTAGCTGCTGCACCATACTGTGTAAATAACAAAACTGTACCGTACGGGCATTATGATTACACACAATAAAAAAAAAAGACAAATAAAAAAAAACGATTTCTCCCCTAATGAGGCAAAATAACGAAAAAATAGTTGAATCAGAGTTTCCGTGGCCCCAGTTTGAGAAGCACTTTCTACTGTTCCATGAGTTGAATATTTGTTCGAGTTAGGTTTGTTGACAATGAACATCTTCGCACAAGAATAGTATCAGTGTAGAGATAATGTTTGTTAAACCTCTAACACCACATACTTAAAGGTAAGAAATATTAATATAAATACTAAATGCAGATACTGTAGTGTGTAACTTACGCCAATGTTTGTGTTACAGAACCTTCAGGAGCCGAGATGAGGAGCTGAAATATCTGTCTATGCTCTTGGAGACATTACCTCTTAGAGTAACCTACACTACTGGGTCCCACTACGGGTTATTACTGGCACAGCATGAAGACTCTGATAACAACGTAGTCAGTTCCACGTATCAAGGATTTGTAACTTTTTCGTTTAATGTTGATAAGATTAGACACTCCCACTTCATCTCTCCTACCTGAGGTTCTAACTTAACCTAGCGCTAGGTTAGAGTCGATAAGCAGTAACGTGAATCTTGAGGTGAAATAAACTGGCTAATATTCATGTAATCCCTTTATCCTCCTATAAATGTTTAACGCCTGGGAATTTTGAGGTCCATGTGGTCGTTCTGATGTTTAGCGACTTTACTAAAACTAAACTGACATAGAATCAGCCAAATTCGATCAACAGATCAGAACAAATATGATGAGAAACTATTTAGAAGAATTCGGAAGCAGGGGAACAGTCTTACAAGAGGTAATGCCATATCAGTCTGTCTCAGCTGGCCGTCAGGCTCTCGCGCCAAAAAATTTCTTTGCGATTTGATGTGAGAAAATAAGACTCATGTAACGATTATTATGAGTTAATCTATACACCTTCAGATAGTTACATGATTACCATATTTATCTTTTATAACAAGACAGAACTTGCATAGAAGAAGATAACATATGAGTAGGAAGTATAGAGAGTAGTAATGTAAAGATAGAAACTTGGGTAGCGTGGCCGGGATGTTATTTACTCCGAGTCAATACACTTATCTTGTACATCAATACACATATAGTATGTCACGTTCTTAAGGGACAACTTCTCAAACACCACTTCGATACAACTATTTATTAATTCACTCAATGACATGGACGCGTTAATATCATTATTATATCGGGGTATTAGCATATTATGTTAAGTTACTCGACACTGACTCTCGGACACAACATGAATGAATACACTTCCCACAGTAGGTAACTCACCCTAGGAATAGTTCTGACAAGACTCACGTGTACCCTGACGTAGGCCCAGTGGGTGCCTGGCTGTGACTCTGATTAGCTGGTGACGTCGGGAAGTCTCCCCCCCCCCCCCCCCCCCGATCTGGTGGGAGGAAGAGCGTGTGTAGTGGGGAGTGACCAGAATGACCTCTCAATGACCAATCTCTCTGAATAAGACCCGTATGAGAATCACCCGTGGAAGGGACTGCAAGGTCTTTTATATGGGGGAGGCCCAGCCGGCGTTTGACCTACCAATTAACACTAAACTGGTTAGATCTGGACAGCTGTGTGCAAGTGTGGTCATGCCGTTTTTTTTTTTTTTTTTTTTTTTTTTTACGGGAATTAGCCCACCCGGGCATAGGTCAAACGACCAACAACGGAGCCTGGGGGCGAAAAAAAAAAAGAACGGACAGAAATTGTAAGTATAGAAAAAAAAAGGTTATACTGTATTAATCTACACCACGAAGATGCCGGAAAACCAGCTTTTTAAAGTGAGACAGATTGTAAGAGCATGGAAACACAGAAGAAGGCAGAGCATTCCACAGTTTGGCTGTGTGAGGAAAGAAGGAGGTACTATAATGGAGTTATTCTGTATGACAGACATCCACAGAGAAACGGTCGGCACCACGGGCAAGACGTGTGTTACGAACCCACGGACTTGCCGGCGGTACACAGGATGCCAAAGCCACCGAACATTGCCCGTTAAAGTACCTGTAAAAGAGAGAGAGTGAAGCAACATTGCGGCGAAGAGAAAGGAAAGAGAGATTGTCGACTAAAGGAGGAGAGTTAATAAGACGAAATGCCTTTGATTCCACCCTATCTAATAGTTGGACAGAAGAGGAGCCACCCCAGATATGAGAGCAGTACGCCAAGTTAGGACGAATGAATCCCTTATATACTTGGAGCAACTGCTCAGGAGTGAAGTAGCTGCGGCATCTGTACAGCATTCCCAACTTTCGGGAGGCAGCTTTAGTTATACTAAGGATGTGTGATTTCCAGGACATATTGGAGGAAATGGTGGGGCCTAACAAATTTATTTCAGAATTTGGGAGGATGATAGCGTCCTGAAATGTAATTGGTGGGAGATCGTCTAATTTACAGTGTAATTGGTAAATATTGAGTTTTATTACTATTGAACTTAACTAAGTTTGTACATCCCTATTCAGAGATGCTGCACAGATCTGCGTTGATAGAAGTAATGATATCAGTTCTAGAAACAGATCTAGTTTGAGAGTTAGGAGGAAGGGGAAAATGTGAGGAAGAGTGAAGAGTAGAATCATCAGCATAAGAATGGATAGAATTAGTTGTAGTGTGAAGTAAATCATTGATAAAATGAAGGAAGAGAGTTGGTGAAAGAACAGAACCCTGTGGGACGCCATTACTGGTAGAGAAAGAGAGAGAAATCGATCCCTCGACAACAACTGCCATGGATCGGTTCTCAAGGAAGCTAGAGATGAGACAACAAAGTGGGGGGGGGGGGGGGGAGAAACCAAAAGAGGTGACGGAGAAAATGGGAGTTCAAGATAGTTTCGAAAATCGAGAGGGATGAAGTAGGTCACCCGGCTAACTCAAGTCATTAGTGGGCGAGGTCAAGTCCCTTGGGTCTTGACCTGAGGGGTGTCAACCTGGTATGCGGTGGGACACGAGGTCTGCAGTGTACTTGCTGTTATATGTGATGTAATTATCTGGGCTGTAAGAGCTCAACTCAAGACAGTATCTACCATTAACCGAGTATAATATATCTTCTTCATATATTCCTCTATATATCCAACACAAACCCATTCTGAATAATAGGTAATAAAACATTTGAAGTAGACGAAGACTCGAAACAATGAGCAGTGAAGCGGTTGGCCAACGTCGTAATGGAACAGTCCCGAGTCTAAGGCAACAATCTACTGGAGCAAACACACCAAGCAGGTAAGAAACCCTTCATGTAATAACTAAAGGAAAGTTTGGAAGTAGGTCTATTGCCATATATTTGTAATGATATTACATGCCTCCTCCACTCACCCTCTATCGTATTGCTTCGTCTTCACATATCGAAGCGTCTCATGGTTAAGGTAACAGAGGACTGTGGTCATATTGCCCATGACAATTTTAACCCTCATGCTGTCACACAAATGCAAATGTGTAGACATTATATGAAATAACACAAGATTTGCGTGGACAAATATTCCTGTCAAACAGGTCTTAAATGAACACACACAGTTTCCAACAGGTTCACCGTGTATGTTCGTGTGTGCGTTGTCCCGTGCCCAGAGACCTGTCGTCCAGAAAGGGGTGGGGACGGGATTCACCCAAACACACGGAGATCCCCACTAACTTTTATGAGTGACTGTACCTTTGATGCTGCTGAGTGAGATATCAGATAATCTTACGGCATGTAACTTTTGTTGCAGTCTTAGATTGGTTGATAGTTGAAGTCGTCACAGCTGTCCTGGGTTGTCCTTGTAATTATCTTAGCTTGTACGTAAAACAAGACACACAGGTAATGTTCTCTTCACTCGCTGTTTCTTGGTTTAATGTAAACACACGTGATGAATTACCAATTACTGTATATTTGGTAGTAATGTCTGTTCAATTATTTGATATTGACGGACTAATGAGCATTAGCTATTAGCTTCTAATTAGCTTATATATTTAGAGAGGTACAGCCTGGAGAGCTGGTCTCAAGACACGACTTAAGGGTATCGTGTCAGGCTGTGAACTGGTGAGAACTGGGCTGAGCTCTCTTGAGTCTGGTGACTGGTGGTTGGAGGGTTGCCACACTTCAACACGGCCATTAACTAAACAGCCTACCCACACACTGAGGGTTGAGTCTGTAGTTTTATGGGCTGTCCACCCGAGAAGGTGTCAAAGAACAAATGCTTACGTAGCTGAATGCTCAATAGTCTGGGTGATAGAATGTATATAATGAATATATGTCATTAGCCCATATTTATATAATATTAATGTGTCTATATGTGAGAGGCTAATACAAGCAAGCACAGGGTTAAGAATGTGCCGAAATAGAAGTACGAGTAAAACTTTAGGTAGTACAAGCATAAATACAAGTACAAACACAGCTACAAGTTCAGCCAAAACTACAAGCACAAACACAGCTACAAGTACAGATAGAACTAGCAGTACAAACACAGCTACAAGTATAGTCAGAACTACAAGTTGTATAGTTTATAATGACACACCTGTATATAGATACTACATAATATATCCCTACTACCTAGCTACAGTTTAATGAGTCATGTGAATAACTAGCATGGGGTAGGGCAGATGACCAAACACCCTCATAGCGCCATGGTGAAAAAAAATATAGCGCTATGAAACTCGTATAAACTATTTTCCAGCACAGTGTACGTTAAAAGACAATGGTTCTGCTCAAGTAAATCTTCATTCCTGCCTGATGTGTTGCCTTAAGTAAAATTGAACTTAGGAGAACTATGCACTAAATATGTTATCTAGTAAGTGGTTCTTCTTTAGTTAGACTTATCGTTCATGTTACCAGTCATCCAGATAGGTTAAACACTAAGCTTCAAGGAACTTACCCGTATATTTGACAGTTTATTAATGAACTTTTCAGCTTAAGTTTGAGTAGTTTTACACGTAGTTTCTTCAAGGTGAATTACCGGCACCTTATTTTTAAAACAAATCTAACCTAACCTAACCTAACCTAACCTAACCTAAACTAAAGACTTGCCTAATAGAGAGACATATCAAGATAAATATTACTCTTGGTTTCCATCAGCACTACATCATCGGTGTGTAATATTGCCAACCTTTTACTAGGTACTGTTTTTGGTACTTTCATCAGTTCTCTTAAGAGTAACAGTCTCGTAGATACAAAACTTTATTATTATCTACAAAAAAACATTAAACATAAAATAATAACAAGGTAAAATAAAGTATAAGAATTCTAATGCTTCATGATGTATTGGTTCACAAGTTCGGGTAGAATGAACCACGAGTCGATGCCTCTATGGCCAGCGAACTGGTAGCCCTTGCTGGTCATATAGTCCACCAAGAACTTCCGACCTTCAGGTATAAGGTTCGACTCGACCACCAAGACTCCAACCTTGACTTTGTCCCAAGGGATAGTCATCAACACCTGTAATGTAAACAATGTTATATATATTTTATTTTCTAATGGATTACCTGAAGACTAGGACATTTAGTTTAAACCAAAATACAGAGAGATTAGTTTAATGTGGGATTATGTTAACATTAAGTACGATACTGGACTAAGTGTGTGTGTGTGTGTGTGTGTGTGTGTGTGTGTTGGAATACAAAACAGTATCAGTAAATAATGAATTAAAATATCTTTCTATACAACGCACAGTAACACAACACAACACAATAACAAAACACAATACAACACAACCCAACACAACACACAGTAATCAAGACAACACAACACAACACAGTAACCCAAGACACCACACAGTAAGCAACACAACACCTGTGCTCACCTTCATCTCACCCCCTTCTATGTCAAGACTGAAGAAATCAATGACCGTAGTATTCAGAGCCAGCAACATGGTGTACAGAGGAATGGCCTGAATCCTCTCCCCGCGGTCCGGGAAGATGTGACCTAACACGCCCAGTTTACCGCGATTTCTATATAAACAAGAGAATAATCCAGTTATACCCGTATATATAAATTGGTCATTTGAAAGTTAAACATCCTAAAGCTAAACTGATCTAATCTAAAGCTAACTTAATCTAACTTAATGCTAATTTAACCTAATGCTAACCTAATCTAACTTAACTTAATCTAACCATAACTTAACCCAACGTTAACCTAGCCTAACTTAAGCTAACCTTAGGTGATTCGACTTACGCATATCTGACTTCGGTGGAGGAGGTGTTGAAAGATAAAGCTGCGTTAATGGAGTAAGCTTTCCGGTGTTTCTGGAGGAGCGTTTTATATGTTGTCGGGAACACCTCGATGAGAAGCCCCGACCACCTGAGGTTTCTCTCCAGGTACAGGGAGTTGCTGAGGGTTTCACCATCCACGGCACCCACCTCCACGAAGAAGCCCTCTCTCTGTGGTACAGTAGCGCTGGTTAGTTAAGGGTACATTATTGCTAGTTAGAGATACATCTACACTAATTAGTTATAGGTAATTTACATCAACGATAAACGCTTTCCACGTTTAGCTGACCCGTAAGCCCCGCCCCTCGTCTATAGCTACACATTGCTGATTGGTTCCCCTGAATGTTTTACCTTCCCCCGGACTGCGCGTAATTATATCGACCTTTTATGATAAATATTAAAAATTTTCTAACATAAGAACATAAGAATGAAGGAAACTGCAGCGGGCCTATTGGCTCATACTGGGCAGTCCCATTTACACCCAACCCCTATTGCTCATATAAGCATCCAACCTATGTTTGAAGCTATCCAGCGTATTCGAGTTAATGATAATATTTGGCAGATTGTTCCACTCATCCACCACTCTATTTCCAAACCATTGTTTACCTATTTCGAGCCTAAACCCAAACTTGTCAACCTAAAACCATTGCTACGAGTTCGCTCCTGGTTATTTTCGTCTTTAACAAATTGTCTTAGTGAGATGCTTGCGTGATCCAATGTACTGTTATGCCGAGGCATAATTTCGTAATATGTTGCAATTGGTTAATATTACCGGGCCATATCGCCTGTTGCGTCTTTTTCACATATTGTTTAAGTGAGATGATTGCAGGCGTATGTTTTTATTTTATATTTTCGTCTTTAAAAAATTGTCTTAGTGTTTTTATTATTTATTATTTTCTATCCGAAGCAACAGTTATTTTCGTGTATATATTGATTGGAATAAACGAGGTGACGAAACGGATAAAGCAGTAGTGACGAAACGGGTTGGTGACGAAGTAGGCATACCCCACGAATACACAGACACACTACACACATATCCGGTACACATTTTAGTTTATCCTTTTCGCCTCTGTTTAGACAAGTGTTTCTCAAACTGGGGGCCATGCTCCACAAGGGGGCCAAGGTAAGATTTTAGGGGGGCCATGGCTGGCTAGTGTAAGGAGTATACTCGTATGGATTTGATGCATGTTTCAGGTCAGGTCAGGTCAACACGGCTGGCCAGACATATTCTCCGATCTAAAGTGTTATTGGTGGGGACATACTCGCTGTGTGGGAGCGGGAATTTGACAATGTGTCCGTGAATATCGGATGTCACCTTAAGCATTGCCACCCAAGGTTTCTTCTCATCCCCGACGGCATAAATTGTAAATATTCCGTGTGTTCACCGGCGTTCTCCAAGTGAGTGGTGACCCATTGCTGGGTCAGTGGTGGGATAATGAGGAGGCTCGGCGCTAAGGTCAGTGTCGTTAGGCCTGCTTTGACAGGGGTGGTCCCGAGACTATCGCCCCTATGGGGCCGAGAGTGCTGCCCATGTGGTCGCCCCCACCCCCACCATAGTAACGGACACTTAATGTAGGGTCTCGACGAACCAAGTGAGGATGGTCTGAGGTGTTGTGCCGTCAGAAAAACAGAGTTACTATTAAGAACAAGTGAAGTGTGATAAAAGTGCTTATAAACTGAGAATACTCCTGTTACCTTAGTCCCCCCCCCCCCCCCGACACCACACTCCCTCTGCTCCCAGGAGGCCCTCCTACCCTCACACCGTTGATGTCAGGCTCCCCTCTCCCCTTGTCCTATAAGAGGGTTTACGCCTCAAGGACATCGCTGGCCTACATGTCGCCTCTGTGCCCCAGTGTATATGACCTAGATTCCATCGAAATCTAACCATGGCAGGAGTCATTGCTGGGCGGCGCTCTGCCTATGTCCTTGATGAAGAAGATGAAGAGGACAGTCATAGCGACACTGAAGCTGGCTTTCAGAAGTTTCAGACACGTCAGCAGAAACGCAAGATGAGGACCCAGGGAAGGAAGCAGAGGAGAGCCAATAGGGGCATCCCCCCCCCCTCCCATTGCTCCCCGGGCTAAGTACATGGGCCTTGCCTTCCCCGAGAACGCAACCAATTTGATGAAGATTAATTGGTTGACTGCCCTGAATAAGGATTATGGCATGGCTAAGCTGAATGTTGTCGTGCCAGGTAACACCCCTCGTTTTGTCTATGTAGGCCGAGAGGAGACAGAAGCTATCCAACGCTTCATTGATGGTAAGGTCGGCTCAATACAGCTTATTAAGCGAGATGAACCTGTTCGACCTCAAAAAATGAAGGAATACCTTGTCACCCAATTCCCCAAGGGTATTCCCCCCAAGAGAGCTCTGTCACTCCAGGGCGTCCACAGTGCAAGAAGACTCTATAAGGATGGTGCACAACTTAGTAGGATCATCATTGTTTGGAAAAGGAAGGAACCACCTCCTGAGAAGTACAGCTTCTTTGGCAGCACGTACGGTACCCCTAGTAACATCAGTCGGTGGATTCCTCCCCCTGTGGTGTGCTACAACTGCTTTGGGGTCAATCATGTGGCGAAATACTGTCACAAGCCAGCCACCTGCGGCTACTGTTCAGGAATGCATAGCACAAGCAGCTGCCCCATCAAGGAAGGTGCCTCTCAGGACGGAAGAGAGCAGGACTCCCCATTTGAGTGGCAGTGTGCCAGATGCAGGAAGAAGGGTGTGACGGCCTGGCATCCAGGTTGCCTTGGGAGCCCGCCTCCACCCACAATAGCGGTCACACTCAGTGACGCCAACGCCAACGCTACAGGGTCGCCGCCAACGCCTGAAATCAACAGCTACACCTCCCCACCCAGGAGGCAGTGTTACAGGTGCAGGGAGGAGGGTGTGACGGCCTGGCATCCAGGTTGCCCTGGGAGCCCGCCTCCACCCACAAAAGAGGTCCCACTCAGTGATGCCAACAGCAACACTGCGGGGTCGCCTCCAGCACCTGAAATCAACAGCGACACCTCCCCACCCAGGGGGCAGTGTCCCAGGTCCAGGGAGGAGGGTGTGACGGCCTTGCACCCCAGTTGTCCTGGGAGGTCGCCTCCATCCACAATAGCAGTACCACTCAATGATGCCAATGCGGCCGGATCGCCTCCACCACCTGAAGTCAACAGGCACAGTGACTCTCCTTCGTTAGCCAATGCAGGTCAGGTTAAAGCCTGCCAAGTAAGTGTACCAGTGAACAATGACAGTGATAGTGTTAGTGGAGCTTCTGAAGGAGCTCGTGCCTCCTCTCATAATGATGCCAACTTGAGGGTGAGTAGCCAGAGCGAGACCGATAGTGATGGTAGCATGGATGGGGAGAATGAGCCCCAGACTGCCAGCGTGGTCTCTACAATAGTCTCAGGTCTGAAGACTGTTCATGACCCTGTAAGTTTTCCATTGTTTACGGAGGAGGAACTCGCGGGACTGATGAAGGAACCCGCGTATAAAAATCCTACTGGAATAAGGGCTGTGAAGAACATTATCAGGAAATCCAGAGGTACAGAAATTGGAATGGTCAGCTTATTGGTCAGGCTGATCTATGAAGCCAGCGTGCGACTCTCTACGTTAAATTCAAGGTGGGAAAAGTAACACGAACGCTTAGGTTCATTTCATGGAACATCCGGAGTGTTAATCGCAGAATTAATGATCTACAATGGTTTGTTAAAGTTTTTGACATTGATGTAATTGGCTTACAAGAACCTTACACGTCCAGCACCCAGAAGAAAGTTGCACCCAGGATAGCTGGGTTTACAGCATATAATAGTGGAGCAGGAAGTGGCCTGCTCACATATGTAAAGAATGGTCTGGTCTGTAAATGGATTAAAACTCACAATGATGAAAGTATTCACTATCAACAATTTACAGTAAAGACAGCAAACAGTCAATTTTCGCTGTATAACATCTATGTTCGGTGTAATGAACTGCGAGCGGACGTGTTACCAAAGCCATCAGGTAACAATGCTATGCTGTGTATGGGTGACTTTAACTCTCGTCACACTGTCCTCGGTGATGTCCAGTGTAACTCTAATGGGAGGGTGTTCGTGAATTACATCAATAATCATAATATCACTGTATACGACACAGACAAAGTGACACATCTGATGGGGGGCAGACTTGATTATGTGATTGGGTATAACCTAGTAGACAGTAATGTCAAGGCTAAGGTCATCCCAGACTACCTTGTCATGATCATTATGCAATACTTACTGAATACACTGTTGCTGATGTCAAGTGTGAACCCCATCCTAAGCTCAGAACTAACATCCCAGATAATCTTAAACTGCACTTCAAGGCCTACATCCACAGATGGTATGCTGGATATACACCTGGGTCAGTGGATGAATTTTGCTTTGATCTTGTAAATGTCATTACCACATATTATACCACCTGGGTTAAGTCAAGGAGGAAGGGGGGCAGCACTAAACCACCTCTGTGGACACATGACCCCATCCTCACCAAAGAAGGAGAGAATGTAAAACAGCTTGCCAACACTTATAAGCAAAATAAAACTAGTGATAACCTCCTGGCATTCCTCAAAGCTAACAGAGAATTTCGTGAACTCAAAGGTCAGGTGAGAAACACCTATTGGGAACAATTCTTACAGGGGATTAATAGAACAACCACTCTAGCAGAAATGTGGAAGAAAATTAGAGCCATTACCAAGTCACCCACCCCAGTCCAGCTTCATCACAGCCCTGCAGAATATGCTGACATGCTATTAGACCAATGGTCTAGTGTGTCACGAATCACTTCCCTGCCTCCTGACATACAACAATATCTTAACACCTCACACATTAATAGGGGTTTCAATATTGAAATAGCCTGTTCCTCACCAGACCTTACCGACCAGTTTCCTATAACGCACCACGAACTAACAACAGCACTAATGAAAGGCGAGTCATCCTCTCCTGGTGAGGATGGCATAACCTATAACACCCTGAGATTGTTGAATGAGATCCCTAACCACCCACTGCTTGACCTATATCAAATGAGCCTCACACAGGGTATTCTGCCTAAGACATGGACTCATGGAAACATAGTTCCAATCCCTAAAGCTAATTCTCCAAACTTCAGGCCAATTTCACTCACATCCTGTATGTGTAAAGTCCTTGAAAGAGTTGTTCTAAACCGTTTCATGTTTCAAGTCAAAGACAAACTCGCCCCTAATCTGTACGGGTTCATGCCCGGGCATAGCACACAGACATGCTTTGCAGAATATCTTGTTCACTCAAAAGATAAGACACAAACAGCCTTCATAGACCTTAAATCAGCCTTTGATGTAGCTAATAGGGATATTATACTTGAGCAGCTAGCTAATTTTGGCATACAACGTAACCTCCTGACATGGATAAAGGGTTATCTGTCCAACAGGTATGCCAGTGTTCTGTTTAGGGGAGTTAAAAGTACCAGAATGAGATCATTTGAGCTGGGCACGCCTCAGGGAGGAGTGTTAAGTCCTAGGCTCTTTAATATACTGATGCACAAGCTTATTGCTGACATTCCAGTTCAGCCAAACGAAGCTGTAATATGCTATGCTGATGATATCTGCATTATGACACAAACCAAACTCAGGCTCCAAGCCTTGCTGGATGTATTTGCTCGGAGAACTGTTGAATGCGGTCTCATAATATCTGTTGACAAGACGAGGGTCCTCAATCCTCGTCCTGCTCACCCTCTGCCTCTTGACTATAACATTAACAGCATGCCCTTGGAACTATGTAGCTCCTATAAATATCTTGGAATTTGTGTGAATGATGCAAACTTTGTCAGCAACCTTCGTGACAAACTAATGCAGCGCATTAAACCCCTCAGAACCCTTGTTGGCAAGGGCTATGGAATTAACATCACCTATGCTCGTGCTTTCTATCTTCACTTCATTCGTTCTGTAGTTGACTATCATGCTCTCCATCTTGTGACTATTCCGCCTAAACAACTCAACAGCCTTGAGGTAGTGCAAAATGAAGCCATGCGCATCATCCTAGGTTGCCCAAAATCAACCAGAATTGTAAACATGAGGAAAGAGCTCGGACTGCCCTCCCTATCTGAGAGGATAGCCCTACTTAATACCATGTTTTGTGTCAAAGTTTTGAAGAACAATAGTTCTCAAACTACAACTCAAACTGAGTTGATGTTCTATCTAAGTAATCCCGACCATCTCGCCAACCTTTCACAAAAGACTCTCTTTGGGGCGTGGCTTCATAAAA
Source organism: Homarus gammarus (assembly GCA_958450375.1). Lineage (NCBI taxonomy): Eukaryota > Metazoa > Arthropoda > Malacostraca > Decapoda > Nephropidae > Homarus > Homarus gammarus. The sequence goes on from CAUDMG010001333.1 coordinate 166,975, forward strand.
GTGTTGCAGATCTCCTGAAACTGAATGTCCCAATCACCCCAGACGAACCTATTAATGCCATTCCTCCTTGGCTGGACATATCAGTTCCTATTAATTACACTCCTGTTGGTAGTAAGCAAATGTTAAACACCGATGTGGTGAGATGTGTCACACTTGAAACTATTAACAGACACATAGAGAGTATTAAATCAAGTGAATGTTATGCTTTTACTGATGGTTCTGTGCAGACAAACACAGGTAGAACAGGCTGTGCAATTGTAATATATAAAGAAAAAGAGATGATAGTGTCAAACAAACAAAGGCTAAACAACTGGGCCAGCACAACACAAACTGAACTACCTCAAAGAAAATGGAGGTGGGGTGATATTCTGTGACTCTCAAAGTGCTTTGAAATCAATGAACAGCCCGTCAGGCTCTATGTCTAAAGTTGCATGTGATATTAAAAGGAATGTGATAACTGCCAATGAGAACAACTTTCGTATCGAATTTGTGTGGATTCCGTCCCATGTTGGAATCAGGTATCATGACCGTGCTGATAGACTGGCCAATAGGGTGTGTCAATTTTGTCAACATGTTAAAAATCAAATTTGGTAGTCAAAATATTGTGCCTCTTTATGTCTAAACTTGAGATTAGCAAACAAAAATGAATTGAAATAACCCTCACCTACATCAATTATACCTTAAAGTTTCAAATATCAGTATTTCAATAAATTAATGAGACTTGATTAGAATTATTCACTTGATATTAACTAATCTCATGTAAGCATATGGATTATGGAGTATTTTATGGTTCTATAGCTTGTGTACAATATGCATGTCAGAACATGAACATGAACAGGCTCTCTGTGTGGGACAGTTTAATTCTTGTTTTGACTTGTACCAAGCGTGAGGATAAGGCGCCCGGCTCACTCTCCTTCTAGATATCATAGACGGTGGTTTGCTCTCATTGCACTTGCACCTACTCTACCAGACGAATTCTACATTTTAATTATTGTAAGTAGGGCATATTGATTGTCGCAGTTACTTATATCATTGTATAAAACATTATGTTCTAAGAAATTATTATGTTATTTCTGTTACAGCATTTTTGATAAACAAATTGATATTTTTTGAAACAACAATTGAATTATGAAACATTGAAATATTTTTCTATTTGTCAGATAGTGTGAAGATGTCAAAATTGAAGACAAGAAGTCAGTTGTCAACCCACTTGAGCCTGCTAGTTGGTAAAGGGAAGGAGCTTCCTGTATCAGAACTTCCAACAGTGAGAGACATGCTAAGATTAGGGTTACTCCTTCGAGAAAAAAATGCAAAGGACAGAAGGAACTATACAGATAAAGAACTCATAAATGACATGATAGTCCCTCTTCTGCATCAATGGACAAAAGCTAATGCACTATTCAAACCACCTGTGATTAATCAGTGTCGAACTATTGAGCTAAAACTAACGAAATTATGGCACAAAGCAGTTGAAACATCACTTGGTAAAGGAAACTTGGCCAGGAAAAATGAATTTCTGCACACACTTGATACTCTGTTTGACATTTTGACCTGCAAGTGCTCCATACAATTATGTTCTGAATCCAACTGTTCTCACTCAGGTAAGAGAGAAAATAATTCCCACATTGATTGTGGTTGTCCTCGTGAAAAGAAGATCCCTGTTTTAGAGTTTGAATTTATAAAGGCACAGAGGACAAAGGCAGAAGGCCAAGGAAGTATGCAAATGGGTTCAATAGATTATTCAGAAACAAAGAAGCATATTGCTAATGTCAAGAAGAGAGAACAAATCCGAGAGAGGGAACAAAAGAAGAAAATGAAGAGTGAAGAAGCCATCCAAAGAGAGGAAGAGCTGTGTCAAGATGTTTATCACTTCTTTGATAGTTCTTCTGATGAACAGGAAGCAACATCAGATGATAGTTCCAAAGAGCCATCTGAACCTTTACCAAAGAAAATGAAATACAACACAAGAAATATTTCAAACATTGCTTTAGCTAGTATTCGCCACCATGCTGGACTTCGTGAGGCTGCAGAAATTGCAACTGCCGCTTGGATAGATGCAGGCCTCATCAGCCGAGAGGATGTATCTTTGGTGATAGATCATAATAAAATTAGAAGAGCACAAGAAAAAATAATGAAGGAAATATCTGATCAGCATGAAAAAGATTTAAGCGAGGGAGGGCTCTCCTGTCTTTTGTTTGATGGAAGAATAGATGACACAAAAGTTTTGCTAGAAGTAGAGGGAGTGAACAGAAAGTTTCCAGGTCTCATTAAAGAAGAACACTACTCTGTCTGTTCTGAGCCTGGTGGTCGGTTTTTGTTTCACTTTGCTCCCGAAACTGAAGTAGAAGGGAAGAAACATGCAGAGGTCATTGCTGATCATATTTTATGTTGGGTTCAGGAGAGAGGACTTGGCAGTTCACTGCAGGCTGTTGGTGGAGATTCAACTGCAGTGAACACCGGATGGCAGGGGGTGTAATGACGCATTTAGAGAAAAAACTAGGAAGAAGACTTGTTTGGATTGTATGTGATTTACATACAGGCGAGCTACCTCTTCGTCATCTCATCCAGGAACTTGATGGTCCTACAAAGAGCAACAACAAGTGGTCAGGTCCCCTTGGCATCATGCTGGATGAAGCAACACAACTAGAAATAAATACAACCTTTCCAAAGGTCGAAGTTGGCCCTCCCCTTCCGGCGTTGTCTGAAGGAGTCATCAAAGATCTCAGCACAGATCAATCCTATGCTTATCGTATTGCCCAAGCAATAAGATCAGGAGAAGTGCCTCAGTCATTGGCTCTCTTGGAGATTGGACCTGTCAGTCACAGCCGTTGGTTAACTACAGCTCTTCGTTTCTGCAGGATTTGGATTTCCAAACACGAATTGAAGGGCAAAGTGCTGAAGAATTTGAGGTTAATTGTTGAATTTATTATTGGAGTTTATCTTCCCCAGTGGTTTAGTGTGAAACTTAATCCTATGTGGGTGGATGGGCCCAATCACCTTTTGTTTCAATTGCAGCTAGTAAGAACACAGAGGAAGGTAGTGAGGGACATCGTGTTACCTGTGGCAAGAAGGTCCGCTTGGTATGCTCGATCAGAAGCAGTTTTGCAAGCAATGCTTTGCAGTCAATGTACCAATCTCCGAACCGAGGCTGTAGAAGTCATTCTAAAGATTAGAGGAACGCTAATAGATGACGACCAGTTGGGAGACTGTTCGTTTCATTCAAGAAAAGTTCCCCCAATAAACGTCAATGCCACCAAATTGTCAGAATTGGTTGACTTGAGTTTGGAAGTCTTAGAGCCACCATTGACAACAAGTCTAACTAGCCAAGAATTGAGAAACCTTAAAGAGACTCCAATGCAGGTGCCGAAGTGGCCTTCCCACACTCAAAGTGTGGAGAGATGTGTGAAAATGGTCACAGAAGCAGAGGGCCATGTTTACAGCCACGAGAGGCGAGAAGGTTACATCAAAGCACAAATAGCAAGCAGACTACTGATGACAAGAAACCAAAGCAAAGAGAGTATGAAGGCATTGGTTACTTTCAAATAGACTACGGATAATAAAATATAATAATTTGAAACTTGAAACAGTAACATGTGTGCAAACGCTGGTTATGTTATAAATTCACAAATATGTACATTTAAAAATCCATTTGATGTAGGTAGGACTTATTATAAAAAAAAATTATGCCAGAATATTGTTTTGCATGCTTAAAGACTACAATAAATTGCTACCAAATTACTCGATTTTCAATTTAGCCAGTTCACCCCCTAAATTGACACACCCTACTGGCCAATGAGGCATGTAAGAAAGAAAATGTTGACCGTGACCTTGGTCTGTCCAATGCTGTAATTAAAAACATTCAAGTCAGAATCATGAACTCTGATCTAGAAGAAGTGAGAAATGCAGAGAGACCTGACAGTTGTAGCATTAGTAAATATGACAAATTTTGTAACAAGAGGTACCGGTATGGCCAGCATAAGGACAGAACCAGACAATGTGATGTAGTCGTGGCCAGAATTAGGCTAGGATACAGACACATCTGGCAAGTTAGTAACGCTGTACCCATACCGGAACACTCAGCATGTAAACTTTGTGATAAACCTTTAAAGCATACACTTGAACACTATATTATTGAATGTGACACTGTCAAAGACTTCAGGCCACCTGACTTACTGTATCTTGAACTATGTAATTACTTCATTGAATCAGGTGTGCTTGAGGACATTCTTGCTGTTTATCCCAAATTTGCTAGCCCATACTGATTAGTCTTCAATTAGAATATGACTCCAATGTATGTGATCCACTGACCTATATATGCTGCTGGTGAATGTGATGTATTTCCTTCTTTGTGTACGAACCTCTGTCCTGCATGGCAGTGAACAGTGACATTATCCATATGACCCTGACCTATATACATTTATAGTTGTTAATGAATATGATGTATTTCTCTGTGTGTGAACCTCTGTCCTGCGTGACAGTGAGAAGTGATACCACCCTCAGTGTCAAGACCTGACTGAATTACACAGAATAGGCAAACTGTACTACAAGCTCTGCCAATAAATTTGTTAAATTAAATATAACTGATGCATGTTTGTGTTTTTGCCATTCGGATTATTTTCTCATTTTTGTTTTTTATTATTAAATTTTTTAGTCTTTATCATTTGTCTGTTTCTGTGATATTATGTTTTTTTTTTAAAGAACTAGTCAACATTTAGAGAGAGAGAGAGCGAGAGAGAGAGAGAGAGAGAGAGAGAGAGAGAGAGAGAGAGAGAGAGAGAGAGAGAGAGAGAGAGAGAGAGAGAGAGAGAGAGAGATTACAAATTTTTAGTAAAACCAAGAGATCCATGATTGTCTTATATATGAGAAGAGACAAGGAAGCGAGGAGTTGGAAGATAGGGGAGGGGTGAGAGAGGAAGGAGAGACGAGGTAGGGGAGGGTAGCAGTAATGAGGTCAGTTCCAACATGACAACACAACCTAGCTTGTTGAATATGTTAAAGATTCTCGGGGGTAATCAATATCAGCGAATAAGAGCAACACCTAACATATCTATCTTTGCAGTGGCAGTGTTTATCGATATTTTCTGTTTCTGAACATTGTGTTGTAAGATTCTCAGAAAGGCTGTGTGTGTGTGTGTGTGTGTGTATGTGTGGTAATGATTAATCCAAACACCAAACACCGAGGTCACAATAAGACAGTTTACGTCACTCTGGCTTCGCACTAACGTTACGCTTGGCTTCGTTTTCTTTAGTATAGAGGGAGATGTGCTAAGTAAGCAGAGGCGGCGTGGTGTGTGCTTGGATACCGTTTGTTGTGGAATAGGTAAGAATATTGAACCCTCACTCCATCCACATGTTTAACACAGTAGCGATGTGAGTGTTGACACACCTCCTCCTCCTCCACGGGTAAAACTTAAACAATACTCAGGTGAGTGTCAACCATCATTACCTTGCTAAAACGTGTAATTTCACAATTATTTACTGTTGGTGAACTACGACGCCATATAAAGTGATTATCTCTTAAATCAAAATAACACCCCTCTCTCGCTCTATCATATCTTATCACATATATGTAGTGTGCGTTACAGTATGCTGTGGGCCACAACGATGTACTCCTTCTCAACACATATATGTAGTGTGCGTTACAGTATGATGTGGGCCACAACGATGTACTCCTTCTCAAAAGAGCCACATTGTAACTAATATTTGTTTTTGTCTTTTTCTAATGTTTTTTAAGCAGTGGTTCTAAAGTTTCTTCTATCGCCATATCGGCAGTGAATAGCAATTTTTCATTAAAACAAAAAAAATAAAAAGTACAGTGGAGATATTTGGTACTACATAGAACGTTTGAGAGGGATCAAGGCAAGGGACAGTGGCTGAAAACCTACTACAGTAGAACTACAGCATCTGACAATACCGAGGCTGTGAGGTAGAAGCCTCGCCAAGGGAGTAGAGACGTAAACTTTCTCATTTGGTAAGAACTTGACGATCAACGGTCTGCAGAGCTGTTCATGACCACCTGTATCCTAACAAAGTAGATTTATTGCCAAGTCAAACCGGTAGAAATAAAAGGGAGAGGCTCATTGAATTATGTGAGTATTTCCCCGCAGATACAAAATGAATACCAATTCTTTTCGATCTGTCTCCAGCTGACTACTCTCTCTGAGATATCATTAATTCAAAATATATTGTGACCGCCTCAATACGCTGGAAGAATTGATGATAAACACTGGGTCGCTTGGATTGATAATGTAATAACCTTCAACTGATCATTGGATTGATTTATGAGTTCTGATTGAGGTTTGTCCTTGAAACATTAAACAAAATCAGTCGTATTATGATGAAAGCCTCCATTTGTCTGGTTACTTATCTCACCAGGATCACCACACCTGTTGGGATAAGTTCACAAACACTCATTATGTTATTTGTGTTTATTGTGTGTGTGGGAGGCAGGTGTGTGGAAGTGTGTGTGTGGAGGACAGGTGTGTGGAAGTGTGTGTGTGGAGGACAGGTGTGTGGAAGTGTGTGTGTGTGGAGGACAGGTGTGTGGAAGTGTGTGTGTGTGTGTGGAGGGCAGGTGTGTGTGGAGGGTAGGTGTGTGAAAGTGTATGTGTGGAGGGCAGATGTGTAGAAGCGTGAATGGAGGGTAGGTGTGTGGAAGTGTGTGTGTGTGGAGGGCAGGTGTGTAGAAGTGTGAATGAAGGGGAGGTGTGTGAAAGTGTGTGTGTGGGGAGGGCAGGTGTGTAGAAGTGTGAATGGAGGGTAGGTGTGTGAAAGTGTGTGTGTGGAGGGCAGATGTGTAGAAGTGTGAATGAAGGGGAGGTGTGTGAAAGTGTGTGTGTGTGGAGGGCAGGTGTGTAGAAGTGTGAATGGAGGGTAGGTGTGTGGAAGTGTGTGTGTGGAGGGCAGGTATGTGGCGTGCATGCAGTGTGTCCTACGTGAAGTTGGTCACTGGTGTTGAAGTATTGATCAGTGTACAGTAGTGGAGTACCGCCCCCCCCCCCCCACCACACCCTCCACCACACAACACCCTCCACCACACAACACCCTCCACGATACAACACCCTCCACTATACAACACCCTCCACGATACAACACCCTCCACGATACAACACCCTTCACTATACAACACCCTTCACTATACAACACCCTTCACTATACAACACCCTTCACTATACAACACCCTCCACTATACAACACCCTCCAAGATACAACACCCTCCACGATACAACACCCTTCACTATACAACACCCTTCACTATACAACACCCTCCACCACATAACACCCTCCACCACACAACACCCTCCACGATACAACACCCTCCACTATACAACACCCTCCACCACACAACACCCTCCACTATACAACACCCTCCACCACACAACACCCTCCACCACACAACACCCTCCACCACACAACACCCTCCACTATACAACACCCTCCACCACACAACACCCTCCACGATACAACACCCTCCACTATACAACACCCTTCACTATACAACACCCTCCACTATACAACACCCTCCACGATACAACACCCTCCACTATACAACACCCTCCACGATACAACACCCTCCACGATATAACACCCTCCACCACATAACACCCTCCACCACACAACACCCTCCACCACACAACACCCTCCACTATACAACACCCTCCACTATACAACACCCTCCATGATACAACACCCTCCACGATACAACACCCTTCACTATACAACACCCTTCACTATACAACACCCTCTACGATATAACACCTCCACTATACAACACCCTCCACTATACAACACCCTCCACGATACAACACCCTCCACTATACAACACCCTTCACTATACAACACCCTTCACTATACAACACCCTCCACTATACAACACCCTCCACGATACAACACCCTCCACGATACAACACCCTTCACTATACAACACCCTCTACTATGCAACACCCTCCACTATACAACACCCTTCACTATACAACACCCTTCACTATACAACACCCTCCACTATACAACACCCTCCACTATACAACACCCTTCACTATACAACACCCTCCACTATACAACACCCTCCACGATACAACACCCTCCACTATACAACACCCTCCACGATACAACACCCTCCACGATACAACACCCTTCACTATACAACACCCTTCACTATACAACACCCTCCACGATATAACACCCTCCACCACATAACACCCTCCACCACACAACACCCTCCACCACACAACACCCTCCACTATACAACACCCTCCACTATACATCACCCTCCACGATACAACACCCTCCACTATACAACACCCTCCACGATACAACACCCTCCAATATACAACACCCTTCACTATACAACACCCCTCACCATACAACACCCTCCACTATACAACACCCTCCACTATACAACACCCTTCACTATACAACACCCTCCACTATACAACACCCTCCACTATACAACACCCTCCACGATACAACACCCTCCACGATATAACACCCTCCACCACATAACACCCTCCACCACACAACACCCTCCACCACACAACACCCTCCACTATACAACACCCTCCACTATACAACACCCTCCATGATACAACACCCTCCACGATACAACACCCTTCACTATACAACACCCTTCACTATACAACACCCTCTACGATATAACACCTCCACTATACAACACCCTCCACTATACAACACCCTCCACGATACAACACCCTCCACTATACAACACCCTTCACTATACAACACCCTTCACTATACAACACCCTCCACTATACAACACCCTCCACGATACAACACCCTCCACGATACAACACCCTTCACTATACAACACCCTCTACTATGCAACACCCTCCACTATACAACACCCTTCACTATACAACACCCTTCACTATACAACACCCTCCACTATACAACACCCTCCACTATACAACACCCTTCACTATACAACACCCTCCACTATACAACACCCTCCACGATACAACACCCTCCACTATACAACACCCTCCACGATACAACACCCTCCACGATACAACACCCTTCACTATACAACACCCTTCACTATACAACACCCTCCACGATATAACACCCTCCACCACATAACACCCTCCACCACACAACACCCTCCACCACACAACACCCTCCACTATACAACACCCTCCACTATACATCACCCTCCACGATACAACACCCTCCACTATACAACACCCTCCACGATACAACACCCTCCAATATACAACACCCTTCACTATACAACACCCCTCACCATACAACACCCTCCACTATACAACACCCTCCACTATACAACACCCTTCACTATACAACACCCTCCACTATACAACACCCTCCACTATACAACACCCTCCACGATACAACACCCTCCACGATACAACACCCTCCACGATACAACACCCTTCACTATACAACACCCTCCACTATACAACACCCTCCACTATGCAACACCCTCCACTATACAACACCCTCCACTATACAACACCCTCCACTATACAACACCCTTTACTATACAACACCCTCCACTATACAACACCCTCCACTATACAACACCCTCCACGATACAACACCCTTCACTATACAACACCCTTCACTATACAATACCCTTCACTATACAACACCCTCCACTATACAACACCCTCCACTATACAACACCCTCCACTATACAACACCCTCCACTATACAACACCCTCCACTATACAACACCCTCCACGATACAACACCCTCCACTATACAACACCCTCCACTATACAACACCCTCCACTATACAACACCCTCCACTATGCAACACCCTCCACTATACAACACCCTCCACTATACAACACCCTCCACTATACAACACCCTTCACTATACAACACCCTCCACTACACAACACCCTCCAATATACAACACCCTTCACTATACAACACCCTTCACTATACAACACCCTCCACTATACAACACCCTCCACTATACAACACCCTTCACTATACAACACCCTCCACTATACAACACCCTCCACGATACAACACCCTCCACGATACAACACCCTCCACGATATAACACCCTCCACTATACAACACCCTCCACTATGCAACACCCTCCAGTATACAACACCCTCCACTATACAACACCCTCCACTATACAACACCCTCCACGATACAACACCCTCCACTATACAACACCCTCCACGATACAACACCCTCCACTATACAACACCCTCCACTATACAACACCCTCCACGATACAACACCCTTCACTATACAACACCCTTCACTCTACAACACCCTCCACTATACAACACCCTCCACTATACAACACCCTTCACTACACTATATAACACCCTCCACTATACAACACCCTCCACTATACAACACCCTCCACTATACAACACCCTCCACTATACAACACCCTCCACTATACAACACCCTCCACTATACAACACCCTCCACCATACAACACCCTCCACTATACAACACCCTCCACTATACAACACCTTCCACTATACAACACCCTCCACTATGCAACACCCTCCACTTTACAACACCCTCCACTATACAACACCCTCCACTATACAACACCCTTCACTATACAACACCCTCCACTACACAACACCCTCCAATATACAACACCCTTCACTATACAACACCCTCCACTATACAACACCCTCCACTATACAACACCCTTCACTATACAACACCCTCCACTATACAACACCCTCCACGATACAACACCCTCCACGATACAACACCCTCCACGATATAACACCCTCCACTATACAACACCCTCCACTATACAACACCCTCCACTATACAACACCCTCCACTATACAACACCCTCCACTATACAACACCCTCCACGATACAACACCCTCCACTATACAACACCCTCCACTATACAACACCCTCCACTATACAACACCCTCCACTATACAACACCCTCCACTATACAACACCCTCCACCATACAACACCCTCCACGATACAACACCCTCCACTATACAACACCCTCCACTATACAACACCCTCCACTATACAACACCCTCCACTATGCAACACCCTCCACTATACAACACCCTCCACCATACAACACCCTCCACTATACAACACCCTCCACTATACAACACCCTCCACCATACAACACCCTCCACCATACAACACCCTCCACCATACAACATCCCTCCACGATACAACACCCTCCACTATACAACACCCTCCACCATACAACATCCCTCCACGATACAACACCCTCCACCATACAACACCCTCCACTATACAACACCCTCCACTATACAACACCCTCCACCATACAACATCCCTCCACGATACAACACCCTCCACCATACAACACCCTCCACTATACAACACCCTCCACCATACAACACCCTCCACTATACAACACCCTCCACTATACAACACCCTCCACTATGCAACACCCTCCACTTTACAACACCCTCCACTATACAACACCCTCCACTATACAACACCCTCCACTATACAACACCCTCCACCATACAACACCCTCCACCATACAACATCCCTCCACGATACAACACCCTCCACCATACAACACCCTCCACTATACAACACCCTCCACTATACAACACCCTCCACCATACAACATCCCTCCACGATACAACACCCTCCACCATACAACACCCTCCACGATACAACACCCTCCACCATACAACACCCTCCACTATACAACACCCTCCACTATACAACACCCTCCACCATACAACACCCTCCACTATACAACACCCTCCACTATACAACACCCTCCACTATACAACACCCTCCACTATACAACACCCTCCACTATACAACACCCTCCACTATACAACACCCTCCACCATACAACACCCTCCACTATACAACACCCTCCACTATACAACACCCTCCACTATACAACACCCTCCACTATACAACACCCTCCACCATACAACACCCTCCACTATACAACACCCTCCACCATACAACACCCTCCACTATACAACACCCTCCACTATACAACACCCTCCACGATACAACACCCTCCACTATACAACACCCTCCACTATACAACACCCTCCACTATACAACACCCTCCACTATACAACACCCTCCACCATACAACACCCTCCACGATACAACACCCTCCATCATACAACACCCTCCACCATACAACACCCTCCACGATACAACACCCTCCACCATACAACACCCTCCACCATACAACACCCTCCACGATACAACACCCTCCACCATACAACACCCTCCACCATACAACACCCTCCACCATACAACACCCTCCACCATACAACACCCTCCACGATACAACACCCTCCACCATACAACACCCTCCACGATACAACACCCTCCACCATACAACACCCTCCACCATACAACACCCTCCACGATACAACACCCTCCACCATACAACACCCTCCACCATACAACACCCTCCACGATACAACACCCTCCACCATACAACACCCTCCACCATACAACACCCTCCACCATACAACACCCTCCACGATACAACACCCTCCACTATACAACACCCTCCACCATACAACACCCTCCACCATACAACACCCTCCACTATACAACACCCTCCACCATACAACACCCTCCACTATACAACACCCTCCACTATACAACACCCTCCACCATACAACATCCCTCCACTATACAACACCCTCCACTATACAACACCCTCCACCATACAACACCCTCCACGATACAACACCCTCCACCATACAACACCCTCCACTATACAACACCCTCCACCATACAACACCCTCCACTATACAACACCCTCCACTATGCAACACCCTCCACTATACAACACCCTCCACCACACAACACCCTCCACTATACAACACCCTCCACCATACAACACCCTCCACTATACAACACCCTCCACCATACAACACCCTCCACTATACAACACCCTCCACTATACAACACCCTCCACTATACAACACCCTCCACTATACAACACCCTCCACCATACAACACCCTCCACTATACAACACCCTCCACTATACAACACCCTCCACTATACAACACCCTCCACGATACAACACCCTTCACTATACAACACCCTCCACTATACAACACCCTCCACTATACAACACCCTTCACTATACAACACCCTTCACTCTACAACACCCTCCACTATACAACACCCTCCACTATACAACACCCTTCACTATACAACACCCTCCACTATACAACACCCTCCACTATACAACACCCTCCACGATACAACACCCTCCACCATACAACACCCTCCACGATACAACACCCTCCACTATACAACACCCTCCACTATACAACACCCTCCACGATACAACACCCTTCACTATACAACACCCTCCACTATACAACACCCTCCACGATACAACACCCTTCACTATACAACACCCTCCACTATACAACACCCTCCACTATACAACACCCTTCACTATACAACACCCTTCACTCTACAACACCCTCCACTATACAACATCCCTCCACTATACAACACCCTCCACTATACAACACCCTCCACCATACAACACCCTCCACTATACAACACCCTCCACTATGCAACACCCTCCACTATACAACACCCTCCACCACACAACACCCTCCACTATACAACACCCTCCACCATACAACACCCTCCACTATACAACACCCTCCACCATACAACACCCTCCACTATACAACACCCTCCACTATACAACACCCTCCACTATACAACACCCTCCACTATACAACACCCTCCACCATACAACACCCTCCACTATACAACACCCTCCACCATACAACACCCTCCACTATACAACACCCTCCACCATACAACACCCTCCACTATACAACACCCTCCACTATACAACACCCTCCACCATACAACACCCTCCACTATACAACACCCTCCACTATACAACACCCTCCACTATACAACACCCTCCACCATACAACACCCTCCACGATACAACACCCTCCACGATACAACACCCTCCACTATACAACATCCTCCACTATACAACACCCTCCACTATACAACACCCTCCACTATACAACACCCTCCACCATACAACACCCTCCACTATACAACACCCTCCACTATACAACACCCTCCACTATACAACACCCTCCACTATGCAACACCCTTCACTATACAACACCCTCCACCATACAACACCCTCCACTATACAACACCCTCCACTATGCAACACCCTCCACGATACAACACCCTCCACCATACAACACCCTCCACTATACAACACCCTCCACTATACAACACCCTCCACATCCTCTCTGAAGTGCTAATGGCTTGAAATCATCTGCATTTTGATAGTCCAGATATTTATCATAATTTGAGATAATAACAAGTCTGCTTACCAGTTGTGAACCATTTAGTTTGACTTTTCTTTGAGCCAATGAGCTATTAGTATAGAAGAGGGGCGTGACTTATGGGCCAGGTTAGCGTGGAGATACTATAGTTAGTTTCAGGTACACATCAACACTAGTTAGTTACAAGTACATAAACATTTGTTAGTTACAGGTACATCAACACTAGTTAGTTACAGGTACTGCACATAAACAGTAGCCAGTAATACTTCTCACAAGAGGCATTGTGATATTGCTCACCATGCCATGGAAATATGTTGCATCAGCATATTGAGTTTGACCGTATTGTGAGAAATGATCTTTCTCTGGATGAGTGAGGTTGTAAGGCAAAGTGGAAGGAGGTTTCATGAGGTGACTGACGTAGGTGACCAGTGCTGGGTCATCCTGGGCTGCCCCTTGGTAGGTGGCGTCCGTTAGGGCTCGCTCAGGCTGGGGAACCTCTCCCTTCAAGTCCATGGAAGTCTTGGTAATGGATATCTCATCAGTGTGTTGAGTCGTCCCTGGTGGCACAGTGAACAAGAGTGTCAGTATTATAGACAGGTGTGTGTGTGTGTGTGTGTGTAAGCATACCTGCTCCACACTCCACGAACAGGTATTTGAATTACGTATTAGAGCATGTATTTGCGTTACCTTTTTTTAATGAGGCGTTAAAAAAACGCGTTTACTTATCCAGGTGTTCAAATTGAGTCGTGTAAATATAATGAGACCCTATTCATATTCCAAATTCAACAAGGAACGACACTTGGAGGCGTGCAGGTGTTTTATGAAGCAATGATTTTGTGCGTGTGTGTAATAATAATAATAATAATAATAATAATAATAATAATAATAATAATTAATGATTTATTGAAAAAGTTCTGCACCCTGAATGCTGAAAATATACATAACTTATTACCTGCATTGACATTGGTGGTTTAACAAAAGCCTTCATTAGAGAAAGGTAAAGGAACATACAGTGAACATGCAGATTAATGTTTACAGTGGAGGTCACGTAGATCATGTGTGCTGAGGTGTTGAACAGCAGACACGTAGTGTAGTAATTCCCTCACAGATGGGGTTACGAGGGGCCTCACGTGGTGTAGTAATTCCCTCACAGATGGTTGTTATGAATGGCCTCACTTGGTGTAGTAATTCCCTCACAGATGGTGTTACGAGGGGCCTCACGTGGTGTAGTTTTTCCCTCACAGATGGTGTTATGAGGGACCTCACGTGGTGTAGTAATTCCCTCACAGATGGTGTTATGAGGGGCCTCACGTGGTGTAGTAATTCCCTCACAGATGGTGTTATGAGGAGCCTCACGTGGTGTAGTTTTTCCCTCACAGATGGTGTTATAAGGGGCCTCACATGACGCTGTAGCATCTCATTCACTAAGTATTTTCATGGTGAGTGTACAGTCAGGTGTGGTCCCAGGGCTTCCTATCGTAGAAGGATTAACACATCGCTGGTTGTTGTTGGGTCTCACGGGCAGTTATCACTGGGTACCTGGAACCTCCCTGTGTGAAGGATAGCTTGGGTATGACTCTCAGCTGTTACTTTTGCGTTGTTTTCACTGTTCACCACTGTTCACCACTGTTCACCTCTGTTCAACACTGGTTCCGTTCCTTTCCAAATGAAATTGTAACTTATTGCGAGAACTTGTTGATATACCTGTGGGGTGGAGGGATCAGGGGAGGGGGTTGGTATGGGCCGACATAACAGTTGACCTGGCTGCTGCCAGAGGAGCACCAGGTACGTCTTGACCCTTCGGTGTGTGTGTGTGTGTGTGTGTGTTAGTGCAGGAGCTCTTGAACACAGACAATTCATAACAAGAAAGACACAAGCTTTTGTTGCACTGTCGTCAGGTCATATAACAACAAACTTACCTGTTGATCAAATTAAAGGTAAACATTGAGATTAATTTGTATATACTGATCACACATCAGGTAAAAATAGTGAAGGGCATGGGGCATGGGGCATAGACACTACCCACCAGAGAGGAACACCAGACAATATGTTTACATAACCTGATTTGTTGGTCAAGATCCAGACGGAGATGAGCAGCACACAGAGGCACAGGAGTTGACCATACTTCATCTTCAGACGTTGATACACGAGGGAGGCCATTCTGAGGAGATAGTTTCATGTTACTTGATGCCATGGACACACACACACACACAAACACACACACACACACACACACACACACCAGCTGTCACTATCACAAGTTGTGAACTTCCCCACACACGGTCAAAATACCCTTGATCTTATCTTAACTGACTTAGCGGACCAGTATCAACCACCTCAACCAATGCCTCCTATCGGGTGTAGCACACACTTATCAGTGCTCTGGTCCCCAGCTGCCACTCCCACTCAAGTACAGAGACCCTACATCAAGACCTACAGGCCGATTACTGACTCTGCAGTGCGTCTCTTCGGGCAGTGGATAGTTCACCATCCCTGGACTGAAGTACTTAGTGTGGATGACGTGGAAACCAAATGGATAAATTATACCAACACCACCACGGAAGCTCACCACCACTTCTTCACCGAGAAGTCCGTCAGATCTCACCCAGCTGATTTGCCCTGAATCACAGCTCGGATCAAAAGACTTATGCAGCAGAGAGACAGAGCCTTTCATCTCAATGACCACAACCGCTACAGGTCCCCTCGCAACCGAGTCATCCGCGAAATACGCACTGCAAAGAAGTCTCACTACCCAACCAAATTGTAACACTTTGTATGAGCTACAGGACTGTGTATATATATAGTTCATTGATTTGCATGCCTTAGTTTGTTTATTTACATTAATTACCCAATGGCCACCCAGCTAGAGGTGGTCACGCCGTGGGGAGGAGAGAGAGAGATTATAACAGAGGAATTACCAATAGTTGAGCCAGACTTAATTACAAGGTGGATAGTCCACCTGCTCTCAATCTCACACTGTACTTCCCACTTCCAAACTTGACCTTCCTCTTACACCTCCTTCTATCCCCAGAGTCAGCGGCTCTCTTCTCTATATCTCTACTACTACTATGTTCAGTCCTTTGTAAAAGTCTTGTGAGGAAACGTCAGGAATAAAGCTGCGTCTCTTAGTCGTGTTTCCTTCACTACTAAACCACCATCTGGGCCTTACGGTCTCAACCACACCTGGCCAGTCCACCTGTCGTGGCTTACCTCGTGATCGGTCATCTCCCTCACAAGTGTGTACTACGCTTACTCCCACTAAAGCAAGATTTAGCCACCGTGTACAAGCGAAGTGTGGCACTATGTGGCACGGCGGAGGAGGGGGAGGGCGGCAGGGGGGGGGGGGAGGGGGGGGGTTCATGCCTGTGCTCCAACATCGAACAGACATGTAAATACATAAAAAAAATAGTTAAAACAATTTATGTAATATTTTTTTATGCACTTAATCTAGCCAATAATTTACAATTATTATTAAAAATGAATTTCGAAAATAAATTTATAAATACATTATGTCTAATTTATGTAAAAAATATAGAAACTTTGAGGGAGAAATCGCCGTCACAATAAAGGAAAGAATCTGTTGAACACAAAAGAATAACACATTGAACGACTCCTAAAGAAACAGATCGCTGAACATCCGTCACATTAAAACATCAAAAACATCTTCACTTAATCAACACCATAGTGTACAGTGCGTGGCGCCAGAGTGTACAGTGCGTGGCACCTGAGTGTACATTACGTGGCTCCTGAGTGTACAGTGCGTGGCACCAGAGTGTACAGTGCGTGGCACCAGAGTGTACAGTGCGTGGCACCTGAGGGTACAAGGCGTGACACCAGAGTGTACAGTGCGTGGCACCAGAGTGTACAGTGCGTGGCACCTGAGTGTACAGGGCGTGACACCTGAGTGTACATTACGTGGCACATGAGTGTACAGTGCGTTGCACCTGAGTGTACAAAGCGTGGCACCTGAGTGTACATTACGTGGCACCTGAGTGTACACTACGTTGCACCTGAGTGTACAATGCGTGGCACCTGAGTGTACAATGCGTGGCACCTGAGTGTACAGTTCGTGGCACTTGAGTGTACATTTCATGGCATCTGAGTGTACAGGGCGTGACACCTGAGTGTACAATGCGTGGCACCTGAGTGTACATTACGTGGCACCTGAGTGTAAATTGCGTGGTACCTGAGTGTAAATTACGTGGCACCTGAGTGTACAGTGCGTTGCACCTGAGTGTAAAATGCGTGGCACCTGAGTGTACATTACGTGGAACCTGAGTGTACAGTGCGTGACACCTGAGTGTACATTACGTGGCACCTGAATGTACAGTGCGTTGCACCTGAGTGTTCAATGCGTGTCACCTGAGTGTACATTACGTGGCACCCGAGTGTACATTACGTGGCACCTGAGTGTACAGTGCGTTGCACCTGAGTGTACATTACGTGGCACCTGAGTGTACAGTGCGTTGCATCTGAGTGTACATTACGTGGGACCTGAGTGTACAGTGCGTTGCACCTGAGTGTACAATGCGTGGCACCTGAGTGTACATAACGTGGCACCTGATTGCACAGTGCGTGACACCTGAGCGTACAATGCGTGGCACCTGAGTGTACAGGGCGTGACACCTGAGTGTACATTACGTGGCACTTGAGTGTACAGTGCGTTGCACCTGAGTGCACAATGCGTGGCACCTGAGTGTACATTACGTGGCACCTGAGTGTAAAGTGCGTTGCACCTGAGTGTACAATGCGTGGCACCTGAGTGTACAGTGCGTGGCACCTGAGTGTAAATTACGTGGCACCTGAGAGTACAGTGCGTGACACCTGAGTGTACAATGCGTTGCACCTGAGTGTACATTACGTGGCACCTGAGTGTACAGTGCGTTGCACCTGAATGTACATTACCTGGCACCTGAGTGTACAGTGCGTGGCACGTGAGTGTACATTACGTGGCACGTGAGTGTACAGTGCGTGGCACGTGAGTGTACATTACGTGGCACCTGAGTGTACATTATGTGGCACCTGAGTGTACATTATGTGGCACCTGAGTGTAAAGTGCGTGGCACCTGTGTGTACATTATGTGGCACCTGAGTGTACAGTGCGTGACACCTGTGTGTACATTACGTGGCACCTGAGTGTACAGTGCGTTGCACCTGTGTGTACATTACATGATACCTGAGTGTACATTACGTGGTACCTGAGTGTACAGTGCGTGCCACCTGAGTGTGCATTACGTGGTACCTGAGTGTACATTATGTGGCACCTGAGTGTACAGTGCGTGGCACCTGAGTGCACATTACGTGGCACCTGAGTGTACAGGGCGTGGCACGTGAGTGTACAGTGCGTTGCACCAGAGTGTACATTACGTGGCACCTGAGTGTACAGTGCGTTGCCCCTGAGTGTACAATGTGTTGCACCTGAGTGTACATTACGTGGCACCTGAGTGTACAGTGCGTTGCACCCGAGTGTACAGTGCGTGTCACCTGAGTGTAGAGTGCGTGGCACCTAAGTGTACATTATGTGGCACCTGAGTGTATAGTGCATTGCACCTGAGTGTACTTTATGTGACACCTGAGTGTACAGTGCGAGGCACCTGAGTGTACACTACGTGGCACCTGAGTGTACAGTGCGTTGCACCTGAGTGTACAGTGCGTGGCACCTGAGTGTACAGTGCGTTGCACCTGAGTGTACATTACGTGGCACCTGAATCTACAGTGCATTGCACCTGAGTGTACATTACGTGGCACCTGAGTGTACAGTGCGTGGCACCTGGGTGTACAGTGCGTAACATCTGAGTGTACATTACGTGGCACCGGAGTGTACAGTGCGTTGCACCTGAGTGTACATTACGTGGTACCTGAGTGTGCAATGCGTGGCTCCTGAGTGTACAGTGCGTGACACCTGAGTGTACAGTGCGTTGCGCCTGAGTGTACATTACGTGGCACCTAAGTGTACAGTGCGTGACACCTGAATGTACAGTGCGTGGCACCTGAGTTTCAGTGCGTGACACCTGAGTGTACATTACGTGGCACCTGAGTGTACGGTGCGTGGCACCTGAGTGTACAGTGCGTGACACCTGAATGTACATTACGTGGCACCTGAGTGTACGGTGCGTGGCACCTGAGTGGACAGTGCGTGACACCTGAGTGTACGGTGCGTGGCTCCTGAGTTTACAGTGCGTGGCACCTGAGTGTACAGTGCGTGGCACCTGAATGTACATTACGTGGCACCTGAGTGTACGGTGCGTGGCACCTGAGTGTACAGTGCGTGACACCTGAGTGTACGGTGCGTGGCTCCTGAGTGTACAGTGCGTGGCACCTGAATGTACATTACGTGGCACCTGAGTGTACGGTGCGTGGCACCTGAGTGTACAGTGCGTGACACCTGAGTGTACATTACGTGGCACCTGAGTGTTCTTTGCGTGACACCTGTGTAATGATTGCTTGTCAGACCAAAGCTTACAGCCCAGAATTATGTCACATATAACAGCAAGTACACGACAGACCTCGTGGTACCACCACATTCCGGGTTGACACACCTCAGGTCGACCCTAGGGACTTGACCTCGTCCGCTAATGACGTGAGTTAGCTGGGTGACCTACAACCTCACCTAACCAAGACACCTGGGCAGGACCACACCTGCACACAGCTATCCAGATCAAACCAGTTTAGTGATAACTGGTTAGAGGTCAAAAGCCGGGTGGGCCGACCCCATATACAGGCCCTGCAGTCCTGTCCACGATCATTCTGGTTCTGATTATCATTCTGATCCTGGTTGCCATTCGAACATTCGAACATTACTCTGGAGACCCTCAGAGTCACGCTTGTCCTCTCCCCAGGTCGGGAGGGGGACTTCCCGACCAGACCCCAGCTAAGCAGAAGCCTTTTTAGGAGGCAGCCCAGCCAGCACTCACTGGGCCTACGTCAGGGTACACGTGAGTCTTGTCAGAACGATTCCTTGGGTGTGTCCGAGAGTCAGTGTCGAGTAACGTAAAACATAATGTGTTAGTACCCCGATATAATAGTGATATTAATGTGTCCTTCTTTACATTCCTACTCTCTATACTTCTCCTACTTATGTGTAAACCTCTTCTCTCATTGTGTTCCGTCCCATTATACCTGAATGTACAGTGCGTTGCACCTGAGTGTACAGCGCGTGGCACCTGAGTGTACAGTGCGTGGCACCTGAGTGTACAGTGCGTGACACCTGAGTGTACATTACATGGCACCTGAGTGTACAGTGCGTGACACCTGAGTGTACAGTGCGTGGCACCTGAGAGTACAGTGCGTGACACCTGAGTGTACATTACATGGCACCTGAGTGTACAGTGCGTGGCACCTGAGTGTACAGTGCGTGACACCTGACTGTACAGTGCGTGGCACCTTACTGTGTGTGTGTGTGTGTGTGTGTGTGAGTCCATGGCATCAAGTAACATGAAACTATCTCCTCAGAATGGCCTCCCTCGTGTATCAACGTCTGAAGATGAAGTTTGGTCAACTCCTGTGCCTCTGTGTGCTGCTCATCTCCGTCTGGATCTTGACCAACAAATCAGGTTGTGTAAACATATTGTCTGGTGTTCCTCTCTGGTGGGTAGTGTCTGTGCCCCATTCCTCATGCCTCATGCCTCATGCCCCATGCCCCATGCCTCATGCCCCATGCCCCATGCCCCATGCCCTTTAGTATTACTACCTGATGTGTGATCAGTATATACAAATTGATCTCGATATTTACCTATAATTTGATCAACAGGTAAGTTTGTTGTTATATGACCTGACGACAGTGTAACAAAAGCTTGTGTCTTTCTTGTTATGAATTGTCTGTGTTCAAGAGCTCCTGCACTAACACACACACACACACACCTGTCTATATTACTGACGCTCTTGCTCACTGTGCCACCAGGGACGACTCAACGCCTTAATGAGATATTCATTACCAAGACTTCCATGGACTTGAAGGGAAAGGCTCCCCAGCCTGAGCGAGTCCTGACAGACGCTACCTACCAAGGGGCAGCCCAGGATGACCCAGCACTGGTCTCCTACGTCAGTCACCTCATGAAACCTCCTTCCACTCTGCCTTACAACCTCACTCATCCAGAAAAACAACATTTCTCACAATATCGCCAAACTCAACACGCTGATGCATCTTATTTCCATGGCAAGGTGAGCAATATTACAATGCCATTTGTGATAAATATTACTAGCTAGTATTGATCTATCTCTAACTAGCAATGACGTACCCTTAACTAACTAGCGCTACTGTACCACAGAGAGAGGGCTTCTTCGTGGAGGTGGGTGCCGTGGATGGTGAAACCTTCAGCAACTCCCTGTACTTGGAGAGAAACCTCGGATGGTCGGGGCTTCTTATCGAGGTGTTCCAGATAACATATAAAGCGCTCCTCCAGAAACACCGGAAAGCTTACTCCATTAACGCAGCTTTATCTTTCAAGAACTCCTCCACCGAAGTCGGATTTGTGTAAGTCGAATCACTTGAAGTTGGTGTTAGCTTAAGTTATTTTAGGTTAGCGTTGGGTTAAGTTATGGTTAAGAACATAAGAACATTAGAATGGAGGAAACTGCAGCAGGCCTATTGACCCATACTGGGCAGTCCCGTTTATACCCAACCAATATTGCTCATATAAGCATCGAACCTATGTTTGAAGCTATCCAGTGTATTCGAGTTAATGATGATATTTGGTAACTTGTTCCATTCATCCACTACTCTGTTTCCAAACCATTGTTTACCTATTTCACGCCGAAATCTAAATTTGTCTAATTTAAAACCGTTGTTGCGAGTTCGCTCCTGGTTGGATAGTTTGAGTACCTTTGTAATGTCCCCTTTGTTTAACCCTGACCTCCATTTATACGCCTCTATCATGTCGCCCCTCACTCTACGTCTCTCGAGGGAGTGCAAATTAAGATTCTTTAACCTGTTTCTGTACTTAAGGTTCCTAATGCCCGGGATTAGTCTTGTCATTCTCCTCTGGATTCTTTCCAAGGATTCTATATCCATTCTGTAATACGGTGACCAGAACTGAACTGCGTAATCCAGGTGAGGTCGCACAAGCGCTTGATATAGTTTTAAGATGACCTCGCTAGTCTTGTAACTAACACTCCTTTGTATGAACCCAAGTACTTTATTAGCCTTGTTACGAGCAAAAACACATGGTTTACTTGGCTTAAGATTCCTACTTATCATTACTCCTAAATCTCTCTCGCAGTCGGATTCCACAATGGCATCGTTGATCATCTGGTATCTGGTTTCCCTGTTTACATCTCCTATACTGAGTATTTTACATTTGTCCACATTGAATTTCATCTGCCATTTTTTCGACCATTCAAAAAATTTGTTTAGATCTTCCTGTAGTTTTGCAGAGTCCTCGTTAGATTTAATTATACGTCCTATTTTAGTGTCATCAGCAAATTTACTTATGTTGCTATCTATGCCGATATCTATGTCGTTTATGTATATAATAAATAATAATGGTCCAAGTACTGAGCCTTGGGGATCTCCACTAGTGACGTTGGTCCAATGCGATTTAGTCCCGATTATGCTCACTCGCTGTCTCCTGTCCCGTAAGCACGCCCTAATCCATTTAAGGATATTACCTTTGATGACATGCGCTTCTACCTTTCTAATTAGTCTTTCGTGGGGCACTCTGTCGAAGGCTTTACTAAAGTTGAGATATACCACATCATTATTGTGCTCCTCGTCCACCGATTCGAAAACTGATGAAAAGAATGTTAATAGATTAGTTAGACATGAACGCCCGCTTGTGAAGCCATGTTGGGAATCATTGATCAACTTGTGCTTCTCCAGGTGGTTTCGAATAGAGTTTGAAATGATTGATTCTAGTAATTTGCCTACTATTGATGTTAGACTGATTGGGCAGTAGTTAGAGGATCGTGATCTATCCCCCTTCTTGAAAATCGGTATTACATTCGCTATCGTCCAGGATTCTGGTACTACACTTGTTGTTAATGACATGTTAAACAACATTGCTAAGGGCATACTAAGCTCTTCCTTACATTCCTTTAATACTCTGGCAAATATCTCATCGGGACCAGGTGATTTATTAGGCTTCAGTTTATCTATTTGCTTATTAACATCGTTACTAGTCACTACTATCTCGCTTAATTTGTTTTCTTCACTATCTCTGAATAGAGTCGGAGCCTCGGGCATCATGTTTAAATTTTCGGTGGTGAATACTGTTGAAAAATATTTATTCAGATTATTGCTCATTTCTTCGTCGTTATCAGTTTGCTCGCCGGTATCTGACTGTATTGGTCCAATATTATCTCGTGTTTTAGTTTGATACATTTGGTAGAATCCTTTGGGGTTTGTTTTCTCCTCCCTTGCTATCTTCAGTTCCTTATTCCTCTTTGCTTTTCTTATCGCGGTCTTAACCCTACCGGCCAATTCCTTATAATACTCCTGGAAGTATATTTCGCCACGGTTTGTCCTTCTACCTATAGCCATCCTTTGGCCAATAATGTTCTTTATATAATTATTTATCCATTTAGGTTCATTGCTGTCTGATGTGAGTTTTTTGTATGGTATGTTCTGCCTTTCTGCATTAAGTAACTCATTATTTAAATTGTCGTGGAACTCGACAATCTCAGATCTCGTTATCAGGTCAGTGTCATCTGTCAGGTTCACTCCCAAGCGCCACACCCCCTCTCTCAGCTGCCTCTTTAAACTATCAAAGTTTGCCCTTCTGAAATCTGGGACTTTAATGGAATTTTCCTTACATCTGACCTGAAAATATAACTGGAATCTAATTTCTTTGTGATCGCTGTTTGCAAGTTCGTTCCCTACCTCGACATTGCTAATGAGGTTTTCTCTGTTCGACAGAACAAAATCGAGTATATTAATACCCCGGGTGGGTTCGGTTATATGTTGACTTAGGAAACAGTCCTGGATTGCTTCGAGGAAATCCTCTGATACTGAGTTACCCATAAGGTCAGTCCAATCTATTTGGCCTAGGTTAAAATCGCCTACTATACAGACTTTGTTGTGTATGGAAGCCCTGCGCATTTCATCCCAGATAAGTCACTCGTTATCTCTATCAAGATTAGGAGGGCTATATATTACTCCTATGATTAATTTTTCCCTACCGTCGATTAATTCTCTCCAAATTGTTTCTCTATTCTGCTCAGTTTTTATTTCCTTATTTATTTCACACTTCAGATTATCCCTGACATAGATTGCTACTCCGCGTCCTTTCCTGGTCTGCCTATCGGTATGGAACAATTTGTAACTCGCAATTTGGTATTCGACTGGTAACTCACGTGAGTCTAGGTTGATCCATGTTTCAGTGAATGTTATTATATCGATTTTTTTCGGTACATACCAAGGCCCTAATATCATCCATTTTGTTTCTCATACTTCTACTGTTCGCGTAGTAGACATTTAAGTTCGTCGTGTTCTGAGTCCTCTCTTTACCGCGTTTAGGTTTTAACTCCCTGTCTAATTTAGTTTTGTCATCATTCCTAACACTATTTCCCTGTAATCTTTCACTTTGTTTACCCGTCTCCCACTGCAGTCTCCTCCATCCCCGTGCCCATATGTTCCCCTAGTAGTTTAAAGGCTTCGATATCTTTTGAACTGCCCTCTCGAGAGACCCAGCCAGAGTTGCCACCCCATCCCTAGACAGGTGCACCCCATCCCTAGCATAAAGGTCCCTTCTGCCGTAGAAGTTGTCCCAGTTGTCAATGAATGGGACAGATATTGACTTGCAATATCTGTCAAGACGGTCGTTGACACCAACTGCCCTTGACAACCATCCACTGCCAACTCTCCTTCTAGGCAGGACACAGCATATGATAGGGATCCCTCCCTTCGACCTAATACGATCTATAGCTGCCTTGAACTTATCAAGAAGCTCCTCGCTCCTACACCGGCCAATATCATTGCCTCCTGCACTGAGGCAGATAATGGGTTTGTTCCCATTACCAGACAAGATATTGTCCATCCTGTCAATTATATCCCCCACCCCAGCTCCTGGCAAACACACCCTCATCCTATTTTTGTTTTTACAACAAAAAGCCCTGTCCAAGTACCCTACCTGTGAGTCACCAACAATTAAAGTTTTTATACCTTCCTTGTCAGCCCTGTCCTTGACTGTACTAACGTCCAATTCGTCTATCAAGGGACTGGAGCTAGGTTAGATTAAGTTAGCGTTAGGCTCAATTAGCGTTAAGTTAGATTAAGTTAGCTTTAGAATAGATTAGTTTAGCTTTAGGATGTTTAACTTTTCAGTGAACAATTTATATATACGAGTATAACTGGATTATTCTCTTGTTTATATAGAAAACGCGGCGGTAAATTGGCCATGACAAGTCGCACCTTCTCGGACCGCGGGGAGAGGATTCAGGCCATTCCTCTGTACACCATGTTGCTGGCTCTTAATACTACGGTCATTGATTTCTTCAGTCTCGACATTGAAGGGGGTGAGATGAAGGTGAGCACAGGTGTTGTGTTGCTTACTGTGTGTTGTGTTACTTACTGTGTGTTGTGTTACTTACTGTGTGTTGTGTTGGGTTGAAAGTTATCTTAATTCATTATGTACTGTTTTGTATTCCAACACACACACACACACACACACACACACACAAAACACACACACACACACACACTTATTCCGGTATGATATTTAATGTTAACATAATCCCACATAAGAACATAAGAACATAAGAATGGAGGAAACTGCAGCGGGCCTATTCACCCATACTGGGCTGTCCCGTTTACACCCAACCCCTATTGCTCTTGTAAGCATCCAACCTATGTTTGAAGCTATCCAGCGTTATCGAGTTAATGATGATATTTGGTAACTTGTTCCATTCATCCACTACTCTATTTCCAAACCAATCCTTACCCATTTCACGCCGAAATCTAAATTTGTCTTATTTAAAACCATTGTTACAAATTCGCTCTTGGTTGGATAGTTTGAGTACCTTTGTAATGTCCCCTTTGTTTAACCCTGACTTCCATTTATACAGCTCTATCATGTCGCCCCTCACTCTACGTCTCTCGAGGGAGTGCAAATTAAGATGCTTTAACCTGTCTCTGTACTCAAGGTTCCTAATGCCCGGGATTAGTCTTGTCATTCTCCTCTGGATTCTTTCCAAGGATTCTATATCCATTCTGTAATTCATCTCTCTGTATTTTGGTTTAAACTAAATGTCCTAGTCTTCAGGTAATTCATTATAAAATAAAATATCTATAACATTGTTTACATTACAGGTGTTGATGACTATCCCTTGGGACAAAGTCAAGGTTGGAGTCTTGGTGGTCGAGTCGAACCTTATACCTGAAGGTCGGAAGTTCTTGGTGGACTATATGACCAGCAAGGGCTACAAGTTCGCTGGCCACAGAGGCATCGACTCGTGGTTCATTCTACCCGAACTTGTGAACCAATACATCATGAAGCATTAGAACTTTAATGTCACCTTTAGACACACCTGAGGCTCCTCGCCCACGTATTGGAATTGGACAAGACAACGACAACGATAAATACGACAGAACGACAACACAACGACAACAAGCCTATGCAACCTTTCTCAATCCACTGCAACAACAGTTTCAGTACCTGTGTTAAAATCATCAGTGACTCCAACCTGTCGTATGCGTTAACACCAAACTTTCATTTATGTTTTGAATTTGCCCTAAGAGCAAAGGTTAATATCTCTTCCTGACAAACTATTAACAAACTATTTATTATCTTGTCTTATCTCTATTAATATCATAAGTATCTTTCATTTGGCGTTACTATTTTCATCTGAACTCTGTCATGGTAACCGGCCAGTGTGTCTGTGGTGTAGATGTGATCTCTCTCTCCCACCTGCTCCCTGATAATCAGATGCACATATGTACAGTATGTAAAGACAATGGTATAGTAAATCTTCCTCCTGTCAGTCATTTTGACCGAGTCATAATTAATTCTTGAGGGAGGGAAGGAATATATAACGCTGGTTGAGACTTGTGGAATTTTATTATACAATACTCCAGGAAGGAAGCGTAACACAGGCCAGTAATACAGTGACCGAGAGCTTGTAAACATTAGTTTATATAACTCAGGATAAATAACTGATGACTACTACTGCCCACACACCACCTGTACCTCATAAAGTCTGGCAACGATGGTTGTCTAAAACCTTCGAGTGTCGTATAAGCTTGATGGTTCTTGTGGAGTACCATACTGTTGTGATGGTTCTTGTGGAGTACCATACTGTTGTGATGGTTCTTGTGGAGCACCATACTGTTGTGATGGTTCTTGTGGTGCACCATACTGTTGTGATGGTTGTTGTGGAGCACCATACTGTTGTGATGGTTCTTGTGGGGCACCATACTGTTGTGATGGTTCTTGTGGGGCACCATACTGTTGTGATGGTTCTTGTGGGGCACCATAGTGTTGTGATGGTTCTTGTGGTGCACCATACTGTTGTGATGGTTCTTGTGGGGCACCATATTGTTGTGATGGTTCTTGTGGAGCTCCATATTGTTGTGATGGTTCTTGTGGAGCACCATATTGTTGTGATGGTTCTTGTGGGGCACCATATTGTTGTGATGGTTTTTGTGGGGCACCATATTGTTGTGGTGGTTCTTGTGGAGCACCATATTGTTGTGATGGTTCTTGTGGAGCACCATATTGCTGTGGTGGTTCTTGTGGAGCACCATATTGTTGTGGTGGTTCTTGTGGAGTACCATATTGTTGTGATGGTTCTTGTGGAGCACCATATTGTTGTGATGGTTCTTGTGGAGCACCATATTGTTATGATGGTTCTTGTGGAGCACCATACTGTTGTGGTGGTTCTTGTGGAGCACCATATTGTTGTGGTGGTTCTTGTGGAGCACCATATTGTTGTGATGGTTCTTGTGGAGCACCATAAGTGTTAGATAGGTCAGATGCGGCGGCCTCATTATATTCAGGCACTTTGCCGATCTCAGCGTTGAGGCCGAAGAACTGTTGTTAGGCGGCACAATCCACGTTAAACCACCAGTCACACACGAAGTGCTGCTGTTTTAAGATGGTTCCGTTGGGACACAGGAAGGAGTCCTGGCGGCCGTCGTACTGACAGATGTGGAAGACCTGGCAGCCAGCCTCGTCGGCGGTGTCAGCGAAGTAACCTGGGGAACTCCTGTTGCTCGCATGAAAAGCCGGTGTCGGGTACAGAGGCCAGGATCGGGTAGTCTTCACCAGGGACGCCGCCGCCGGGGATGAGGGCGGCCAGGGCGGCTATGGGGTCTTCCTCAATCGCATCACTCATACCATTGGAAGCGTCGTAGGAGTAACCACCATTAGAAGCCGACGGAGGTGCCACGCAATGTACACTCAGGTGCCATGTAATGTACAGTCAGGTGCCATGTAATGTACTCTCAGGTGCCACGCAATGTACTCTCAGGTGCCACGCAATGTACTCTCAGGTGCCACGCAATGTACATTCAGGTGCCACGTAATGTATAATCAGGTGCCACGTAATGTACGCTCAGGTTCCATGTAATGTACACTCAGGTGACACATAATGTACACTCAGGTGCCATGTAATGCACACTCAGGTGCCACATAATGTACTGTAATGAGACATAACTCACAGAGAAGAGGATTACATATATAAGTAAGAAGTATAGAGAGTAGGAATGTAAGGATAGGAACTTGGTAGCGTGGCCGGAATGTTATTTACTCAGCGTCAACACACTTATCTTCTAAGTCAATGCACATATCTATTCTTCTTAAGCAGGGGTCACCAAACTACTGCCCGCGGGCCGGATCCCAAGTCCTTTCCCGGCTCGTGGTAGCTCCGCCTACACTCTTTCGTTTTGGTTTGCAAGTATTGAACAGAATGATTATGCGGCCCGCGCTCGTCATTCTTTCAGTTATCCGGCCCACTGTGAAAAAAGTTTGGTGACCCCTGTTCTTAAGGGACAACTTCTCAAACACCTCTTCGATACAACTATTTATTAATTCACTCAATGACATGGACGCGTTAATATCACTATTATATCGGGGTATTAGCACATCGTGTTTTACGTTACTCGACACTGACTCTCGGACACATTATGAATGAATACACTTCCCACAGTAGGTAACTCACCCTAGAGATTGCTGTGACAATGATTCACGTGTACACCTGACGTAGGCCCAGTGGGTGTTGGCTGGGCTCCCGTATTATCTGCCTCAGTGCAGGAGGCAATGATATTGGCCGGTGTAGTAGCGAGGAGCTTCTTGATAAGTTCAAGGCAGCTATAGATCGTATTAGGACTAAGGGAGGGATCCCTATCATATGCCGTGTCCTGCCTAGAAGGAGAGTTGGCAGTGAATGGTTGTCAAGGGTAGTTTGTGTCAACGACCGTCTTGACAGATATTGCAAGTCAATATCAGTCCCATTCATTGACAACTGGGACAACTTCTACGGCAGAAGGGACCTTTATGCTAGAGATGGGGTGCACCTGTCTAGGGATGGAGTAGCAACCCTGGCTGGGTCTCTTAGAGGGGGCAGTTCAAAAGATATCGAAGTCTTTAAACTGCTAGGAGAACATATGAGCACGAGGGTGGAGGAGACTGCAGTGGGAGCGGATAAACAAAGTGAAAGATTACAGGGAACTAGTGTTAGGAATGATGACAAAACTAAATTAAACAGGGAGTTTAAAACTAAACGCGGTAAGGGAAGGACTCAGAACACGACTAACCTAAATGTCTACTACATGAACAGTAGAAGTATGAGAAATAAAATGGATGATATTAGGGCCTTGGTATGTACCGAAAAAATCGATATAATAGCATTCACTGAAACATGGATCAACCTAGACTCACGTGAGTTACCAGTCGAATACCAAATTGCGGATTACAAACTGTTCCATACCGATAGGCAGACCAGGAAAGGAGGCGGAGTAGCAATCTATGTTAGGAATAATCTGAAGTGTGAAATAAATAAGGAAATAAAAACTGAGAGGAATACAGAAACAATTTGGATAGAATTAATCGACGGTAGGGGAAAATTAATCACAGGAGTAATATATAGACCTCCCAATCTTGATAGAGTCAATGAGCGACTTATCTGGGATGAAATGCACAGGGCGTCCGTACACAACAAAGTCTGTATAGTAGGCGACTTTAACCTTGGCCAAATAGATTGGATTGACCTTAAGAGTAACTCAGAATCAGAGGATTTTCTCGAAACAATCCTGGACTGTTTCCTAAGTCAACATATAACCGAACCCACCCGGGGTAATAATATACTCGATTTAGTTCTGTCAAACAGAGAAAACCTCATTAGCAATGTCGAGGTAGGGAACGAACTTGCAAACAGCGATCACAAAGAAATTAGATTCCAATTAGATTTTCAGGGCAGATGTAAAGAAAATTCCACTAAAGTACCAGATTTCAGAAGGGCAAATTTTGACAGTTTAAAGAGGCATCTGAGAGAGGGAGTGTCACGCTTGGCCGTGAACCTGACAGGTGACACAGACCTGATAACGAGATCTGAGATTGCCGAGTTCCGCGACAATTTAAATAATGAGTTACTTTTTTTTTTTTTTAAGGGGATTAGCCCACCTGGACACAGGTCACTGACCCACATCGGGGCCTGGGGGGCGAAAATTTAATAATAATAATAATAATAGTAATTCACAGTAATTAATATTTATAATAAAAAGTAAAATAAAATAATAATAACAATAATAATATTAATAATAACAACAGTGTAATAATGATAATAAAGAAAAAATAATAAGAATCAAAAGTTAGAAACGCTATATGTACAGTATGTTGTCTTGTCAATACTAAGAGAAACAATTGAGATCCTGCAATTGTGTGTAAATGAGGCAGAAAGACAGATCAGCAATCTGGGACTTGGTCACAATATTCGTGATGCACAAAGGCAGAACATACCATACAAAAAACTCAAATCAGACAACAATGACCCTAAATGGATAAATGATTATTTAAAGAACATCATTGCCCAAAGGAAGGCTATAGATAGAAGGATAAATCGTGGCAAAATTTACCTCCAGGATTATTATAGGGTATTGGCGAGTAGGGTTAAAACCGAGATAAGGAAAGCCAAGAGGAATAATGAGGTAAGGATAGCAAGGGAGGTGAAGACAAACCCCAAAGGATTCTACCAAATGTATCAAACTAAAACACGAGAAAAGATTGGACCAATATTGTCAGGTACCAGCGAGCTCACTGATAACGACAGAGAAATGAGCAATAATTTGAATAAATATTTTTTATTAGTTTTCATCACCGAAAATTTAAACATGATACCCGAGGCACCGACTCTATTCAGAGATAGTGAAGAAAACAAATTAGGCGAGATAGTAGTGACTAGTAACGATGTCAGTAAGCAAATAGATTGCCGAGTTCCACGACAATTTAAATAATGAGTTACTTAATGCACAAAGGCAGAACATACCATACAAAAAACTCATATCAGACAACAATGACCCTAAATGGATAAATAATTATTTAAAGAACATCATTGGCCAAAGGAAGGCTATAGGTAGAAGGATAAAGCGTGGCGAAATATACCTTCAGGATTATTATAAGATATTGGCGAGTAGGGTTAAGACCGAGATAAGAAAAGCAAAGAGGAATAAGGAACTGAAGATAGCAAGGGAGGCTAAGACGAACCCCAAAGGATTCTACCACATGTATCAAACTAAAACACGAGATAAGATTGTATCTAAATAAATTTTTCGAATGGTCTGAAAAATGGCAGATGAAATTCAACGTGGACAAATGTAAAGTACTCAGTATAGGAGATGGAAACAGGGAAACCAGATACCAGATGAACAACGATGCCATAGAGAAATCCGACTGCGAGAGAGATTTAGGAGTAATGATAAGTAGGAACCTTAAGCCAAGTAAACAATGTGTTTTTGCTCGTAACAAGGCTAATAAAGTACTTGGGTTCATACAAAGGAGTGTTAGTTACAAGACTAGCGAGGTCATCCTAAAACTGTATCTTGCTCTTGTGAGACCACACCTGGATTACGCAGTTCAGTTCTGGTCACCGTATTACAGAATGGATATAGAATCCTTGGAAAGAATCCAGAGGAGAATGACAAGACTAATCCCGGGCATTATGAACCTTGAGAATAGAGACAGGTTAAAGCATCTTTATTTGCACCCCCTCGAGAGACGTAGAGTGAGGGGCGACCTGATCGATGGAGGTCAGGGTTAAACAAAGGGGACATTACAAAGGTACTCAAACTACCCAACCAGGAGCGAACTCGTAACAATGGTTTTAAATTAGACAAATTTAGATTTAGGTGTGAAATAGGTAAACACTGGTTTGGAAACAGTAGTGGATGAATGGAACAAGTTACCAAATATCATCATTAAGTGGAATACGCTGAATAGCTTTAAACATAGGTTGGATACTTACATGAGCAATAGGGGTTGGGTGTAAACGGGACTGTCCAGTATGGGCCAATAGGCCCGCTGCAGTTTCCTCCATTCTTATGTTCTTATGTTCTCATGCGGGACTCTGCTTAGCTGGGGGCGTCGTGAAGTCTCCCCCCCCCCCCCCCCGACTTGGAGGGAGGGGACGAGCATGTCTCTGTGCGGGTGACCAGAATGACCTCTCAATGACCAACCTCTCTGAATGATAGTCGTATGAGAAACACAGATGGACGGGGCTGTAGGGCCTTCATATGGGGTCGGCTCACCCGGTTTTTCACCTCTATCCAAATATCACTAAACTGGTTAGATCTGGACAGCCTGTTCAGGTGTGGTCATGCCCAGGTGTGTCTAAGGTGTGGTCAGGTCACCTGCTATTTCAAGTAATTAGCCGGCGAGGTCAAGTCCCTAGGGTCTTGACCTGAGGTGTGTCAATCTGGTATGTGGTGGTACCAGGAGGTCTGTAGTGTATTCCCTGTTATATGTGATGTAATTCTGGGCTGTAAGCTTTGGTCTGATATTCAATCCTTACAGTACACTCAGGTGCCACGCATTATACACTCAGGTGCCACATAATGTACACTCAGGTGCCACGTACTGTACACTCTGATGCCACGCACTCTACACTCTGGTGCCACGCACTGTACACTCAGGTGCCACGCACTGTACACTCTGGTGCCACGCACAGTACACTCATAAGAACATAAGAACATAAGAATGGAGGAAACTGCAGCGGGCCTATTGGCCCATACTGGGCAGTCCCGTTTACACCCAACCCCTATTGCTCATATGAGCACCAACCTATGTTTGAAGCAATTCAGCGTATTCCAGTTAATGATGATATTTGGTAACTTGTTCCATTCATCCACTACTCTGTTTCCAAACCAGTGTTTACCTATTTCACGCCTAAATCTAAATTTGTCCAATTTAAAACCATTGTTACGAGTTCGCTCCTGGTTGGATAATTTGAGTACCTTTGTAATGTCCCCTTCGCTTAGCCCTGCCTTCCACTTATACACCTCTATCAGGTCGCCCCTCGCTCTACGTCTCTCAAGGGAGTGCAAATTAAGATGCTTTAACCTGTCTCTATACTCAAGGTTCCTAATACCCGGGATTAGTCTTGTCATTCTCCTCTGAATTCTTTCCAAGGATTCTATATCCATTCTGTAATACGGTGACCAGAACTGGAGTGCGTAATCCAGGTGTGGTCTCACAAGAGCAAGATACAGTTTTAGGATGACCTCGCTAGTCTTGTAACTAACACTCCTTTGTATGAACCCAAGTACTTTATTAGCCTTGTTACGAGCAAAAACACATTGTTTACTTGGCTTAAGGTTCCTACTTATCATTACTCCTAAATCTCTCTCGCAGTCGGATTTCTCTATGGCATCGTTGTTCATCTGGTATCTGGTTTCCCTGTTTACATTTCCTATACTGAGTACTTTACATTTGTCGATGTTGAATTTCATCTGCCATTTTTCAGACCATTCGAAAAATTTGTTTAGATCCTCCTGTAGTTTTGCCGAGTCCTCGTCAGATTTGATAACACGTCCTATTTTAGTATCATCAGCAAATTTACTTATGTTGCTGCCTATGCCGATATCTATGTCGTTTATGTATATAATAAACAATAATGGTCCAAGTACTGAGCCTTGGGGAACTCCACTTGTGACGTTGCTCCAATGGGACTTAGTGCCGTTAATGCTCACTCGCTGTTTCCTGTCCTGTAACCACGCCCTAATCCATTTAAGGATGTCACCTTTGATGCCATGAGCTTCTACCTTTCTAATTAGTCTTTCGTGGGGTACTCTGTCGAAGGCTTTGCTAAAGTCGAGATATACCACATCATAATTGTGCCCCTCGTCCACTGATTCGAAAACTGATGAAAAGAATGTTAATAGATTAGTTAGACATGAACGTCCGCTTGTGAAGCCATGCTGGGAATCATTGATCAATCTGTGCTTCTCCAGGTGATTTCGAATAGAGTTTGAAATGATTGCTTCCAGTAATTTGCCTACTATTGATGTTAGACTGATTGGGCGGTAGTTAGAGGATAGTGATCTATCCCCCTTCTTGAAGATCGGTACTACATTCGC
The DNA here is from genome assembly GCA_958450375.1 of Homarus gammarus. Taxonomy (NCBI): domain Eukaryota; kingdom Metazoa; phylum Arthropoda; class Malacostraca; order Decapoda; family Nephropidae; genus Homarus; species Homarus gammarus. The sequence goes on from CAUDMG010001333.1 coordinate 202,786, forward strand.
TATCCTCCAGGATTCTGGTACTACACCTGTTTTTAAGGGCATACTAAGCTCTTCCTTACATTCCTTTAATACTCTGGCAAATATCTCATCGGGACCAGTTAACTTATTAGGCTTTAGTTTGTCTATATGCTTACTAACATCGTTACTAGTCACTACTATCTCACTTAATTTGTTTTCTTCACTATCTCTGAATAGAGTCGGTGCCTCGGGTATCATGTTTAAATTTTCGGTGGTGAAAACTGTTGAAAAATATTTATTCAAATTATTGCTCATTTCTCCGTCGTTATCAGTGAGCTCGCCGGAGTCTGACCGTATTGGTCCAATCTTTTCTCGTGTTTTAGTTTGATACATTTGGTAGAATCCTTTGGGGTTTGTCTTTGCCTCCCTTGCTATCCTTACCTCATTATTCCTCTTTGCTTTCCTTATCTCGGTTTTAACCCTACTCGCCAATACCCTATAATAGTCCCGGAGGTGAATTTCGCCACGATTTATCCTTCTACCTATAGCCTTCCTTTGGCCAATGATGTTCTTTAAATAATTATTTATCCATTTAGGGGCATTGTTGTTTGATCTGAGTTTTTTGTATGGTATGTTCTGCCTTTGTGCATTAAGTAACTCACTATTTAAATTGTCGTGGAACTCGGCAATCTCAGATCTCGTTATCAGGTCGGTGTCATCTGTCAGGTTCACGGCCAAGCGCGACACCCCCTCTCTCAGCTGCCTCTTTAAACTGTCAAAGTTTGCCCTTCTGAAATCTGGTACTTTAGTGGAATTTTCCTTACGTCTGCCCTGAAAATCTAACTGGAATCGAATTTCTCTGTGATCGCTGTTTGCAAGTTCGTTCCCTACCTCGACATTGCTAATGAGGTTTTCTCTGTTTGACAAAACTAAATCCAATATATTATTACCCCGTGTGGGTTCGGTTATATGTTGACTTAGGAAACAGTCCTGGATCGTCTCGAGAAAATCCTCTGATTCTGAGTTACCCGTAAGGTCGGTCCAATCTATTTGGCCAAGGTTAAAGTCGCCTACTATACAGACTTTGTTGTGTATGGAAGCCCTGCGCATTTCATCCCAGATAAGTCGCTCATTGACGCTATCAAGATTGGGGGGTCTATATATTACTCCTGTGATTAATTTTTCCCGACCGTCGCTTAATTCTATCCAAATTGTTTCTGTATTCCTCTCAGTTTTTATTTCCTTATTTATTTCACACTTCAGATTATCCCTAACATAGATTGCTACTCCGCCTCCTTTCCTGGTCTGCCTATCGGTATGGAACAGTTTGTAACCCGCAATTTGGTATTCGACTGGTAATTCACGTGTGTCTAGGTTGATCCATGTTTCAGTGAATGCAATTATATCGATTTCTTCGGTACATACCAAGGCCCTAATATCATCCATTTTGTTTCTCATACTTCTACTGTTCGCGTAATATACATTTAAGTTAGTCGTGTTCTGAGTCCTCCCCTTACCGCGTTTAGTTTTAAACTCCCTGTCTAATTTAGTTATGTCATCATTCCTAACACTATTTCCCTGTAATCTTTCGCCTTGTTTACCCGCTCCCACTGCAGTCTCCTTCACCCCCGTGCCCCTATGTTCTCTTAGCAGTTTAAAGACTTCGATATCTTTTGAACTGCCCCCTCTAGAGCCCCAGCCAGGGTTGCTACTCCATCCCTAGACAGGTGCACCCCATCCCTAGCATAAAGGTCCCTTCTGCCATAGAAGTTGTCCCAGTTGTCAATGAATGGGACTGATATTGACTTGCAATATCTGTCAAGACGGTCGTTAACACCAACTGCCCTTGACAACCATTCACTGCCAACTCTCCTTCTAGGCAGGACACGGCATATGATAGGGATCCCTCCCTTAGTCCTAACACTCAGGTGCCACGCACTGTACACTCTGGTGCCCCGCACTGTACACTCTGGTGCCACGCACTGTACACTCAGGTGTCACGCACTGTACACTCTGGTGCCACGCACTGTACACTCAGGAGCCACGTAATGTACACTCAGGTGCCACGCACTGTACACTATGGTGTTGATTAGGTGAAGATGTTTTTGATGTTTTGTGACGGATGTTCAGCGATCTGTTTCTTTAGGAGTCGTTCAATTTGTTATTCTCTTGTGTTCAACAGATTCTTTCCTTTATTGTGACGGCGATTTTGTGATAATTTTAGTCGTTGTCTTAAATTATTTCCTGTTTCATTATTTAAGGTCATTTGGCACGTTCTTAAGTTAAGCTCTACAAAAGATAAACTCCGGTGCAAGTTGCAGAAAACATTTTGTCTATTGCGTTGATTTATATTATTCTCTTGCTAAAATTAACTTTTGTAAGCAAGGAATTTAAATTAAGAACAAATATTAAACTGCAGCTAGAAGAACAACAACCGAACATAGATAATATAGTGAAAATGATAACGAAGTAGCGAGCAGTACATGAGACAGAGAGGTCCTTAGATATATAAAGAGCAGCAAGAGTGAGGCAGTAGACAGCCCTACCTTCTGCTGTGTGAGGCGGGGACAGCAGTGGGCGGGGTGTTGATGGTGGTAGGTCGTCGGGGGAGAATACGACTGGCGAGTCTCCTTGCTGTAGACTCTGCAGCAAGGAGACGCGCCAGTGTAGAGTGTAGCCCAGGTAACAGAGTTGCCAAAATCTCCGGGACTGGCTGGTATGGTCGCTAACCTCACCGCTAGCTTGCGATTTGAGATACAAACTTGGAGTTTGTTGCATTAGCTTTGAAAATAAATTATCTGCATACAGTTTTATATGAGTAATCGCTTAATGAAAATGTTTGTATCTTATTCTATACCTTCGTTACACGTGATTGCAATATGAACTTTATTCCAATGTAAAGTGTACATGTTTAGCCAAAAAATATTTATAGAATAAAAGTTGTGAAAAAATTAACACTTTGCTAGGTACAGATTTTTTTCCCTCCGAGCGCCAAAGATCTTTGTACATATTGAGTCATAACAAACTTACTATGGGAGATAAAAAGGTCGGGTTTGTTGTATTAGGACTGTAAATACATTATCTAGATAGTTTTATTCAGGTAATCATAATAAAATTGCTAAATCTTTGCATAATGTGTGTATAACACAAACTGTAGTGCATGGCTGCCACCTGAAGCTCCCAAATGGGAGATTTCTCCCTCAAAGTTTCTATATTTTTTAAATAAATTATACATAATGTGTTTATAAATTCTTATTATTTTCGAAATTCTTAAATAATATAACATAAATTGTTTTAACGAAAATAATTTGTTTTATGTATTTACATGTACCCCCCCCCCCCCCCCCTGCCGCCCTCCCCCTCCTCCTCCGTGCCACATGATGCCACACTTCGCTTGTACACGGTGGCTAAATCTTGCTCTAGTGGGAGTAAGCGTAGTACACACTTGTGAGGGAGATGACCGATCACGAGGTAAGCCACGACAGGTGGACTGGCCAGGTGTGGTTGAGAGCGTAAGGCCCAGATGGTGGTTTAGTAGTGAAGGAAACACGACTAAGAGACGCAGCTTTATTCCTGACGTTTCCTCACAAGACTTTTACAAAGGACTGAACAAAGTAGTAGTAGAGATATAGAGAAGAGAGCCGCTGACTCTGGGGATAGAAGGAGGTGTAAGAGGAAGGTCAAGTTTGGAAGTGGGAAGTACAGTGTGAGATTGAGAGCAGGTGGACTATCCACCTTGTAATTAAGTCTGGCTCAACTATTGGTAATTCCTCTGTTATAATCTATCTCTTTCCTCCCCACGGCGTGACCACCTCTAGCTGGGTGGCCATTGGGTAATTAATGTAAATAAACAAACTAAGGCATGCAAATCAATGAACTATTTATATACACAGTCCTGTAGCTCATATAAAACACTTGACTACCGCCTGGGAATATATTGGCAGCATAATGAGTTGTATAATGGTAGACCCTACTGTATTTGGCATCACAAAATTGTGACCAAGCCCCAGGTTGCTGATATGACTTTCTGCCCCATTTACACACAATTGTAGGGTCTAAATTGTTTCTCTTTCTATTGACAACACAACATACATACAGTATATTGTTTCTCACCATTATTTTTCTTTTCATTTTTGTATTTCTTTATTATTATTATTATTTTTATTATTATTATTATTATTATTATTATTATTATTATTATTATTATTACAGTGTTGTTAATATTATTATTATTATTATTATTATTATTATTATTATTATTATTATTATTATTATTATTATTTCATTATTTTATTTTCATTTTTTTTTAGTTTTTATTAAAAATAATATTAAAAAGACTTTCCTTTATCCTAACCTGACCAGGTGTTCACTCTTACAGTTGTACACCACACCTGAATACTCTACCTGCTATTGAACCACCACCTATCACTGTTTCACCCCTCCACCACTACCACCACAACATGGCACCTGCTGCTACCACACTACCACCACACCATGGTACCTGCCTTTAACTCATTACGACCACCACCCACACCAACCTCATAATGGATCAGTGAACGTTGTCTAAGGATCCCGACTGGTGAAGGACTCATCAACAGGTAAACATTATGACAACAATATGTAGTACCTTTAATGTTCTTTTCATTTGGTTTCTTTATTCGTTATCAATATAAAATCGAAAGCGTCAACTGTTATATTTTACCTTTAACATTCCTGCAACACATTTTACCCCCAGGTGTAAACAGACCAGTGTAGCGCGGTGGGGGGTGTGCTCAGGTGTGCACTTGTATACTGCTGCTCGTCTGTTGATCGCAGGCCACGTTGCACCCATCTATAGGTGAATCCCCTACCACCCAGCTCTCCATCGGAACATTTTTGTCTAATATTTGTCTCCACGGACCAAATATTAACAACGGCTGGGTATCATGGGTGTGCGTGGGCGTGCGTGGGCGTCCATCACGACCTGGCCAATTACTTAACAAAATCACCTCATCATATAATTCGTAGGTGTATATTATTACAATCACCGGGCGACCATCTGTAAACACAGGTACAACTCCTTTCACTCTCAGTCATGGCTTAGGTGTTAAATACATCACTAAAAACAGACATTCCCAAGGCATCGGGAAGGATGGGGTTTGTCCAGACAGGATGTAGCATGACTCTGGGGACACCACCTTCTCTCTCCTCCTCATCCTTCCTCCGGCGACGACAGTTGGCTTCAACCTAACTTAACCTAACCGGATACCTTGTCCACCCGGCTGATAACGGCAAGGTTGTCGGCAAGTTCCCAATGAGATTCATTTCCTCATAGGAGTTGTAAGTAAACACCGGCGCTGCTCCCCATCACTCAGGTACAATACTCCGTTGGTTATTGGCTGCTCCTGACGCACCTAATGCTCCTGGCACAACTGACGCTCCTGACACACCTGACGCTCCTGACGCACCTGACGCTCCTGGCACACCTGACGCTCCTGACGCACCTGACGCTCCTGACGCACCTGACGCTCCTGACGCACCTGACGCTCCTGACGCACCTGACGCTCCTGACGCTCCTGACGCACCTGACGCTCCTGACGCACCTGGCGCTCCTGACGCACCTGGCGCTCCTGACGCACCTGACGTTCCTGACGCACCTGACGCTCCTGGCACACCTGACGCTCCTGACGCTCCTGACACACCTGACGCACCTGACGCACCTGACGCACCTGACGCTCCTGACGCACCTGGCGCTCCTGACGCTCCTGACGCACCTGACGATCCTGACGCTCCTGACGCACCTCGACTTGTGGGGGCGTTGCCAATAATTTTTGTGCACCATCATAAGCTATTTTCTTTTGTATTGAGTAATGGTAGAGACGGTAATGGTAGACACGGTAATGGTAGACACGGTAATGGTACATACCGTAATGGTAGATACCGTAATGGTAGACAAGGTAATGGTAGCTATATACATTAATTACACAATCAGGCTATGGTAAGCCAATCAATTGTTGTTGCTGCTTTGAGGGGTCAGGTCACTGTTGTGGGCACGCTGCTTGTAGAGAGGTCAAGTCACTGGTGTGTGGGCAGGCTGTTTGTTGAAGGTCAGGTCACTGGTGTGTGTGTGCACGCTGTTTGTTGAAGGCCAGGTCACTGGTGTGTGGGCACGCTGCTTGTTGAAGGTCAGGTCACTAATGTAGGCACACTGCTTGTTGAAGGTCAGTTCACTGGTGTGTGGGCACGCTGCTTGTTGAAGGTCAGGTCACTAATGTAGGCACACTGCTTGTTGAAGGTCAGTTCACTGGTGTGTGGGCACGCTGGTTGTTGAAGGTCAGGTCACTGGTGTGTGGGTATGCTGCTTGTTGAAGGTCAGGTCACTGGTGTGTGGGCACGCTGCTTGTTGAAGGTAGCACATGCTTTCAGAGAGCAGCTTGAACATCGGCTTATAAACAACCCAACAGCAAACAACGTGAATCCCAGTGCCGAATGGGATACTCTTAATACTGTTATGACAAAGACCTGCAGAGACCCTCGGCCAGATCGAAAGAATACACCAGGACTGGTTTGATGAAAATGAAGCTGCAATCAAAGTACTAATAGATGATAAATGTGCTGCTTTTACTGACTGGCAGAACAACCCTCTGACTCGGACCAAAGCCGATACCTTCGGCAAGAAGAAAGCAGCAGCCCAGCGGGAACTTCGCAATCTAAAGAACGACTGGCTGAAAAATAAAGCATGTGAAGCACAAAAACTTGTAAGATCAGCACAAGATGGGCGAATTTTTTATTTCCACTAAATCATTTTATGGGTCAGTCACTCGTAGTACAGCTCCCCTTCACTCATCTGACGGTAACCACATAATTAAAGAAGACGAAAGCCTCCTTCAGAGCTGGAAAGAGCACTATCATTCTTTGCTCAACCGAAACACCGATGTGGATGTCCTGACTACCCAGCAGGTCCCTCAGCATCCAGAGCTGACCCACTTCAGCTATCCTCCATCCCTGGATGAGGTAGCTACTGCCATCAAACAGATGAAAAATAACAAAGCCTCAGGGCCTGATGGAATCTCAGCCGAGGTGTATAATGCAGGAGGACCTCTGCTTACCACTTGGAGAATATATGGGAAAAGGAGGAAATGCCCCAAGCTCTTAAAGATGCCTCCATTGTCAATATTTATAAGAACAAGGGGGATCCTGTCAGATTGTGGCAACTACCATCGGATTTCGCTGCTCTCCGTAGCTGGCAAGATTATAGCCCGAGTTCTCCTAAACAGACTTCTTCCTGAGGCGGAAAACTTCCTTCCAGGATCTCAATGTGGTTTTAAACCATCACATGATCTTTACTGCCCGCCAGATACAAGAAAAGTCCAGAGAATAGCGTCGTGACCTGTATATGGCTTTCATCGACCTAACCAAGGCCTTCAACTCGGTTAACAGGGAAGCCCTCTGGTGGACCCTCAGCAGTTTTGGCTGTCCACCAAAATTCATCGTCATTGTGAGGCAACTCCTCGATGGCATGAATGGCTGTGTCCTGCACAACGGCACCCAGTCAGAGTTCTTCCCCATCCAAACGGGGGTTAAACAAGGGTGTGTACTGGCACCAACTCTCTTTTCCATCTTCTTGGCTGCCTTCCTTACTCATGCCAGTGTCAATTTAGCCAGCGGGGTGAAGGGGGGTCTTTTCAACATAAGACGACTCCAGGCAAGAACAAAGATGTCGGAAGCTTCCATTACTGAACTTCAGTATGCAGACCACCCCACCCTTGTTACTCACACTGAACACGACCTACAGGAGATCCTGAACACCTATGTAGACACGTATGCACACTTCGGCCTTGAGGTGAATGTACGTAAGACTCAGATTCACTTTCAACCTGCCCCTGGTTCAGACACACCTCCTTTATCCATCCACCTTAACGGTACTACCCTCTCTAATGTTACCCACTATCGGTATCCCGGCTCCCACCTGTTCACAACCGCGGACATCGATGAAGAAATTCACATCGGATCAGATGTGCATCTTACGCCTTGGGCGGACTCCGAAATCGTGTCTTCAGCTGTAGGGAGCTGAAATAATCCACAAAGTTGCACCCATATCATTTTACCATTGCTGGATGATCGTCATACTCGCTTCCGAGTGACAGCAAAGTAGCAAAGTAGTAGTAGTCGTGTGTGTGTGTGTGTGCGTGGACCAGAGGGGCGAGAGCATTTGTCACCTGTGCGAGGAGATAAGGTACACACCTGTGGACAGAGAGAGAGAGAGAGAGAGAGAGAGAGAGAGAGAGAGAGAGAGAGAGAGATGAATTACCAATAGTTGAGCCAGACTTAATTACAAGGTGGATAGTCCACCTGCTCTCAGTCTCACACTGTACTTCCCACTTCCAAACTTGACCTTCCTCTTACACCTCCTTGTATCCCCAGAGTCAGCGGCTCTCTTCTCTATATCTCTACTACTACTGTGTTCAGTCCTTTGTAAAAGTCTTGTGAGGAAACGTCAGGAATAAAGCTGCGTCTCTTAGTCGTGTTTCCTTCACTACCAAACCACCATCTGGGCCTTACGCTCTCAACCACACCTGGCCAGTCCACCTGTCGTGGCTTACCTCGTGATCGGTCATCTCCCTCACAAGTGTGTACTACGCTTACTCCCACTAAAGCAAGATTTAGCCACCGTGTACAAGCGAAGTGTGGCACTATGTGGCACGGAGGAGGAGGGGGAGGGCGGCAGGGGGGGGGGGGGTACATGTAAATACATAAAACAAATTATTTTCGTTAAAACAATTTATGTAATATTATTTAAGAATTTCGAAAATAATAAGAATTTATAAACACATTATGTATAATTTATTTAAAAAATATAGAAACTTTGAGGGAGAAATCTCCCATTTGGGAGCTTCAGGTGGCAGCCATGCACTACAGTTTGTGTTATACTCACATTATGCAAAGATTTAGCAATTTTATTATGATTACCTGAATAAAACTGTCTAGATAATGTATTTACAGTCCTAATACAACAAACCCGACCTTTTTATCTCCCATAGTAAGTTTGTTATGACTCAATATGTACAAAGATCTTTGGCGCTCGGAGGGAAAAAAATCTGTACCTAGCAAAGTGTTAATTTTTTCACAACTTTTATTCTATAAATATTTTTTGGCTAAACATGTACACTTTACAGTGGAAGAAAGCTCATATTGCAATCACGTGTAACGAAGGTATAGAATAAGATACAAACATTTTCATTATGCGATTAATCATATAAAACTGTATGCAGATAATTTATTTACAAAGCTAATGCAACAAACTCCAAGTTTTTATCTCAAATCGCAAGCTAGCGGTGAGGTTAGCAACCATACTAGCCAGTCCCGGAGATTTTGGCAACTCTGTTACCTGGGCTACACTTTACAGCAAGCAGACTCGCCAGTCGTATTCTCCCCCGACGACCTACCACCATCAACACCCCGCCCACTGCTGTCCCCGCCTCACACAGCAGAAGGTAGGGCTGTCTACTGCCTCACTCTTGCTGCTCTTTATATATCTAAGGACCTCTCTGTCTCATGTACTGCTCGCTACTTCGTTATCATTTTCACTATATTATCTATGTTCGGTTGTTGTTCTTCTAGCTGCAGTTTAATATTTGTTCTTAATTTAAATTCCTTGCTTACAAAAGTTAATTTTAGCAAGAGAATAATATAAATCAACGCAATAGACAAAATGTTTTCTGCAACTTGCACCGGAGTTTATCTTTTGTAGAGCTTAACTTAAGAACGTGCCAAATGACCTTAAATAATGAAACAGGAAATAATTTAAGACAACGACTAAAATTATCACAAAATCGCCGTCACAATAAAGGAAAGAATCTGTTGAACACAAGAGAATAACAAATTGAACGACTCCTAAAGAAACAGATCGCTGAACATCCGTCACAAAACATCAAAAACATCTTCACCTAATTGAACACCAGAGTGTACAGTGCGTGGCACCTGAGTGTACAGTGCGTGGCACCAGAGTGTACAGTGCGTGGCACTAGAGTGTACAGTGCATGGCACCTGAGTGTACAGTGCGTGGCACATGAGTGTACAGTGCGTGGCACCTGAGTGTACAGTGCGTGGCACATGAGTGTACAGTGCGTGGCACCTGAGTGTACAGTGCGTGGCACCTGAGTGTACAGTGCGTGGCACCATAGTGTACAGTGCGTGGCACCAGAGTGTACAGTGCGTGGCACCTAAGTGTACAGTGCGTGGCACCATAGTGTACAGTGCGTGGCACCAGAGTGTACAGTGCGTGGCACCTGAGTGTACAGTGCGTGGCACATGAGTGTACAGTGCGTGGCACCTGAGTGTACAGTGCGTGGCACATGAGTGTACAGTGCGTGGCACCTGAGTGTACAGTGCGTGGCACCTGAGTGTACAGTGCGTGGCACATGAGTGTACAGTGCGTGGCACCAGAGTGTACAGTGCGTGGCACATGAGTGTACAGTGCGTGGCACCTGAGTGTACAGTGCGTGGCACCTGAGTGTACAGTGCGTGGCACCTGAGTGTACAGTGCGTGGCACCTGAGTGTACAGTGCGTGGCACCAGAGTGTACAGTGCGTGGCACCTGAGTGTACAGTGCGTGGCACCTGAGTGTACAGTGCGTGGCACCAGAGTGTACAGTGCGTGGCACCAGAGTGTACAGTGCGTGGCACCTGAGTGTACATTACGTGGCTCCTGAGTGTACAGTGCGTGGCACCAGAGTGTACAGTGCGTGGCACCAGAGTGTACAGTGCGTGGCACCTGAGTGCACAGTGCGTGGCACTAGAGTGTACAGTGCGTGGCACCGGAGTGTACAGTGCGTGGCACCTGAGTGTACTGTGCTTGGCACCTGAGTGTACAGTGCGTGGCACCTTAGTGCACAGTGCGTGGCACCTGAGTGTACTGTGCTTGGCACCTGAGTGTACTGTTCTTGGCACCTGAGTGTACAGTGCGTGGCATCTGAGTGTACATTTCGCGGAACCAGACTGTACAGTGCGTGGCACCTGAGTGTACAGTGCGTGGCACTAGAGTGCACAGTGCGTGGCACCTGAGTGTACTGTGCTTGGCACCTGATTGTACAGTCCGTGGCACCTTATTGTACATTACGTGGCACCTGAGTGTGCAGTGCCTGGCACCTTAGTGTGCATTTCGTGGCACCTAAGTGTACAGTGCGTGGCACCTGAGTGTACATTACGTGGCAACTAAGTGTACAGTGCAGAGACACCTGAGTGTACAGTGCATGGCACCTGAGTGTACAGTGCGTTGCATTTGAGTGTACATTATGTTGCACCTGAGTGTACTTTTCCTGGCACCTGAGTGTACAGTACGTGGCACCTGAGTGTACAGTACGTGGCACCTGAGTGTACAGTACGTGGCACCTGAGTGTACAGTGCGTGGCACCTGAGTGTACAGTGCGTGGCACCTGAGTGTACAGTACGTGGCACCAGAGTGTACAGTGCTTGGCACCAGAGTGTACAGTGCTTGGCACCTGAGTGTACAGTGCGCGGCACCTGAGTGTACATTACGTGGCACCAGAGTGTACAGTGCGTGGCATCTGAGTGTACAGTGCTTGGCACCAGAGTGTACAGTGCTTGGCACCAGAGTGTACAGTGCTTGGCACCTGAGTGCACAGTGCGCGGCACCTGAGTGTACATTACGTGGCACCAGAGTGTACAGTGCGTGGCACCTGAGTGTACAGTACGTGGCACCTGAGTGTACAGTACGTGGCACCTGAGTGTACAGTGCTTGGCACCAGAGTGTACAGTGCTTGGCACCTGAGTGTACAGTGCGCGGCACCTGAGTGCACATTACGTGGCACAAGAGTGTACAGTGCGTGGCACCTGAGTGTACAGTTCGTGGCACCTTACTGTGTGTGTGAGTCCATGGCATCAAGTAACATAAAACTATCTCCTCAGAATGGCCTCCCTCGTGTATCAACGTCTGAAGATGAAGTTTGGTCAACTCCTGTGCCTCTGTGTGCTGCTCATCTCCGTCTGGATCTTGACCAACAAATCAGGTTGTGTAAACATCTTGTCCGGTGTTCCTCTCTGGTGGGTAGTATCTCTGCCCCATGCCTCATGCCCCATGCCCCATTCCCCATGCCTCATGCCCCATGCCCCATGCCTCATGCCCCATGCCCCATGCCTCATGCCCCATGCCCCATGCCTCATGCCCCATGCCCCATGGCCTTTACTATTACTACCTTATGTGTAATCAGTATTTACAAATTGATCTCAATATTTACCTTTAATTTGATCAACAGGTAAGTTTGTTGTTGTATGACCTGACAACAGTGTAAGAAAAGCTTGTGTCTTTCCTGTTATGAATTGTCTGTGTTCAAGAGCTCCTGCACTAACACACACACACACCTGTCTATATTACTGACGCTCTTGCTCACTGTGCCACCAGGGACGACTCAACGCCTTAATGAGATATTCATTACCAAGACTTCCATGGACTTGAAGGGAAAGGCTCCCCAGCCTGAGCGAGTCCTGACAGACGCTACCTACCAAGGGGCAGCCCAGGATGACCCAGCACTGGTCACCTACGTCAGTCACCTCATGAAACCTCCTTCCACTCTGCCTTACAACCTCATTCATCCAGAAAAACAACATTTCTCACAGTATCGCCAAACTCAACACGCTGATGCAACTTATTTCCATGGCATGGTGAGCAATATTATAATGTCTGTTGTGAGAAGTATTACTAGCTAGTATTGATCTATCTCTAACTAACAATGATGTACCCTCAACTAACTAGCGCTACTGTACCACAGAGAGAGGGCTTCTTCGTGGAGGTGGGTGCCGTGGATGGTGAAACCCTCAGCAACTCCCTGTACCTGGAGAGAAACCTCGGTTGGTCGGGGCTTCTCATCGAGGTGTTCCCGACAACATATAAAACGCTCCTCCAGAAACACCGGAAAGCTTACTCCATTAACGCAGCTTTATCTTTCAACACCTCCTCCACCGAAGTCAGATATGCGTAAGTCGAATCACCTAAGGTTAGCTTAAGTTAGGCTAGGTTAACGTTGGGTTAAGTTATGGTTAGATTAAGTTAAGTTAGATTAGGTTAGCATTAGGTTAAATTAGCATTAAGTTAGATTAAGTTAGCTTTAGATTAGATCAGTTTAGCTTTAGGATGTTTAACTTTCAAATGACCAATTTATATATACGGGTATAACTGGATTATTCTCTTGTTTATATAGAAATCGCGGTAAACTGGGCGTGTTAGGTCACATCTTCCCGGACCGCGGGGAGAGGATTCAGGCCATTCCTCTGTACACCATGTTGCTGGCTCTTAATACTACGGTCATTGATTTCTTCAGTCTTGACATAGAAGGGGGTGAGATGAAGGTGAGCACAGGTGTTGTGTTGCTTACTGTGTGGTGTCTTGGGTTACTGTGTTGTGTTGTGTTGTCTTGATTACTGTGTGTTGTGTTGGGTTGTGTTGTATTGTGTTTTGTTATTGTGTTGTGTTGTGTTACTGTGCGTTGTATAGAAAGATATTTTAATTCATTATTTACTGATACTGTTTTGTATTCCAACACACACACACACACACACACACACACACACACACACTTAGTCCAGTATCGTACTTAATGTTAACATAATCCCACATTAAGCTAATCTCTCTGTATTTTGGTTTAAACTAAATGTCCTAGTCTTCAGGTAATCCATTAGAAAATAAAATATATATAACATTGTTTACATTACAGGTGTTGATGACTATCCCTTGGGACAAAGTCAAGGTTGGAGTCTTGGTGGTCGAGTCGAACCTTATACCTGAAGGTCGGAAGTTCTTGGTGGACTATATGACCAGCAAGGGCTACCAGTTCGCTGGCCATAGAGGCATCGACTCGTGGTTCATTCTACCCGAACTTGTGAACCAATACATCAAGAAGCATTAAAACTTTAATGTCACCTTAGACACACCTGAGGCTCCTCGACCTGGCATTGGAATTTGACAACACAACGAGAACGATAAATACGTCATGACGACATACCGACAACACAACGACACAACGACAACACAACGACAACACAACGACAACAAGCCTATGCAACCTTTCTCAATCCACTGCAACAACAGTTTCAGTACCTGTGTTAAAATCATCAGTGACTCCAACCTGTCGTATGCGTTAACACCAAACTTTCATTTATGTTTTGAATTTGCCCTAAGAGCAAAGGTTAATATCTCTTCCTGACAAACTATTAACAAACTATTTATTATCTTGTCTTATCTCTATTAATATCATAAGTGTCTTTCATTTGGCGTTACTATTTTCATCTGAACTCTGTCATGGTAACCGGCCAGTGTGTCTATGGTGTATATGTGATCTCTCTCTCCCACCTGCTCCCTGATAATCAGATGCACATATGTACAGTATGTGCATAGTCCATAGTCCCTAGAGTAAATCATCCTCCTGTCAGCCATTTTGACCAAGGCATAATTAATTCTTGAGGGAGGGAAGGAATATATAACTCTGGTTGAGACTTGTGGTATTTTATTATACATTACTCCAGGAAGGAAGCGTAACACAGGCCAGTAATACAGTGACCGAGAACTTGTAAACATTAGTTTATATAACTCAGGATAAATAACTGATGACTACTACTGCCCACACACCATCTGTGCCTCATAAAGTCTGGCAACGATGGTTGTCTAAAACCTTCGAGTGTCGTATAAGCTTGATGGTTCTTGTGGTGCACCATACTGTTGTGATGGTTCTTGTGGTGCACCATACTGTTGTGGTGGTTCTTGTGGTGCACCATATTGTTGTGATGGTTCTTGTGGTGCACCATACTGTTGTGATGGTGCTTGTGGAGCACCATATTGTTGTGATGTTTCTTGTGGAGCACCATACTGTTGTGATGGTTCTTGTGGAGCACCATGTTGTTGTGATGGTTCTTGTGGAGCACCATATTGTTGTGATGGTTCTTGTGGAGCACCATACTGTTGTGATGGTTCTTGTGGAGCACCATACTTTTGTGATGGTTCTTGTGGAGCACCATACTGTTGTGATGGTTCTTGTGGAGCACCATACTTTTGTGATGGTTCTTGTGGAGCACCATAAGTGTTAGATAGATCAGATGCGGCGGCCTCATTATCTTCAGGCACTTTGCCGATCTCAGCGTTGAGGCCGAAGAACTGTTGTGAGGCGGCACAGTCCACGTTGAACCACCAGTCACACACGAAGTGCTGCTGTTTTAAGATGGTTCCGTTGGGACACAGGAAGGAGTCCTGGCGGCCGTCGAACTGACAGATGTGGAAGACCTGGCAGCCGGCCTCGTCGGCGGTGTCAGCGAAGTAACCTAGGTACTCCTGTTGCTCGCAGGAGAAGCCGGTGTCGGGTACAGAGGCCAGGATCGGGTAGTCTTCACCAGGGACGCCGCCGCCGGGGATGAGGGCGCCCAGGGCGGCTATGGGGTCTTCCTCAATCGTATCACTCATACCATTGGGAGCGTCGTAGGAGTAACCACCATTATAAGCCAACGGAGGTGGTGCCCCGTAGCTGCCTGAAGGAGCGCCAGGAAACACCGTATTCCCACACGCCGAAGACACTGTACCAAGAGAAACAAAACACAAGATAATAGGAGTGTAACAGTTGACGCATGTATGAGTGAGACAGTCAGGAATATATTACAATGAACCAAGACGACGCACCGGCAGCCACGAGTAAGAGTGTTTTGGCCACCATCTTGAGGCAGTGTTGGGCCGAGAGCTGGTGCAGGAGGCTGAAGACTGTGAGCCAGATATATGCCGCTGGGTTTTATATAGTCGGAGGAGGAGAGTGTATGTGTGTGCAAGGTCAAACACCTGATGCCCTCGACGCCGCCCCCGTAGGTCATGACATCGTGCCTCACCTTCCCTGACACTACAACCCGACTTGTCAGACTAACAAAACTAGACGATCAATCTGTACACATCTTCACCTCTTCCTCCTCTACTCTCAACTTTCTTTACGTTTAAGAGTTCGTTGATACTTCGCTCACATAACAGTTCTGTGACACTTGGTAGCCATTAGAAAGTCGTCGCAGTTTACGCCGGAAACATCGAGGAAGTGGTTACGGTCGCCTCACCACACTAATGAAATGAGCTGCCATAAACTAATTGAATAGGTGGAGCACAGTACTGTTACGTCACACCCGAACCTGTTGGCACTCCTTATACCTGTTGGCACTCTTTATACCTGTTGGCACTCTTTATACCTGTTGGCACTCCTTATACCTGTTGGCAGTATATACCTGTTGGCACTCTTTATACCTGTTGGCACTCCTTATACCTGTTGGCACTCTTTACACCTGTTGGCAGTCTATACCTGTTGGCACTCCTTATACCTTTTGGCACTCCTTATACCTGTTGGCACTCTTTATACCTGTTGGCACTCCTTATACCTTTTGGCACTCCTTATACCTGTTGGCACTCTTTATACCTGTTGGCACTCCTTATACCTGTTGGCACTCTTTATACCTGTTGGTACTCATTATACCTGTTGGCACTCTTTATACCTGTTGGCACTCCTTATACCTGTTGGCACTCTTTATACCTGTTGGCACTCTTTATACCTGTTGGTACTCTTTATACCTGTTGGTACTCTTTATAGCTGTTGGCACTCTTTATAGCTGTTGGCACTCTTTATAGCTGTTGGCACTCCTTATACCCTTTGGCACTCTTTTTACCTGTTGGTACTCTTTATAGCTGTTGGCACTCTTTATAGCTGTTGGCACTCTTTATAGCTGTTGGCACTCCTTATACCTGTTGGCACTCTTTATACCTGTTGGCACTCTTTATACCTGTTGGCACTCTTCATACCTGTTGGCACTCCTTATACCTGTTGGCACTCTTTATACCTGTTGGCACTCTTCATACCTGTTGGCACTCTTTATACCTGTTGGCACTCCTTATACCTGTTAGCACTCTTTATACCTGTTGGCACTCTTTATACCTGTTGGCACTCTTTATAGCTGTTGGCACTCTTTATATCTGTTGGCACTCTTTATACTTGTTGGCACTCTTTATACCTGTTGGCACTCTTTATACCTGTTGGCACTCTTTATACCTGTTGGTACTCTTTATACCTGTTGGCACTCCTTATACCTGTTGGTAGTCTATACCTGTTGGCACTCTCCACACCTGTTAGCAACTCTCCACAACCAGTTAGCAACTCTACACACCTGGTAACAACTCTCCACACCTGGTAGCAACTCTCCACATCTACTAGCAATTCTCCACAACCAGTTAGCAACTCTACACACCTGGTAGCAACTCTCCACATCTACTAGCAACTCTCCACAACCAGTTAGCAACTCTACACACCTGGTAGCAACTATCCACATCTACTAGCAACTCTCCACAACCAGTTAGCAACTCTACACACCTGGTAGCAACTATCCACATCTACTAGCAACTCTCCACAACCAGTTAGCAACTATCCACACCTGGTAGCAACTCTCCACACCTTCTAGGAACTCTCCACATCTACTAGCAATTCTCCCCAACTAGGCTTCAAGTGTTTAAAATATTGTAATCAATTTCTATGTTTGTTTTTGCAAAGTATTTATATATCTAAAATGTTTACACGTCATAGTGTAAACATAAAAAAAACATTAAACATTTCAAAAAGTTATTGTGTTAATTTTAATGTTTTGTGTGTTAAATATTGGCACTCTTTATACCTGTTGGCACTCTTTATACCTGTTGGCACTCTTTATACCTGTTGGCACTCCTTATACCTGTTGGCACTCTTTATACCTGTTGGCACTCTTTATACCTGTTGGCACTCCTTATACCTGTTGGCACTCTTTATACCTGTTGGCACTCTTTATACCTGTTGGCACTCCTTATACCTGTTGGTACTCTTTATACCTGTTGGCACTCTTTATACCTGTTGGCACTCCTTATACCTGTTGGCACTCTTTATACCTGTTGGCACTCTTTATACCTGTTGGCACTCTTTATACCTGTTGGCACTCTTTATACCTGTTGGCACTCCTTATACCTGTTGGCACTCTTTATACCTGTTGGCACTCTTTATACCTGTTGGCACTCCTTATACCTGTTGGTACTCTTTATACCTGTTGGCACTCTTTATACCTGTTGGCACTCCTTATACCTGTTGGTACTCTTTATACCTGTTGGCACTCTTTATACCTGTTGGCACTCCTTATACCTGTTGGCACTCTTTATACCTGTTGGCACTTTTTATACCTGTTGGCACTCCTTATACCTGTTAATGAACGTGGTTACTGAGTGTTATCCCTGTTTACAAGTTATTAAATTTCATTGGATTTTTACATTTTATCGGGAGAGGAATGTAGGGAGAGGAATATTATCGGGAGAGGAATGTAGGGAGAGGAATATTATCGGGAGAGGAATGTAGGGAGAGGAATATTATCGGGAGAGGAATATAGGGAGAGGAATAATATCGGGAGAGGACCATTACCGATAATATAATATTTCTCTTTGAATTATTTTTTCCCCATCGGTTTCTGCTTAATTAAAAGAACGAATATCAATGAAAATATCTAAAAATTTAATTCTAGATTGTTTTAACATTAATGACAAAATTAAGTAGAAGTAAGATAAATATTGTCCATTATTAATATTTATCTCTCGCTTTTGATATATTTTTTTGTATAATCTCAATTTATCATTTGTAAAACTCATCGGTTATACAACAAAGGAAACAGTGACCCATGTATATTAATTCTAACAGTGAATGTTATTTATTTTTTCACGTTAACACCTTATTGGTAAACTTATTGGAGACAAATTCTATAATAATGATAGAATTTTAGGAAGTATTGAGCCACGTACACAAACGTAATGACAATGACAGCTCTCAATAATGACTCTTATCATGAACACTGACACTAACAATGACAGCTCTCAATAATGACTCTTATCATGAACACAAACACTAACAATGACAGCCCTCAATAATGACTCTTATCATGAACACAAACACTAACAATGACAGCTCTCAATAATGACTCTTATCATGAACACTGACACTAACAATGACAGCTCTCAATAATGACTCTTATCATGAACACTGACACTAACAATGACAGCTCTCAATAATGACTCTTATCATGAACACTGACACTTTTTTTTATTGGGCACACCCCTACATCCTGTGTAAGGCGAAGGGCAGAAGCGTCAAGGGCGTATAAACCTGAAGAGCCAATGGTTTTATGTCATCAAGTTATTGGAAGCTCCAACAACTTTCCCTGAATACGAATTCGCAACTTTCGATTTACAGCAGGTACCTACATTACTGCTTGGTGAACAGGGACCAATGAGGGCTAGGAAGTATGTCCAAACAACTTTTCCACCGGCCCGGGAATCGAACCCGTGACATCTCGCTTGCGAGGCGAGAGCGGTACCGTTCTACCATCGGCGCCCCCTTTGTCGGTCACCTTCAAAGTGCCAGTGACAAGGACCACCGCTGTGTTTACATATATCGTGGATACTGTGTAGGCGACCCCAACCACCAGGGACAAGGACCCAGGTGTTTACGACTGACAAATATTAACAGATGTCTCCCAGTGTCAGTGGCCCTCAAAGTGCCGCCATTGAGTTTATGGCCACGGGAGATATTCACTTCCGTCCGCCGTCAACAGATATCAACAGATGGCCACCAATCACTTACTCCCGACGCTCTCTGTACCATCTAAAGCGTGGGGACGGTTATCCTGATGGCAGTGTTATTGCGCGACTCAAGTCACTAAACATATTCCACGCACGCAGCCGCAGAGAAGGCCGTCATACACATAAGCCCATTAGGACCGTAACCTCCACTAGGAAACCGGAGAAACCCACCCCTGACAGACCATACCACCACACTCAAGTTCCACGGATATGGTACGATCTCCCGTCTTTACTGCTATCCAACGTCACTTCCCTAGCTAACAAGTTCGACGAGCTGGCAACCACAGTGAGGTCAGCCGCCGCTAGCGTCGTTGCCATATGTGAGGCTTGGCAAATTGTGCCTGAAACGTGTCATATTGAGGGATATTAACTCTTTCATCACCTTCGTTCACATACACGAGGAGGGGGCGTTGCCCTCTTCTGTCAAGATGACCTACGCCCATCACGCCTGGATGTTCAAGTCCCAGCAGATATGGAAGCATTATGATGGATACGTGTTATGCCACGGGCCCACCCTCGCCACACTGCTCCCATCATAATCTGTGTGGCATACCATCCGCCTCCCTCACCCACCAGAGACACTCTTATCAATCGTCTCATTACCACCTCAGACCACCTCAGAGTTAGGTACCCATGTGCCAAGTTAGTATTATGTGGGGATTATAATGAAATTGACACCACTGATATCCAGGACCAGCTGTCACTATCACAAGTTGTGACCTTCCCCACACACGGTCAAAATACCCTTGACCTTATCTTAACTGACTTAGCGGACCAGTATCAACCACCTCAACCAATGCCTCCTATCGGGTGTAGCACACACCAATCAGTGCTCTGGTCCCCAGCTGCCACTCCCACTCAAGTACAGAGACCCTACATCAAGACCTACAGGCCGATTACTGACTCTGCAGTGTGTCTCTTCGGGCAGTGGATAGTTCACCATCCCTTGACTGAAGTACTTGGTGTGGATGACGTGGACACCACATGGATAAATTATACCAACACCACCACGGAAGCTCACCACCACTTCTTCCCCGAGAAGTCCAATTCCGTCAGATCTCACCCAGCTAATTTGCCCTGAATCACACCTCGGATCAAAAGACTTATGCAACAGAGAGACAGCGCCTTTTATCTCAATGACCACATCCGCTACAGGTCCCCTCGCAACCGAGTCATCCGCGAAATACGCACTGCAAAGAAGTCCCACTACCCAACCAAATTTTA
This sequence comes from Homarus gammarus, assembly GCA_958450375.1. Classification (NCBI taxonomy): domain Eukaryota; kingdom Metazoa; phylum Arthropoda; class Malacostraca; order Decapoda; family Nephropidae; genus Homarus; species Homarus gammarus. The sequence goes on from CAUDMG010001333.1 coordinate 223,615, forward strand.
ACACCTGAAGCAGACCAACATCAGTCAATAGTATGGTAAGCTTAAAGAACTCTGTGGACTAAACAATAAGACACACCCCCTCCCCTTCCTTAGCCATCTCACTAATGCTGACGCAGCTGAGCAATCAAATAACCATTTCGCTACTATATGCCAGACGCTCCCCGGCTTGACACAACCACTCTCCCTACTTACCTACCAGCCCCCCTTCCCACTGACTTAGTAGAAGAATTTGAAGTGGCAAAACGTCTGGACAAACTGAAGTTAAAACGCTCCACCACCCCCATTGACTTACCAATGAAACTCTTCAAGGAGTTCTCCCCGGAGCTTGCTAAACCCCTATGCTCCATCATCAATGCTTCTCTCAGTCAAGCCAGATGCCCAGCTGACTGGAAGACCTCTTATGTACCACCAGTGCCCAAGTCAACCAGCCCACAATCCTTAAATCAGCTACGACCTATTGCATTCACCCTAATACCCAGCCTAATCTGTGAAAGTTTTATGTTCGACTGGGCTTATGCTGATATTGCAGGAGTCGTAGACCCTCAGCAATTTGGTAATATGAAAACTTCCTCCACCACTCACTGTCTTGTCAGCTTTCTCGACTACATATACCGCCATCTGGAGAAACGAAAAACGTCCGTAGCTGTCGCCTTCATTGATTTCACTAAAGCATTCGACCTTGTCGAGCACAATATGATCATCAACAAAGCTAACGACCTCAGGTTTCGAAGAAGTCTTATACCATGGCTTACAGATTTCCTCAGTGACCGACGCCAAGCTGTATGCTTCCGAGGGGCTGTCTCCACCTTTCAGTCACTCACCTGTGGCGTCCCCCAAGACACTAAGATGGAACCACTATGCTTCCTTATGCTTATCAATGATGCCTTAAGAGAAACTCCTGCTTGCTGGAAATATGTCGACGACTCCATCTTTGGGATCAGCATCAACAATTCTGCTCCCGACTATACCGCCCTTCAGGATTTATTGAACAGTCTCCAAAACTGGGCCACCAACAACCATACCAAGACCATGGTTATGCACATCAACCTCTCCTCCGACGTTGTCTCACCCCCTTCCATTACTTTAGGTCCCAACACACTCCAGGTTCTATATTCCACTAAGCTTCTCGGCGTCACCATAGACGATAAATTAAATTGGAAACCACACGTCAGTGAAGTTGTCAAATCCTCCAGTTTCCGTCTCCACCTCCTCTGCCGGCTCAAGTCCCTCGGAGTTCCTGCCCCCGAGCTCCTCAGTGTTTACTCAACATTCATACTTCCCAAGCTCACCTATGCCTCCCCTACCTGGTCTTCCTCCCTAAATGCCACACAACGTAAACACCTAGAGAAAAGTGCAAAATAGGGCATGCAAGATTATTCTCTCCCCTTCCTACTCCACATATCAAAAAGCGCTCAACACACTGACCCTCTTGGCTCTCACTGACCATCACCACGACCTCATCTGCAAATTTGGTGAGAAGCTTCTGCACCATCCTCGACACCGGCTCCTACTCCCACCTGAGATCCCTCGCCCGAGAATTGCTGTTCGACACCACAACAGCATCCAGCCCATACGAGCACGAACTGATCCCTATAAGAACAGCCCAGTCCCAACCATAGTAAAAATTATCAATAACTTGTAATAAACCAGTGTATTCACTCCCAGTAAATCCTACTCTTTGCACTGTCACTATGTTGAAATGTCCTGTAGTTTGAGCTTCTCCCCACCTAGTTATTATACATCATATTTGTATCACTTATGTTACTTGTATATTATTTGTAAATCAAGAGACCCATTCCCCAATTATGTAACTGTATATTTTCATCCTTCGGGCTGCAGAACGTTTTCAATAAACCGTTAATTATTATTATTATTATTATTATTATTATTACACTTACACACACACACACACACACACACACACACACACACACACAGCTCTAACTCAGATCCAACTGTCCAGGGAATTTTGACCTCAACTGTACATACGGTAAGTTTTCTTGATAAATTTGATCTTCTTTACGTGTCAGTATATACAAGTGTCTCAGCTATCACAGAGTAAGTCTGAACTACTACACTAGACATTTTAATATTATTAACAAACATACATATGATTTTTTAACCTCGTTAGTATATTATTTCCTATTAACGGGGCTGGAATCAACTTAAACTCAGATAACTTTACATACAATTTCAACTATAATCTAGATAGCTTTGTGGTTAGGTTAGGTTAGGTTAATGGTTGTTATGTCATGACACCTCTTGAATTGCGATCAAGAATTCAAAAGCGTTAGGAAATCAAGTACATTAAATTGTAAGTCTTATTAATCTGTAAACTACCATACCACTCCCGCCTTGTTGATAGATAACACCATAACACAGGTAACACCATAACACAGGTAACACCATGACACAGGTAACACCATAACACAGGTAACACCATGACACAGGTAACACCATGACACAGGTAACACCATGACACAGGTAACACCATAACACAGGTAACACCATAACACAGGTAACACCATAACACAGGTAACACCATGACACAGGAAACACCATGACACAGGTAACACCATAACACAGGTAACACCATAACACAGGTAACACCATGACACAGGTAACACCATAACACAGGTAACACCATGACACAGGTAACACCATAACACAGGTAACACCATAACACAGATAACGCCATAACACAGGTAACACCATAACACAGGTAACACCATAACACAGGTAACACCATAACACAGGTAACACCATGACACAGGTAACACCATAACACAGGTAACACCATAACACAGGTAACACCATAACACAGGTAACACCATGACACAGGTAACACCATAACACAGGTAACACCATGACACAGGTAACACCATAACACAGGTAACACCATAACACAGGTAACACCATGACACAGGTAACACCATGACACAGGTAACACCATAACACAGGTAACACCATAACACAGGTAACACCATAACACAGGTAACACCATAACACAGGAAACACCATGACACAGGTAACACCATGACACAGGTAACACCATAACACAGGTAACACCATAACACAGGTAACACCATAACACAGGTAACACCATAACACAGGTAACACCATAACACAGGTAACACCATGACACAGGTAACACCATGACACAGGTAACACCATAACACAGGTAACACCATAACACAGGTAACACCATAACACAGGTAACACCATAACACAGGTAACACCATAACACAGGTAACACCATAACACAGGTAACACCATGACACAGGTAACACCATAACACAGGTAACACCATAACACAGGTAACACCATAACACAGGAAACACCATGACACAGGTAACACCATAACACAGATAACACCATAACACAGGTAACACCATGACACAGGTAACACCATAACACAGGTAACACCATAACACAGATAACACCATAACACAGGTAACACCATAACACAGGTAACACCATAACACAGGTAACACCATGACACAGGTAACACCATAACACAGGTAACACCATGACACAGGAAACACCATGACACAGGTAACACCATAACACAGATAACACCATAACACAGGTAACACCATGACACAGGTAACACCATAACACAGGTAACACCATAACACAGGTAACACCATGACACAGGTAACACCATAACACAGGTAACACCATGACACAGGTAACACCATAACACAGGTAACACCATAACACAGGTAACACCATGACACAGGTAACACCATAACACAGGTAACACCATAACACAGGTAACACCATGACACAGGTAACACCATAACACAGGTAACACCATGACACAGGTAACACCATAACACAGGTAACACCATAACACAGGTAACACCATGACACAGGTAACACCATAACACAGGTAACACCATAACACAGGTAACACCATGACACAGGTAACACCATAACACAGGTAACACCATGACACAGGTAACACCATAACACAGGTAACACCATAACACAGGTAACACCATAACACAGGTAACACCATGACACAGGTAACACCATGACACAGGTAACACCATGACACAGGTAACACCATGACACAGGTAACACCATAACACAGGTAACACCATGACACAGGTAACACCATAACACAGGTAACACCATGACACAGGTAACACCATAACACAGGTAACACCATAACACAGGTAACACCATGACACAGGTAACACCATAACACAGGTAACACCATAACACAGGTAACACCATAACACAGGTAACACCATAACACAGGTAACACCATAACACAGGTAACACCATGACACAGGTAACACCATGACACAGGTAACACCATAACACAGGTAACACCATAACACAGATAACGCCATAACACAGGTAACAACATAACACCATACTGAATATTATCCTAACATAAGAAAATATCAGGGCATTTATGTTTCAAATTTTTAAAGGATTTTGTCATTGTTAATTATGAGCGTTAAATTAATATATAATTTAAAATAATTCTGGGTTTACTATAAAGAGGAAATAGCGAATTGGCATCTGTCTCAGCAAGTGTTGTATCAGGTTATAATACATTACTTATATATAAATACAATAAACTAATATAAACCACCGAAAAAAAAAAACAAATATAAACTCTTAAAAAATATATATATTTTCTCTTACGTCATAAAGATAAATATCAAAATACACTTATAAAAATAAATAATTCTTTTATAGATAAGAAATATGGTTTGTCGTCTTATCAATAATTATGGATATTTGGTGATATAATGCTATCAGTCTAGGCCGCTGCTGGTATTACCCCTCACTCGTCTCTTTGTAACACCATTTCATTTCACCTTCACGAGGTTGGCTAAATCGATGGTTTAGATCGGTTAGAGTCCAAACTAAGTAGCTACGGAACTGTCTGGTCTTAACTTAGCATGACTTTTCCTATTTGGAGCTAATAACCCTTTTAAGCACGATGGTTTAACCCTTTGATGACTATGGTTTAACCCTTTCATGACGATGGTTTAACCCTTTCATGACGGTGGTTTAAACCTTTGGTGACGGTGGTTTAAACCTTTGATGACGGTGGTTTAACCCTTTGATGACGATGGTTTAACCCTTTGATGACAACGAAAAGGAATCTACACAGACAACAGGCCTTCTTCCCTCAGCATGGCCACCTCTAATCTTGATAACCATTAGATAAATAAAGTAAATAAACTAAGGTGTAAAAACATTCCTGGATAAATTATTTAATGACCACAAGACGGCAACACCGCCCCTCACAACACAGGCGATACGTCGTCACCTGAGTTCAGTGTTTCATCATCACTGTAGCCTGACGCTTCCTTAGTGTGTGAGCTCCCGTGTAGCGATACGTCGTCACCTGAGTTCAGTGTTTCATCATCACTGTAGCCTGACGCTTCCTAAGTGTGTGAGCTCCCGTGTAGCGATACGTCGTCACCTGAGTTCAGTGTTTCATCATCACTGTAGCCTGACGCTTCCTTAGTGTGTGAGCTCCCGTGTACAGCAGTCTATCACAGCTATGACAAGTAAGTCTGTTGTGTATTAAAGCTAAATAGTGATATGGTTAAGGATGAGGAAGATTATATTGATTTTTTGTCGGGTTGTATAAAGTATTAATGTTCGTACAACAGTGATGTCAACTTATTTTGTTTGTGTTTTTGTGTTTATTCTTTATTTCTTTGTGATATTTAAATGAGTGAGGTTTATTCTTAACTATATTTGTCATAATTTCGTTTAGATGGGTTTTTTTTAGTATCATATAATGGTATAATGAATAATAGGTAAGTTCCAATATTGTTCCAGGTACAAGTTTGTTAATTATCATGTGTACGGGGAGTCCTGCCATATTGTGCTGGAAAACTAATCAAATCATATATCTATAGCTTCTAGTGTAATATTTATCGATATTACTTAATACAAAAAATAAAACTGAGAAAGTTAATTTAAAATATTATTTGAAGTAATCTATGTTGTTTTAACTTAGAGAATTAAAGAAGGAAATATGTTCTTGAATTAGACAACAAGTGTTTCTACGAATGATATGAGCCAATGAGTTTATTCACCCCGCCTGCAGGGACACGACAATTCCTTTGTGGGTGAGAATTTGAGTCATACGTGTTTTATTTTTATTTTTAACCTAACCTAACGTGTCATCATCACCTGTTATCAACACCTGTCATCAACACCTGTCATCATCACCTGTCACAATGTTACTAAAATATTTACCTCTGTTACTTTCAGCTATCAACTATGAGGAGCTGTCGGGCTGTCTATCCGAGGTGAGGATAGTAGACGTGAGGAAGAGAGAGGAGGTGAAGGAACAGGGACAGATACCAGGATCACACGTCTTGCCTGGTGAGTGTTGAGTGGTGAAGAGAGGGATGAAGGAGAGGGGGGAGGAGGATGGTGAAGAGAGGGGGGGGGGAATGTTATGATGAGGTCTGTTGATTAGTGATGGTGTGAGTGATGAGGGTTAGTGAGGGTGGTGATGGTGAGTGGTGCTATTGGGGAAGGTGGTGAGGGTGTGGTGTGGTTGTGATGAAAGGGAAGGTGTGGTAAGGGTGTGGTGTTGAAAGTAAGGGTGTGGTTAAACTGTGGTACGCCTGAACATGTCACTATGTACAATATATAAACTAAATATTTATAAGAGTTACCTTCCAATTTCTCGCCTCAACACTTGTGATTTGGGGAGAAAGTCTTTGTAAAGTTGATCAATTTATTTATGAAACTTTAATTGATTTATTCTTGTTTTCGTTTTTTTAAGTAATTAGTAAGAATGATAATGTTCTGATTTTATTTACTTATTTGTCTAAGAAATTTGATGTGTGTGTGACCTATTTCTTTGCGCGCTCTCTCTCTCTCTCTCTCTCTCTCTCTCTCTCTCTCTCTCTCTCTCTTCCTTATACGAATAAATATCAAAGGTCGACTCGCTTCTTCACTGGTAAGAAAATCCATAAAAAATAAGGTATTGACAATCTGTATAGGACCCAGCATCGTGGACGGCCCTTGTGCAACGCCGCGCCGTACACCACTGTCACGCTCTGGCTGCCAACCTCATCCCATTACCGACACGATAAACCAATTCTTCCGGCCTTCCTCTTGGACCCTCAACACCCACGGAAGATGAGACGAGATACCAAACACGGTCTCTAGTAACGACCTTCAAGCCCTAGTTGGTGCTGTGTTTGCAATAGACAGGTCACGCGGCGTTGGTAATGAGAGCGAGTGGTGGTGGTGTGCTGGTAGTGCCTGGCCGGAGGGGAGGTCAGATTGGTCGTTAATCTCTCCAACAAGCGTCGAAGGAGAAGGATATTATTGGTCCGTTTTGCACAACACCTAACGCTTGTATACTAGATAAATGCAAATGTATAGAATAATAATAAATAGTGACGTAACTCGATCCAATATAATCAGCAAAGTCATCTGATATTATGTTCATTAAAGTCCCTATAATTCATCCGAGTATAAGAGCATTACATAAGTACCATATATAAGACTGCGTATAACAAGTATAATAGATTAATAATGATGCTCTTCCTCCTCAACAGTACAGGAGCTGGAAGAATCATTGAGTCTAAGTGAGGACAACTTCAAGACGAAATACGGGTTCCCTAAACTCAGCCCACAAGACCCCAACCTCGTGATTAGTTGCAGGTCTGGTAGGAGAGTTGGTCTAGCCCAGGAGGTGCTCAATACCAAAGGCTTCACCAAACACAAGTAAGTTATATGATACAGGATTGTATAGTACACCAAATTTCAGCCAATACAAGAATACAATATATAGTAATTCTCCATTGGTATCCGTTCAATGGGATGCTATCAGGGTCTCCATTTAATCTAACCTAAGTCATCCTCATTTCTCTTTATTTTCCAGGTTGTATTATGGATCCTTCCTCGATTGGACAGAGAAAGGAGGTTCCATCATCAAGCCCGGGGAACCTTACGAGCCACAGGAATAACACACATACACCGGGTCAACCCAAGTCCCCAAGAATGAGGTTTTCACTGGACGTTAGAATTTGAAGACTTATTGTGTTTAATTGGACTTTGTGGACTTAAAGCTTACCAAAACATCAACACCATCACGAACAAACGTAACATTCCCCTACAAACTAAAGACTTAGTTTAGGTTGTCCCTTACCCCCCCCTCCCCCCCCCCCCACAGCCATGAAACATTGTAAGATCACAATCAAATATAGTACTAGATGCTATTATCCCCTTGTGTAGATTCCAGTAGTGTTTATTGTGTTTTAATTTGGTTTTGATTCTCTGATGTTCGTTTGAGTGAGAGACTGACCGTGCAGATTAGATATGGTATTAGGAGTTGCAAGAACGCCAGACGATTGTATTTAGCACAGGAGGCCCCGTACACAAGGGGCCCAGTACACAAGGGGCCCCGTACACAAGGGGCCCAGTACACAAGGGGTGAAGTTTATGACGATTTCGTTATTGTACAAAATTATTTACATTATATAACCTGTAGATTATTGATCTAAAATTTTGTTATCTATTAAAATTTTATGAACTATGATTAATTTACTGAATTGATAAAGTTAGTTGAAAAGTTGTATATTTTAACTGGTGTCGGGTCATGAAAACACAGCAATTGACTTAGTGTTTTCTTCAGCATATAAAGATAAAAATAAACTTGAATATAATTTGACCTTTTTTTTTTATCCATAATGTGTAAGGTGTTGGGTGACGTCTTAATGTATACAGGGTGATCCATAAAGGACGACAATGTTGCTGTAAGGTAGTGTGTATATATATTTTTGAAACACCGTGTACTGAATATAAAACACAATTATTTTCTTACTTTGACAGTCATTTCTCCACCCCGTTTCTTCCTCACTCACCACCCTCCTCCCCTTCCCTCACTTATCACCACCCCTTCCCCTCCTCACTCCCTCTCTCACCCACCCCTCCCACTTATCCCTCACCTCCCTCCGGCCCCCCTCCCACTTATCCTGTATGTATATTATGTATGCTGGATTATATATCATGTATGTATATTATGTATGTGCTCCATTTATGTATTATTTATTCAGCCTAGCTAGCAGCGTGTGGCAATGTTATTACCATATCCCACACGCTTAATTAATGTGCCTGGCGACGTATGGAAGCTGCTAATGTATCACTTGCCATACGTCGCCTATAGCAGTTGACCGGGAGCCTAGTCAAGAGAGAGTGCTGCTCTCCTTTGTGTACATACTCTTATCCAGTAAACCGAACCTACAAAACTATACAGGTGTTTGTGTTCTCTCCTGTATATAGAACTTATTATTCAGAACCTAACATGGCGCAGTGCGTAGTCTTACTGGATAATTACGAGTGATAGTGCAAAGTTTGTAGAAAGCCGGCTAGGGCCCCCTCCCGTCTTGGGTCAAGCCTTGGGTCAACTCCCGCGCCATCTCTCCTTGAAGAATTTCAGCAACTTTGAGCAGTGTCAGTGACAGTGATTTTCTGTGAAGTGTTTAGTGCATTGTGTGTTCGTGCCATTCATGTGTGACCTTGTTCTAAAGGATTCCCAAGGTATACGGCACGTTCTGGGCATTTGTAAGGAGTAAAGTTCAGTGCACCCGTCTCTGACCGCGTCCTGAGGGTAACTAGACTGACTGGGAGTCGCCGCGCCTCTCCCTCCACCCCCCCTCACAGCGCCGCCTCCACCCCCCCTCACAGCTGGGGCGAGACGCTTTGCCGGCCCGGGACACACTCACACACATACATGTACTAACACTCGCTGACCGCGCGGCTTCCTTATATATATTTTATATATATAACCTACTTATCTGTGTATTTAATTAATTTTTTGTCTGAAATCTTGTTGATACGACGGGCTGACCGGTCAACACTGATTTAAGACATAGTACACAGAGGAAGTAGTTATGTCTCACGCCTTACGTAGCCGTGGACCCAGCGTCTGGATGACCCAGGCGGGTGATAGCCCCGCAGAGATGGATGACCAGACCGGCCACGACGCTTCAGCCCCCACATCGCGCAGTCCCTCACCTCAATATTCAGCGTTGTCTCCAGAGATAATTGCTTTACTGAAGTTTATGAGAGATGAGAAACGCGAGGATGAAGCCCACAGACGTTTGGCGGATGAGCACAGAAGGCAAGCAGAGGCAGAACGAGACAACCAACGGAGATTGGAAGACAGTGAACGGTTTGAAGCCTTGATATCTCGCCTCACTGTTAACCAAGCCCCTGGCTCTAACACTGCCTCGGTACTGACTGGTTCAGATACCTCATCCATGCTTCCTTCACACCCCCCAGCCCCACCTAAAGCAGCAGCTCAAACGCCGCCCATCTTGAAGCCTGATGAGACTTTCCAGACTTTTCGTGAATGGCGGCGACGGTGGACTGATTACTCTACAATGGTGGATCTCCAGAGTTTGTCACAGCCTAAACAACTCATCCAGCTGCGCATGTGCCTGTCCTTGGAAATTCAGCGTGTCTTGGAACATACGTTGCAGGTACCCCCAACCTCTTTGCTGTCTGTAGAGGAGGTACTGGACGTTCTACAACGGCACATCAAAGGACAGCAGAATGAAGCTCTGCGCAGGAGGGAATTGTTTAGCTGCAGACAGATGGAGGGTGAGTCTTTTGATGCCTTTTACGTGCGTCTTAAGAGAGCCTCGGAAGAGGTAGATATATGTCCAGGCCACCACCAGCAGTGCGAGGAGACCCAGTTGAAGCAGGTGATCCTGATGGGTGTTAAGGACGAGGAACTTGTCCAACGCCTCACCTCCCTCGACTCTTCCTCTTCTCTTAAGGATGTGTTGACGATATGTCGCTCCTATGAGGCTGCCAGGTGTGCCACCTCTGCCATCCGTGCTCCCCCTACAGCTGTACGCGCTGTGTCCCGGTACAAGAAGGACAAGAAGTCTGTTCCTACGCCTTCGCCCACCACGTCCACGCCTGGTTTATTTTGCAACAACTGTGGTAAGCAGCACGGAACACAGGTGTGTCCAGCTGCTCAGTCTACCTGCAACAGTTGTGACCGTAAGGGCCACTGGTCACTCACAGTACGGTGCCCAGCCAAACGCGTCCAGTGCAATGTGTGTGGTCGTCTGGGCCACTATGACAAGTGTTGCCCTTCCAACATACCCAAGGGACCGCGTCGGCGGAAGCTTCAGCCCCCCTCCACCAGAGAGGGCCGCCCACAGTCTTCCAATCAGAGGTACGACGACTCTTGACAACGCTCGAGCCACATTAGGAATGTGTGCTCCCCCCCGCGTCCCAGGACCAAAGTCCCCCAGTACATCAGCGTCATCGTGACCTACGGCGGTGTGTCATCCCGTCTTCAGATGTTGCCCGACACCGGCGCTGATGCTACAGTCATCGGTCCCCAGCATTTGCAATGCTTGGGGCTCTCTCCAAGTGATCTAGGACCGCCCCCCAAGGATCTCCGCTTTATGGCAGATGGTTCACAGATGACCCCGGCCCTAGGTTCACTCTATGCACACGTCACCTTTGGCAACAGGTCGTGTCAAGCCTGGATTGATGTGCATAATGGCGTCCCGACTCCTTTGCTGTCCTACAGACATTGCCAAGAGTTGGCCATCATCCCCCAGGACTTCCCAACACCGATTCTCGAGGTAAAACACGCCAACAGGGTGCACGAAGGGAGCAGCAACTACCCTGCTGCCGCCCTGCCCCTACCTCTGGCCAGTGACACCTCTCCTTCGGTAGTTGTCCCTGCTGCTTCAAGTCTCCACGCCTTGGCTCGCCTCCACGACAGTCACTGTGGAGCCGAGGCCACCAAACGGCGTGCAAGACAGACTGTGTTCCGGCCTGGCATCGACCCCGACATCTCCAATGCTGTCCAGGTGTGTAAGCCCCGCCACGTATTACAACCCAGCCAGCAGCAGGAACCCTTTATGAGTGACGACAACCCCACCCGCCCCTTTGAGTCTGTGTCGGCCGACTTTTTCTGTGTGTCAGGAAAGTCCTTCCTCGTTATCGTCGACCGTCTCTCTGGTTGGCCGGTTGTCATCAAGTGCGGTAATGACACGACGTCTGCCGCCACCATCAGCAAGTTCCGCCACTACTTCCGTGACGTGGGCGTTCCTGTACGCCTGCGAACCGACGGAGGGCCTCAGTTCACAAGCCGGGACTTTGCTGCGTTCCTTGACCGATGGGGAGTCCGGCATGTGTTGTCATCGCCCCATTACCCGCAGTCCAACGGCCACGCTGAGGCTGCTGTCAAATCCCTGAAGCACCTCATCCTTAAGGTGGCCCCTTCTGGGAACATTGACTGCGAGGCCTTCGACAGGGGTCTTCTTGAACTCCGCAACACACCTAACTACACCGGACGCTCCCCTGCCCAGGTTTTGTATGGACGCCCCCTTCGTTCTTGTGTCCCTGCTCACCCTCAATCCTTCTCCAAGGAGTGGCAGGCCAAGACAGAGGATTGTGATCGCCGAGCCGCCGAACGTGTTCAGGACGTCGTCGCCCGCTACAATGACCACGCCCGTTCTCTCCCCAGGTTGAGTGTCGGCACCCAAGTCCGTGTTCAGGACCCGACCTCCCTACGTTGGGACAAAGTAGGCGTAGTCATGGGTCTCGGCAGGTCACGGGACTACCAGGTGCGGTTACCCAGTGGTCGTGTGTGGTGGAGGAACCGCCGTTTTCTCCGACCCGTAACAATGCCTTCTGCTGGCCCCGCCACCAGTGTTGAGTCCCATACCCTTCCCAGTGATGAAGTCCCTCGACGCTCAGAACGGATCCAAAAGAAAAGGTCCGCTCAAGACTTTGCTATGAGCGTATAGGGGGGAGGGAGGTGTATGTATATTATGTATGCTGGATTATATATCATGTATGTATATTATGTATGTGCTCCATTTATGTATTATTTATTCAGCCTAGCTAGCAGCGTGTGGCAATGTTATTACCATATCCCACACGCTTAATTAATGTGCCTGGCGACGTATGGAAGCTGCTAATGTATCACTTGCCATACGTCGCCTATAGCAGTTGACCGGGAGCCTAGTCAAGAGAGAGTGCTGCTCTCCTTTGTGTACATACTCTTATCCAGTAAACCGAACCTACAAAACTATACAGGTGTTTGTGTTCTCTCCTGTATATAGAACTTATTATTCAGAACCTAACATATCCCTCACCTCCCTCCGGCCCCCCTCCCACTCATCCCTCACCTCCCGCCGGCCTCCCCTCCCACTTATCCCTTACCTCCCGCCGGCCCCCCTCCCACTCATCCCTCACCTCCCGCCGGCCCCCCTCCCACTCATCCCTCACCTCCCTCTGCCCCCCTCCCACTCATTCCTCACCTCCCGCCGGCCCCCCTCCCACCAGGTACCACTTTAATGACCATCTGCCCCTCGAGGTATTGTTGAGTGGTGAGGTTACCAGGTCACTCAGTCTACAGGGAGTGTGGTGGAGGAAGGGATGCTTACGGCGAGTACTGGATCACATGAAGACTCACCACCCCAGCTTGTTTCACTTAAAGATTAACCATGATAACCTAACCTAACGCTAACCTAACGTCCAATGACCCCCCGAACACTCTCTACCGCAGCTGTGTTAGTAAGTGTGGTCACAAGTGTACAATTGTACATGTTTTGTCTCTGTGGCTGTGCGAGTGGGTGGACGTGTAGATGATGATAATAATAATAATAATAATAATAATAATAATAATAATTAACGGTTTATTGAAAGAGCTTGGCAGCCAGAAGGCTGAAAATATACAGTTACATATTTGGGGAATGGGTTACGAATTACAAATAATATACAAGTAACATAAGTGATACAAATAAGACATATAATAACAAGATGGGGAAAAGCTCAAACTACAGTTCATTTCAACATAGTGACAGTGCAAGGAGTAGTGTTTACTGGGAGTGAATACACTGGTTTATTACAAGTTATTGATAATTTTTACAATGGTTGGGACTGGGCTGTTCTTATAGCGATCAGTTCGTGCACGTATGGGCTGGATGCGGTTGTGGTGTCTAACAGCAATTTTCGGGCTAGGGATCTCAGGTGGTAGTAGGAGCCGGTGTCGAGGATGTGTGTGTGTGTGTGTGTGTGTGTGTGTGTGGGTGTGTAATAATAATAGTAATAATACTACTACTACTACTACTACTACTACTACTAATAATAATAATAATAATAATTAACGGTTTATTAAGATAACATGGCAGCCCGAAGGTTGAAAATATACAATGAACAGAGATGACAAGTTACATATGGTGGAATCTGGGGAGTGGATCACTTGATTGACAAAAGCTTTCAATACAGCGCTATGAACGAGTAACTCTGACGCGAGTAAGGCGCAAGTTGTTATGCCAGTGCTAGGTGCGAGTTACTCTGATGCGATTAAGGAGTAAGTTTCTACATGCCAGTACTCTCCCACACCAGAGTTTGTTTTACGCTACATTTGTCATCGGAAAATAAGGCCGCATCTAACAATATTTCGTTATATAAGGAGAGACATTTACATTATATTAAGGCATAAATATCTACCGCACAGGTATCGGTGGGATGTGACAGCGATGGACAGCAAAGACTCAGGGGGGAAAATACGACGAGACTGATGACACTCCCAAAGGCGACTGGAGAAGGGAAACATTTGTGCCATGTTCGGATAATTTCATGCCGATCTTAATGGGCTATTTAACCAGTTATTCATTCAAGAAATCGTGGCCATTGTCTGTTGCTCAAGAATCTGGCCTCATTGGTGGCTAAAGGGCTGAATGGTATCAAATAGTGTACAGCCTACAGCCCTACACCATCCCCTGTCGATCAAGAGGTGAGACTTTGGTAACAACAATAAACTTGTCAACAAACTCCACACTAAACATTCATACATACATACATAAACTACCTGTGAAATTACTCCTTAACATTTAACTTTCTGTAAAATTCGCTTTTTTTACAATTAATTTTTATATGTATGTTTACTATATTTTAAAACTGGATTAAAATATTTATATATCAGTATACAAAAGTAAAAATAAATTAGTATATATTATTTTTCTTATATAAGAAATAGAAGAAATTTTAGATATAGTAATTTATTCTGTAAGTGACACAAGATATGGCTATGAAATCCCAGAGAGTTTAAATATTAGATAAATATTTAACACACTGTAATTCTCTCTCCACACACACACACACCCACACACACACACACACACACTGACGGCTGCCACAACAAGAATGGCAGGCCCTGTTGACTAAGGTAGACTCGTGTCAATCTAAAGTAAAGGTGACCCAGTGTACTACTATTTTCCCAAGGCATATTCTGTTGTCCCTTACCACGGGAAGAGTGTGGGACTGTCTGTCTGCCTGTCTGTTTGTCTCTCTTCTTGATATATGTATACGTCTCTCTCTTTTTCTCTCTCTCTCTCTCTGTCTCTCTCATGATGCAACTCAACAACTGTCTGTCTGTCTGTCTGTCTGTCTGTCTGTCTCTATCCTATAACACACCCAAACGCTACAAAAGAAACACACAACTGAAATATATTAACCACAAAAATAAAATAAAATACACGGAAAATATATAAAGAATACCACATTCTTTCACTAATTTCAAATATTAACTAAATCGGTCTAAATAAATCGGGCCAAATAAATCGGGCCAAATAAATCGGGCCAAATAAATCGGGCCAAATAAATCGGTCCAAATTAATCGGTCTAGCTAAATCGGTCTAGCTAAATCGGTCTGGCTAAATCGGTCTGGCTAAATCATTAAGATAAGGAAACTCATTGGAAAACAACAACAACAACAATAAGAACAATAACAATAACAATAACAATAACAATAATAATAATAATAATAATAATAGCAATAATAATAATAATAATAATAATAATAATAACTAAAACAACAACAACTGGAACAATGTTAGAAAATACCACGAACACACACACTTCAAGGCCTAAATTTAAAACATCATTATTTTCGGGTCATACTTTGGTAAATATATGGAGTTCATTTCCCAATATGTTTTAAAAGCCACCTGGACCACCTGTTGACCTTTGACCTCACGTTTTCTCTTGTCGCTTAGGCAAGGTCACCATGATGAAACCAGAGGTCATTCACAGGTTACAGAGGTATTTTGTTAAGAGATTTGGGTCAATAAAGGTCAATGATGTATTTTGTTGGATCCTGAGTACTGATTGGTTGATCGGGTCGAGTTTTGAGTGGATGCTTGTCCACTTAGGCCCCAGTTCTATTAGGCCCCAGTTCTAATAGGCCCCAGTTCTAATAGACCCCAGTACTAATAGGCCCCAGTTCTAATAGGCCCTAGTTCTATTAGGCCCCAGTTCTAATAGGCCCCAGTTCTAATAGGCCCCAGTTCTATTAAGCCTCAGTTCTAATAGGCCCCAGTTCTAATAGGCCCCAGTTCTATTAGGCCCCAGTTCTATTAGGCCCCAGTTCTAATAGGCCCCAGTTCTATTAGGCCCCAGTTCTAATAGGCCCCAGTTCTATTAGGCCCCAGTTCTATTAGGCCCCAGTTCTATTAGGCCCCAGTTCTAATAGGCCCCAGTTCTAATAGGCCCCAGTTCTATTAGGCCCCAGTTCTATTAGGCCCCAGTTCTAATAGGCCCCAGTTCTAATAGGCCCCAGTTCTATTAGGCCCCAGTTCTAATAGGCCCCAGTTCTATTAGGTCCCAGTTCTATTAGGCCCCAGTTCTATTAGGCCCCAGTTCTAATAGGCCCCAGTTCTAATAGGCCCCAGTTCTATTAGGCCCCAGTTCTATTAGGCCCCAGTTCTAATAGGCCCCAGTTCTAATAGGCCCCAGTTCTAATAGGCCCCAGTTCTAATAGGCCCCAGTTCTATTATGCCCCAGTTCTAATAGGCCCCAGTTCTATTAAGCCCCAGTTCTATTAGGCCCCAGTTCTAATAGGCCCCAGTTCTAATAGGCCCCAGTTCTATTAAGCCCCAGTACTAATAGGCCCCAGTTCTAATAGGCCCCAGTTCTATTAAGCCCCAGTTCTAATAGGCCCCAGTTCTAATAGGCCCCAGTTCTAATAGGCCCCAGTTCTAATAGGCCCCAGTTCTAATAGGCCCTAGTTCTATTAGGCCCCAGTTCTAATAGGCCCCAGTTCCAATAGGCCCCAGTTCTATTAAGCCCCAGTTCTAATAGGCCCCAGTTCTATTAGGCCCCAGTTCTAATAGGCCCCAGTTCTATTAAGCCCCAGTTCTAATAGGTCCTAGTTCTATTAGGCCCCAGTTCTAATAGGCCCCAGTTCTATTAGGCCCCAGTTCTAATAGGCCCCAGTTCTAATAGGCCCCAGTTCTATTAAGCCCCAGTTCTATTAGGCCCCAGTTCTAATAGGCCCCAGTTCTAATAGGCCCCAGTTCTATTAAGCCCCAGTTCTAATAGGCCCCAGTTCTAATAGGCCCCAGTTCTATTAAGCCCCAGTTCTAATAGGCCCCAGTTCTAATAGGCCCCAGTTCTAATAGGCCCCAGTTCTAATAGGCCCAAGTTCTATTAGGCCCCAGTTCTAATAGGCCCCAGTTCCAATAGGCCCCAGTTCTATTAAGCCCCAGTTCTAATAGGCCCCAGTTCTATTAGGCCCCAGTTCTAATAGGCCCCAGTTCTAATAGGCCCCAGTTCTATTAAGCCCCAGTTCTAATAGGCCCCAGTTCTAATAGGCCCCAGTTCTAATAGGCCCCAGTTCTAATAGGCCCCAGTTCTAATAGGCCCTAGTTCTATTAGGCTCCAGTTCTAATAGGCCCCAGTTCCAATAGGCCCCAGTTCTATTAAGCCCCAGTTCTAATAGGCCCCAGTTCTATTAGGCCCCAGTTCTAATAGGCCCCAGTTCTATTAAGCCCCAGTTCTAATAGGCCCCAGTTCTATGAAGCCCCAGTTCTAATAGGCCCCAGTTCTAATAGGCCCCAGTTCTAATAGGCCCCAGTTCTATTAAGCCCCAGTTCTAATAGGCCCCAGTTCTAATAGGCCCCAGTTATAATAGGCCCCAGTTCTATTAGGCCCCAGTTCTATTAGGCCCCAGTTCTAATAGGCCCCAGTTCTAATAGGCCCCAGTTCTAATAGGCCCCAGTTCTAATAGGCCCCAGTTCTATTAGGCCCCAGTTCTAATAGGCCCCAGTTCTATTAGGCCCCAGTTCTAATAGTCCCCAGTTCTAATAGGCCCCAGTTCTATTAGGCCCCAGTTCTATTAGGCCCCAGTTCTAATAGGCCCCAGTTCTAATAGGCCCCAGTTCTAATAGGCCCCAGTTCTAATAGGCCCCAGTTCTAATAGGCCCCAGTTCTATTAGGCCCCAGTTCTAATAGGCCCCAGTTCTAATAGGCCCCAGTTCTAATAGGCCCCAGTTCTAATAGGCCCCAGTTCTATTAGGCCCCAGTTCTAATAGGCCCCAGTTATATTAGGCCCCAGTTCTAATAGGCCCCAGTTCTAATAGGCCCCAGTTCTATTAGGCCCCAGTTCTATTAGGCCCCAGTTCTAATAGGCCCCAGTTCTAATAGGCCCCAGTTCTAATAGGCCCCAGTTCTAATAGGCCCCAGTTCTATTAGGCCCCAGTTCTATTAGGCCCCAGTTCTACTAGGCCCCAGTTCTAATAGGCCCCAGTTCTACTAGGCCCCAGTTCTATTAGGCCCCAGTTCTACTAGGCCCCAGTTCTACTAGGCCCCAGTTCTAATAGGCCCCAGTTCTAATAGGCCCCAGTTCTACTAGGCCCCAGTTATAATAGGCCCCAGTTCTACTAGGCCCCAGTTCTAATAGGCCCCAGTTCTAATAGGCCCCAGTTCTAATAGGCCCCAGTTCTAATAGGCCCCAGTTCTATTAGACCCCAGTTCTATTAGGCCCCAGTTCTACTAGGCCCCAGTTCTAATAGGCCCCAGTTCTACTAGGCCCCAGTTCTATTAGGCCCCAGTTCTACTAGGCCCCAGTTCTAATAGGCCCCAGTTCTAATAGGCCCCAGTTCTACTAGGCCCCAGTTCTAATAGGCCCCAGTTCTAATAGGCCCCAGTTCTACTAGGCCCCAGTTCTAATAGGCCCCAGTTCTAATAGGCCCCAGTTCTATTAGGCCCCAGTTCTAATAGGCCCCAGTTCTATTAGGCCCCAGTTCTAATAGGCCCCAGTTCTAATAGGCCCCAGTTCTAATAGGCCCCAGTTCTATTAGGCCCCAGTTCTATTAGGCCCCAGTTCTAATAGGCCCCAGTTCTACTAGGCCCCAGTTCTAATAGGCCCCAGTTCTAATAGGCCCCAGTTCTAATAGGCCCCAGTTCTATTAGGCCCCAGTTCTATTAGGCCCCAGTTCTACTAGGCCCCAGTTCTACTAGGCCCCAGTTCTACTAGGCCCCAGTTCTATTAGGCCCCAGTTCTACTAGGCCCCAGTTCTAATAGGCCCCAGTTCTAATAGGCCCCAGTTCTAATAGGCCCCAGTTCTAATAGGCCCCAGTTCTACTAGGCCCCAGTTCTAATAGGCCCCAGTTCTAATAGGCCCCAGTTCTAATAGGCCCAGTTCTAATAGGCCCCAGTTCTACTAGGCCCCAGTTCTAATAGGCCCCAGTTCTACTAGGCCCCAGTTCTATTAGGCCCCAGTTCTACTAGGCCCCAGTTCTAATAGGCCCCAGTTCTAATAGGCCCCAGTTCTAATAGGCCCCAGTTCTATTAGGCCCCAGTTCTACTAGGCCCCAGTTCTACTAGGCCCCAGTTCTACTAGGCCCCAGTTCTACTAGGCCCCAGTTCTAATAGGCCCCAGTTCTAATAGGCCCCAGTTCTAATAGGCCCCAGTTCTAATAGGCCCCAGTTCTAATAGGCCCCAGTTCTAATAGGCCCCAGTTCTACTAGGCCCCAGTTCTAATAGGCCCCAGTTCTAATAGGCCCCAGTTCTAATAGGCCCCAGTTCTAATAGGCCCCAGTTCTAATAGGCCCCAGTTCTATTAGGCCCCAGTTCTACTAGGCCCCAGTTCTACTAGGCCCCAGTTCTAATAGGCCCCAGTTCTAATAGGCCCTAGTTCTAATAGGCCCCAGTTCTAATAGGCCCCTGTCCTACTAGGCCCCAGTTCTACTAGGCCCCAGTTCTAATAGGCCCCAGTTCTATTAGGCCCCAGTTCTAATAAGCCCCAGTTCTAATAGGCCCCAGTTCTAATAGGCCCCAGTTCTAATAGGCCCCAGTTCTACTAGGCCCCAGTTCTAATAGGCCCCAGTTCTAATAGGCCCCAGTTCTAATAGGCCCCAGTTCTAATAGGCCCCAGTTCTAATAGGCCCCAGTTCTAATAGGCCCCAGTTCTATTAGGCCCCAGTTCTATTAGGCCCCAGTTCTATTAGGCCCCAGTTCTACTAGGCCCCATATACTAACCTAACCTCTATATCCTCAGTCTTTCCTTACCTTCGTTCTTAGCTTCCCCCATCACCCTCCACCCCCCTCACCCATCACCCCCCATCCCCCTCACCCATCACCCCTCACACCCCCCTCACCCATCACCCCCACCCCCCTCACCCATCACCCCCCACCCCCTCACCCATCACCCCTCACACCCCCTCACCCATCACCCCTCACACCCCCCTCACCCATCACCCCTCACACCCCCCTCACCCATCACCCCTTACACCCCCCTCACCCATCACCCCTCACACCCCCTCACCCATCACCCCCCACCCCCTCACCCATCACCCCCACCCCCCTCACCCATCACCCCCACCCCCTCACCCATCACCCCTCACACCCCCCTCACCCATCACCCCCCACCCCCTCACCCATCAACCCTCACACCCCCTCACCCATCACCCCTCACACCCCCTAACCCATCACACCTAACAACCCCCTCACCCATCACCCCTCACACCCCCTCACCCATCACCCCTCACACCCCCTCACCCCTCACACCCCCCTCACCCATCACCCCTCACCCCCTCACCCATCACACCCCCCTCACCCATCACCCCCACCCCCTCACCCATCACCCCTCACACCCCCCATCCCCTCACCCCACCAGTTCCAAGTTCTCGTTCCCTCTCCATTTTTTTTAAGGTCAAATAAGGTCAAAGGTCAAACAGAACGTGTCTATTAAAGTCATTGTTGATTTTTTAAATAATAAAAGTATCCCTCTAATTATCACCTGAAACAGACAGGTAAAGAAAAAGAAAATGGCAGAGCTTATTTATATTTCAGTGCAAGAATTACCTGAAGATTAGACACCCTGACGTTACTTGGAGAGTTAGGTTAGGTTAGATAAGTCGGGGTTAATTTAATTTAGGTTAAGTTGAGAAAGTTAGGTTAAGTTAATGTCAGGATGGTTTATTTTCAGTGAATTAAGCTGGGGTGTCTAATCTTCACGCGCAATTAGCTAGGGTGTCTAATCTTCACGTGATATCTGAAACCATGAAGAGGAAGAGGAAGAAGAAGAAGACGACCCATGACGAAACAGTTCCTCAAGGTGACGTAACTCTGAATCCATCATCTTACGAACGCCAACTGGATCTCGGTTCAGAGTATAAATGCCTTAAAAACATAAAGGATTGAAACATTTATACGACACAAAAAAAAAAGAAAAAAGAAAATCGAATCGAATTCTACACAAAGGATTAAAACATAAAATATGACCAAAAAAACAAAAACAAAATCGAATCTAACGTAATATAAGGAATGAAACATAAAATAACCACTCAAAAAACAAAGGAAAATCGATTCAAACTTTACATAGGGATACAATCATCTATAAGTAGTGCAAGGAACATTCACCTGGGGATGAGTAGAACTAGCAGTCATCATAACCTTGAATAGCATCTATTTCACCCCGACCTGCTATTTATCACTGGCTAGCTATCTCGTAATTCTTCTATACTTATCATTAATATAAAATCTCATTACAAAGTTAGTTTTCTCTGTCTAATTTACTCAAATAAACCTCAAAATAATATTAATATTCTTGACGATGATGTAATAAACTATGTCATAATATTCCTGGTTTTCTATTGGCTGGTACATTCACCCATTGACCAATCAGCATACCGCCAGTGAACAGCGCCAGCAGCGGCCTGAGAGGGAACTAGATATTAGCCCACTGTATGTCTGTGTACGTGAGAGTAACATTAATTATCCAACATCTCTATAATTATCTTATTCCCTTTCTCTTCCCTTATCATTTTTCTTTCTCTCCTCTTTCATTTCCTATTTTTCCTTCTTATCTCTCTTTCTCCTTTCTCTATCTTTCCCTCGTGATGAACTAAGCAATAAACGTCTCTCTCTCTCTCTCTCTCTCTCTTCCGCAGGTTAGTCAGTCAAATGGGCCCCTGTCCTAATAGGCCCCTGTCCTAATAGGCCCCTGTCCTAATAGATCCTTGACATAAAAGACTCTGATATAAACAAACATCAATAGTAAAATAATGTATCTAGTGAAATAATTAAGAGGTGTATATTGACGTAATGGAGTGAATTTAAATATTTATAACTATTGAATTATGTCGTTTAACTTACCTCTGTCTTCACTATTCACACTGTACACTATTACACTGTACACTATTCACACGAGTCACCACCTAACCTCCTCACTAATTAGTTTCCTTAACACCTTTAATCACGTGGACAACACCTGTGTCTGCTACCACAAGGGACACTTTACTGAGGTGTGTACCGTGTAACCATGTTGTTAACCTCTTCGGAAATACCCATAGAGTTGTCAATATTAGGGAAAACAACCAATGAAAATGACGGAAAGAGTCCAAGAACCAATCAGAAGCTAGTATGTGGGTTTATATACAGGTGACCAAACTAGCTTGAGTGGTGATTATCTGACAGGCACTTTGAATACACCGTATGCTTATTTTATCTGAAGATTAGACATCCCAGCTTATTTTACCTGAAGATTAGACATCCCAGCTTATTTTACCTGAACATTAGACACTCTAATGTTACCTGGTGAAATTACACACAATACAAGGTCAAATCTCAAACAGTCTCACCTGAGGTCAAGACGTGGGTTCATCTCCTCCTCTAGTGAGTCATTCATTCCCTGACACGAGCTGTAAATACTGTGTAATTTGTTCAAAGGTTGTGAAGTGACCCCCCCCCCCCCCCGAAGAGTTTGGCCTTTTCTGGAGGGTTTGATTTTGGGAGAGTTTGGCCTTTTTTGGTTCCCTGTGGCTTCATGCTCCACACGAAAGTTGGTTCACCAGAGAGAGAGAGAGAGAGAGAGAGAGAGAGAGAGAGAGAGAGAGATAGATCATGCAGGTAAAGACTAATGACTATAATCCAGGTAATATATCCCCACACCTGAGTCTATTAGCGCTAATTAATGGACAGGTGATACAGGTGTTCACGTACGTTTAAATGAATTTATGAGAACCAATAATTACCTTAACCTTCAAAAGTAATAAAAGTAAATGTATTTTTTTCTCTCCTTTCTCTCTCTCTCTGTTTCTCTCTTTTTCTTTTTCTCTCACTCCTTGTTTATTCGTGTGCCTTATCCCTCTTCTCTCTCTCTCTCTCTCTCTATCTCTATCTCTATCCCTCCCCTCTCTCTCTCTCTCTCTCTCTATCCCTCCCCTCTCTCTCTCTCTCTCTCTCTATCCCTCCCCTCTCTCTCTCTCTCTCTCTATCCCTCCCCTCTCTCTCTCTCTCTCTCTATCCCCCCTCTCTCTCTCTCTCTCTCTCTCTCTCTTCTCTATCCCGCCCCTCTCTCTCTCTCTCTCTCTCTATCCCGCCCCTCTCTCTCTCTCTCTCTAACAGGTAGCCTCTGGGTGGATCGTCTGCCCTACTTGAATGGTAAAAGCAAGCAAGGAACGCCACCATCGTGTCCTTGGAGCGATGACCTGGACTCTCTCTCTCTCTCTCTCTCTCTCTCTCTCTCTCTCTCTCTCGTACGCTTATTATTCACGTTCTAGAGTGAAGAAACAGCTCGTCCGTGAAGCGTCGGGGGCGTTGTGAATGGGTTATGTAGACTTGTTTGTTGTTGTTGTAGTTGTTGTTGTTGTTGTTGTTGTTGTTGTTGCTGTTGTTGTTTTTGTTGCTGTTGTTGTTGTTGTAGTTGTTGTTGTTGGTGTTGTTTTTCTCTTCTCCGTGGTCTAACTCCTTCAATTCCTTCTTCTAATTCTCATCTTCTTCCTTTCCTCCTCGTTTTCTTCCTCTTCTTCCTCCTCCTCTTTCTCCTCGGATTATTTCTCCTACTCCTCCTCTTCTTTCTCTTCTCTTACTCCTCCTACTCCTCCTCCTTCTCCTCCTCTTCTCCTACTACTCCTACTCCTCCTCCTACTCCTCCTTCTCCTCGGATTATTTCTCCTACTCCTCCTTCTCCTCGGATTATTTCTCATACCCCTCCTCTTCTTTCTCTTCTCTTACTCCTCCTACTCCTCCTCCTCCTCCTCCTCTTCTCCTACTACTCCTACTCCTCCTCCTTCTCCTCTTCACACCATCCACCATATCTTTAACCTCTTCACTTAATCATTATTTATCTTCCTTATTTACTTTCCATTATCCACATCATTCCATTTTCTGTTGTGTTTTGCATTTTCTTCAATTTCCATTTCCTCTCTTCCATTATTTTCTCTATTCCTCTTCCTTTTCGTTATATTACATCTATTAAACCATTTTTTGTTTAATTTTATTTTTGTCACTTTCTTATTTTTATCGTTAATTAGATACCTTTACACACCTTCAATTAGAATACTAAAAAAAATTAACGTAGAATCCCTTGAGAATCCAACCATGAACTCTTAATAACCCTTAATAACTCTTACTAAACCTTAATAACTCTTACTAACCCTTAATAACTCTTACTAACCCTTAATAACTCTTACTAACCCTTAATAACTCTTACTAACCCTTAATAACTCTTACTAACCCTTAATAACTCTTACTAACCCTTAATAACTCTTACTAACCCTTAATAACCCCCAATAACCCTTAATGACCCTTACCTGACGGATGACCCCTTCATTAGTATTCAGCTTTAGGTCAATATTTACTAATTAGGTTATTAGAGTCTCTTGAGATCTGGATGTGTGTGTGTGTGTGTGTGTGTGTGTGTGTGTGAGAGAGAGAGAGAGAGAGAGAGAGAGAGAGAGAGAGAGAGAGAGAGAGAGGGGTCACCAGGTAGGAGGAGGCTGCCTAAGGAAGGTCGTGACTCATACAGGTAAATGTAGCACCTGCCGAGACCCAGTGAGGGGGAGGGAGAGGGAGAGAGAGGGAGAGAGAGGGATGAGAAGGATGGAGTGACAGAGGAAGAGAGTGAGATGGAGGGGATTACAGAGAGAGGGAAAGAGAGAGATAGAACGTGAGTGGGAGAGAGAGGGACGAGAGAGAGAGAGAGGGAGGTAGGGAAAGGGTGAAGAGTGGGAAAGTGAGAGGGAGAGAATGAGAGAGTTAATGAAAAGTAGGGAGGAAGAGAGGATAGGAAAGGAAGGAAGGAAGGAAGGAAGGAAGGAAGGAAGGGCAAAGGACTCTGTGATAAGGGAAGGAAGAAGAAGGGACGGGAGGAGGAAGAAGAGGAGGAGGAAGAGGGAAGGGGGTAATAAAATGACCTTGTAAGAGGAAGTAAAAACTTTCCCTTTGGCATGTTGAGGGGTAAGGGGGGGGGGAAGAGGGGTGAGAGGGGTAAGGAGGGGTAAAGGGGGGGGGGTGTCTGAGTATATAACAGTGGTGCCCCTCTTACAACCTCACCACTACCAGACCAACGCTCAAACAAACATGTTACCTCAGCTCCTTGTTCTGTTTGGTGAGGTGTTATTCATTATTTATTCATTGATCTCTTATTAACCTTTTTTTTTTCATTATTTAATTTTATTCAATTTTTCATTTTAGTCGTGATTTTTAGCTGTGTGAGATGAGATTGTTTTTTTATTTTATTTTTTTTTTGGTATTAATTTATATCTAGGTGTTATTTGTAATTAAATTCTATTCACTTTTGTTTATTTGTGTTATTCATTATAATTTCTTTCAGATTATAATTTCATTCATTAATATTATTCACTTTTATCAATATGAGGTTATGCATTAATTCGTAACTTATTCATTTTATGTTCATGTTATTCATTTTTGATCTTTATGTGGCTATACATCCATTTAATACACATGTAGGGTTATACATTCTCTCATATATTCATTACATCTCTGTAGGTTCATTCATTCTTTTCGTGTATTCGTGGTTAGAATTTATTCATCTTGGTTATTCACTTATGCAGTAGTGTTATTCACGTATGACTTTTGGTTCAGGTTTTATTCACTTATTCATTTTGGTTCAGTTCAGGTGATGTATGTGTTTGAGTGTTATACATTCATGTGTGTGTGTGTGTGTGTGTGTGTGTACAGATGTATTCCGCTCAGTATGTGTCGAGGGGATAAGGTCAACCACGGTTAGAGTTACGTCACGGCAGCAGAGTCGAGGTTCTGAAGGGTCGGTGTTGAACCAGGTCACCGGTGCCATAAGTGTGAGTGTCATGGCGGTGCAGGAGGTGGTGGTACCTCAGGTGGCCGTAATGACTCCGGCAAACGTGTAAACTCACCACCAACTTCCTCCCTCACGCCACTTAATTTTTATTGCAGTCGTGAGCGGTGTCTGCCAGGCGCTCCCTCAGCTGGGTTATGGCGCACCACCGCCACCTTCTGCTGGTTATGGAGCCCCTCCTTCACCTTCCGCCAGCTACGGTGCTCCAGATCTCCGGGCAGCAGCTTCCTCCATCAGTGAACAGGAAGACCCCATAGCCGCCCTGGCCGCCCTCATCCCCGGCGGCGGCGTCCCTGGTGAAGACTACCCGATCCTGGCCTCTGTACCCGACACCGGCTTCTCCTGCGAGCAACAGGAGTTCCCAGGTTACTTCGCTGACACCGCCGACGAGGCCGGCTGCCAGGTCTTCCACATCTGTCAGTTCGACGGCCGCCAGGACTCCTTCCTGTGTCCCAACGGCACCATCTTCAACCAGCAGTACTTCGTGTGTGACTGGTGGTTCAACGTGGACTGTGCCGCCTCACAACAGTTCTTCGGCCTCAACGCTGAGATCGGCAAGATCCCTGAAGGCAACATCGCTGCCTCCTCCGACTTGTCTCTGGCCACCGCCTACGGCGCCTCGAAGACACAGGCTCAGGCCCCTTCCCGTTCATACGGTTCCCCTTCCAGGTTTTAGGGGACCGGTCCTATCTCCATCCACTGAGGGGCCCCCACCAGCCTGCCCTATCTGCAGCTAGTCACCAGACCCAGCCCCCCGCCTCCTGCTGCCCATCTGCCCTCCCTGGTCGACCTCCACCTGCCGCTCCCGCCCACAATGCTAATGAGCCCCATCGTGCCCCTTTTAAGTCCCCAACCTCCTCTTCTGAACTTTATCCCAAACCCTCAGTCTTGACCATAACCACTAGTCGGCCACTCACTACACCGCCACCATCACCCGTAACCTCATCCACTGCACAACACTCTCCCTCAGGTGAAGATGTCGTGTTTATGAGGAAGCCTCCCAGAGTCCCGTTCCCTCGACCAACAAGTCTATACTTTGTTCAATTCCACTCTCAACACCATTCTCATTTTCATTCTTTAAAGTCAGATTCTCTTCTTCCGTCCCTCCCGACACGTCATCCACCACGAGGAGGTCCCAGTGCCAGCCTGTCATCACCTCCTCGTGCTCCGGTACTATCAACAGGAGACAACAAACACCCACTACATCCTCATGACTTTGATCCCTCGCTACATGATGATATTTCGGAAATCCAATTATCTCAAAAATTAAAAAAAAATTCAAGTTCTAGATTTTCCGACACAAATCTCACTAAATTAAGTATAACAGAACCTAAGACCCATTTCCCCCTGCCATTATTAAAACCACATTCAAAGTTACGTTCCTCCCATACTAAACCATTTGAAGATCTAAGTAATAAACGTTCTGAGAATATTTCTACCCGTATACCGACGTTCTTCCCTCTGTCAGAGCTGGAGGAACGACCACAGAGCTTAAGTTCTATAAGAGAGTCTAACCAGCACTTATTTCCATCTAGAACTCAGTCTTTAAGTCTCTCACGACCCAAAGAACCTATCATTTTCCCTCCCTTCCCGACTAAGGTGACCCCAAGTGGCACTGATCTCCCCAACAACCTGGCATCTCGTTCAATCTTCCCCCCCACAGTGCCACTCACCCGCACTACAAAGGACGACGCCCCTCACACCTCCCTTCAGCGCCCTCTCACACCGCTTGAGTCCTCCCTCTCCAAGGATATCTCAAATCACCTTCCTGCTGGAGTAAGGACGACCCTCTTACTTGATCTACGCCTCCGCCTTCGACTGTATCTCGCTGTGGGTCACGGGATCACTTCATTGCGCCTCTCTAAACTTACGTAAACTTCTCTGTCCCTACGAATCTACTCTTGTGGTTCCCGGCTCTGCTCAAACACGAGGCCAGCTCAAACACGAGGCCAGTTCAAACACGAGGCCAGCTTAAACACGAGGCCAGTTTAAACACGAGGCCAGTTTAAACACGAGGCCAGTTTAAGAGAACGAATCTTCCCTTTGTAACTTATTTTTTTTAAGAATTTCCCCAAACCTTTCATAGTTTATTCACGTCATTCGCGAATTTCTTCCATAACACGAAATAGATTCAAATACCCAGGTGCAGATGGTTAAAGCCCCCCCGTTAGATAAATTTATTCTCCCTTAGTTTCTCCCTTTCTCCCTTAGTTACGTGAATAGTGACGATTTTTCCTCCCTGAGTTTTTTCTCCCTCTGTCTCTCTGTCTTTCGCAACATTTCACAACTGAGGAATATATCTGAAAGTCCAATATTTATCTCCTTAAAGTCTCTCAGTATCTCTCTACCTTCTCCCTATCTTCCTCTCATCTCAAGTTCAATGTCTCTTCATTTCTTCTCTCCCACTGCACTGTTCCCCTGGTCTCTTCAGAAGGCTTTCCTCATCATTCTCTTCCTTTATTCTCAAAATTCTCTTCACTAGGATGAGACTTAACTGAGAAGCGCTTAAGTAACACTCTCTCTCCTTGTACCTTAAATCCTGTTCTTGAATACACTCAAAACTGACCCTCAAACATTCACTCAAGGGGTAGGTTTAGTGATTACTGCTGGAGTGGTATTTTCCTTGTCGGGTTTTTGGTCTTATAACGAAATCTGTTGCGAATTTCGTTATATGTTTCGTTGAGAATAAGTGGAATTTCGTTGTGGGTTTAAGGTAATGTAATGACTAATGAAATTCGACTGGATTAACGAAATAATTAACGAAACTCGACTGGATTAACGAAATAATTAACGAAATTCGACTGGATTAACGAAATAATTAACGAAATTCGACTGGATTAACGAATTGTATAAAGAAACTCGACTTGATTAAAGAATTGAATAACGAAACTCGACTGGATGAACGAAATGATTAACGAGAATCGACTGAATTAACGAACTGTATAACGAAGTATTCACCTGTATCCAGATAAATGTACAAATTATAGTATATATATTAATTTATATTTATTCTGTAGGTATGTTTTGAACTTTCTGTATTTTGTATTTTGTAATGGAATTAATTTATGTATACAAAAATAAATAAAAAATGATTGGAAACTAAATGACTTATTTTTTACGTCTTAACCTAACCTAACCAAACGTGTTTATTTTTGTTTTTTTTATGTTTTATCTCTGGTGTGTTTTATGATGGTTTAAATCTTGTTTTATTACCTCAAGATTTGGTTTAAGGATTGGATACACACACACACACACACACACACACACACACACACATACACACACACACACATACACATACACACACACACACGCACACACACACACACACACATACACACACACGAACACACACACACACACACACACACACACACACACACACACTCCCCTGGCCTTGTTAAGAAATATACCCGTCATAATTAGAGTGTGCAGGAGGCCTTGTGAGCATCTTCACATGCCCGTTCCTCATTGGTCAATGTCAAAAGACGTTCGTTCTCATTGGCTGGTGACCTTGACCATCCAGCTAGCCTGTCTGACGTCATTATTCATTCATAAATTTTCACGTCGTTTTTTATTTACTCTCGTGCTTAGTGTGTGTGTGTGTGTGTGTGTGTGTGTGTGTGTTTTAAGCTACCTGAGTTTGCTAAGTTACCTTTTAAGTTACCGGTGTAATGTTAAGTTAATGTTAAGTTTAGGTTAAGTTAAGTTAGTATTAGGATATTAATAGTTAAGAAAAAGGTACCGGGGTTAATCTTCAGGTGACCCTTATATTACGAAACGCTGATATATTATTTATTATTAATTATTTACGTAGTATGACATAATTTCCCCAGTTAGAAACACACTGAGGTCACGGGAGGTCAAGGGAGGTCAAGAGAGGTCAAGGGAGGTCAAGAGAGGTCAAGAGAGGTCAAGGGAGGTCAAGGGAGGTCAGGAACGGAAGTAATGATTGTCACCTGTTACCTGCACTAATGAGATATGGGAGTAAGGTTTGCTGTACTTGGGTCCATACATACATACATACATACATACATACATACATACATACATTCCATACAATGAGGCGTTTACATTCATTACCAGTCCCTCCCACTCCCCCCTCTCCCTCTCCATTCCCTCCCTCTCTCCTCTCCCTCTCTCTTCCACCTTTACTCCTCTCCCTCTCTTTCTCTCTCTATCAGTCTCACTCTCCTCCCTCCCTCCCTTACTATTACCACCCCTCCCTCCTCTCCCTCTCCCTTTTATCTCTACCTTCCCTTCCTTCCCTCCCTCCATCATTCCCTTCCTCCCTTTCTCACCCCTTCTCTCCCTTCATCATTCCCTTCCTCCCTTTCTCACCCCCTTCCCTCCCTTACCTTCTAGTGCCGCCCTTCTCTCCCTCCCTCATTCCCTCCCTTCCCTTCTAGTGCTGCCCTTCCCTCCCTCCCTCTCCCTTCCCTTCTAGTGCCGCCCTTCTCTCCCTCCCTCATTCCCCCCCTTCCCTTCTAGTGCCGCCCTTCCCGCCCTTCCCGCCCTTCCCTCCCCCGCAAGGCACTCGGCTCCTTTCACCTCCTTAGCCTAGTTAAGTGTGTCGATGATGCCAGCTGTTTACCTCTCAAGGCCCTTAGTCCCTCAGGCCCTCAGTCCCTCAGGCTCTCAGTCCCTCAGTCCCTCAGTCCCTCAGGCCCTCAGTCCCTCAGGCCCTCAGTCCCTCAGTCCCCCAGGCCCTAGTTCCTCAGGCCCTCAGTCCCTCAGGCCCTCAGTCCCTCGGTCCTCGGTCCCTCAGTCCCTCAGCCCTCCAGTCCCCCAGTCCCTCAGTCCCTCAGGCCCTCAGTCCCTCAGTCCCTCGGTCCTCGGTCAGCCCCTTACGTGTGGTGGGATTTTTTCTTTTTTTTTTATTCATGAGGTTTGTGTTTCATGGTTTTTGTTGTCTGTCTGTCTGTCTGTCTGTCTATCTGTCTGTCTGTCTGTTTGTCTGTATTTCTGTCTATCTGTCTGTTTGTCTGTCTGTCTGTCTGTCTGTCTGTTTGTCTGTCTTTCTGTCTGTCTTTCTGTCTGTCTGTTTGTCTGTCTGTTTGTCTGTCTTTCTGTCTGTCTGTCTGTTTGTCTGTCTTTCTGTCTGTCTGTCTCTCGTTTCTCTCTCTCTCTCTCTCTCTCTCTCTCTCTCTCTCTCTCTCTCTCTCTCTAACCAAACCTAACCCAATCACCTGTATGACCTTAATTATGCTACGTTTCCCACTTAACATATGGACTAATTTCTTCTCATTTGCATACTAATTACCTTCTATAGTTTGTAAACCCAAAAATGGTAAACCAGACCCGAGGTTTAATGATGGTTTATTATCATTAGAGAAACACAGAAGAGGTTAAGTTAGGTTAGGTGAGGTTAGGTTAGGTTAGGTTAGGTTAGGTTAGGTTAGGTTAGGTTTTAGTTGGGGTTTATCATGGGGAGAAGGAGGGAGGTGGGTTGTGGGAGGGAGGAAGGGAGGGAGGGAGGGAGGAGTGGGTTTGGGGGGAGGAAGGGAGGGAGGGAGAAGGAGGGAGGTGGGTTGTGGGAGGGAGGAAGGGAGGGAGGGAGAAGGAGGGAGGTGGGTTGTGGGAGGGAGGAAGGAGGGAGGTGGGTTGTGGGAGGGAGGAAGGGAGGGAGGGAGAAGGAGGGAGGTGGGTTGTGGGAGGGAGGGAGAAGGAGGGAGGTGGGTTGTGGGAGGGAGGAAGGGAGGGAGGGAGAAGGAGGGAGGTGGGTTGTGGGAGGGAGGGAGAAGGAGGGAGGTGGGTTGTGGGAGAGAGGAAGGGAGGGAGGGATGAATGGAAGAAACGGGAAGAAGGAGGAGGAGGAGGAGGAA
This sequence comes from Homarus gammarus, assembly GCA_958450375.1. NCBI lineage: Eukaryota > Metazoa > Arthropoda > Malacostraca > Decapoda > Nephropidae > Homarus > Homarus gammarus. The sequence continues at coordinate 255,837 of CAUDMG010001333.1, forward strand.
AGACAGAAGGAGGGGTGGAAAGAAACAGGGAAGGAGGGAAGGAAGGAAGGGGGGATGGAGGAAGGAAGGAAGGAAGGAAGGGAAGGAAGGAAGGCACACCTGTTTTGTTATGCATGTGTTACTATTCAACAAGTGCCTTTAAACCTTAAGACCAGTTTACCTACAAAGACTTTATTAACACTCAAAGTAATGTAGTTATTTGGGTATTTATTTTATATTTTCTTAATTTATTTCTTTTGTTTATTTGTTTTATTGGGAAGGTTTCTCTGTGAAGATTTTGTTTATATTGTTTAGGCTGACGGCTGTTTGATCCTCGACAAAAAATTCAATTCTCTTTTTTTTTCAGATGAAATTTAACTTTTTGAGATTAATGATTATTAGGCCTACAGTAGTGTTTTATAAATGGGGTAATACACAATAATATTTATATCATAATTTATTAATACATTAAGTTTATAAATACAGTTTGAATTTGATTTTATGTGAGTTGGAAAGGCTGATGATTTGATACGGAAGAGTTTGAGAGTATTACTGTATGGGGAAGTGAGTCATCAGAACCTGGCGGGTGTGTTGTACAGCTGACCAGGGGCCTGAGCCTGTGTCTGCGGGGCGCCGTAGGCGGTGGCCAGAGACAAGTCGGAGGAGGCAGCGACAGCGCCCTCAGGGATCTTGCCGATCTCAGCGTTGAGGCCGAAGAACTGTTCCGAGGCGGCACAGTCCACGTTGAACCACCAGTCACACACGAAGTACTGCTGGTTGAAGATGGTGCCGTTGGGACACAGGAAGGAGTCCTGGCGGCCGTCGAACTGACAGATGTGGAAGACCTGGCAGCCGGCCTCGTCGGCGGTGTCAGCGAAGTAACCTGGGAACTCCTGTTGCTCGCAGGAGAAGCCGGTGTCGGGTACAGAGGCCAGGATCGGGTAGTCTTCACCAGGGACGCCGCCGCCGGGGATGAGGGCGGCCAGGGCGGCTATGGGGTCTTCTACAGCCTCGTCCAAGGAGGAGGCAGCCCCCTGCAGATCTCCGCCATAGGAGTATCCACCATTGACGGGGGGAGCACCATAGCTGGTGGAGGGGGCACCGCCGTTGAGGCGGGCGGCGTTGACTGCTGCCACTGTAACAATATTAGTGTTAAAACATGTGTCTGTACTAACGCTCTACACAGAAACTTTTCCTGGATATCAATAACTGTGGAGAATAATTATCATCAATATCTAAATTCCACAACCTTATAAAAGTGTGCACGATAAACTATGGCTGTCACGTGAGTGATGACGTCATACCCAGGAGGAGGAGGAAGATGGGGTTCATGTTGGTGAGGAAGCTGGAGGTTGTGTGATGATGAGCTCAGGTCCTCCTGCTATATATACAGCGCCGAGCACTGACACACGCCAGGGAAAGTCCTATGGGAGAGTCAAGGTCACGCCTTAGGGAGGTCAGCCCCAACGACCTAACAGGGTCAACTGTAGACAGCCCGTCAGACCATTACCGAACGAGGAAGTTAAAGGTGAAGCGGCGAGAAACTATACAAACCTGAGCACCTGAGCCATCTTAATGCTTGTGTACCTGAAGGACTAAACTGTTGTCATATAGCGATGATTACAAACATGAGCACCTCCCCTCAGGGACCTTCATCGACTTAGTTATTGTCTCTTTTAATAATAAATAACATTAACTGAAGTAAATATGTCAATAATCACAACAAAAACATTTGAATTTGATTTACTGTAATTTATATTCGAGGAAAACTTCAGGAAAATATTGTCCCCGTAAATTGAGATGATGTGTTGTGTTGTGTTGTGTTGTGTTGTGTTGTGTTGTGTGGTGTGTTGTGTTGTGTTGTGTTGTGTTGTGTTGTTTTGTGTTGTGATGTGTTGTGTTGTGTTGTGTTGTGATGTGTTGTGTTGTGTTGTGTTGTTTTGTGTTGTGATGTGTTGTGTTGTGTTGTGTTGTGTTGTGATGTGTTGTGTTGTGTTGTGTTGTGCTGTGTTGTTTTGTGTTGTGATGTGTTGTGTTGTGTTGTGATGTGTTGTGTTGTGTTGTGTTGTGTTGTGTTGTGTTGTGTTGTGTTGTGTTGTGATGTGTTGTGTTGTGTTGTGTTGTTTTGTGTTGTGATGTGTTGTGTTGTGTTGTGTTGTGTTGTGATGTGTTGTGTTGTGTTGTGTTGTGCTGTGTTGTTTTGTGTTGTGATGTGTTGTGTTGTGTTGTGATGTGTTGTGTTGTGTTGTGTTGTGTTGTGTTGTTTTGTGTTGTGATGTGTTGTGTTGTGTTGTGATGTGTTGTGTTGTGTTGTGTTGTGTTGTGTTGTGTTGTTTTGTGTTGTTTTGTGCTGTGTTGTGTTGTGTTGTGTTGTGTTGTGTTGTGTTGTGTTGCTAGAGAGAGAAGGTCATCCATGAACCAAGACTGACACAGTTCAAGTCAATACCGAAGTAGGAAGAAGAAGAAGAAGAAGAAGAAGAAGTAGAAGAAGAAGAAGAAGAAGAGGAAGAAGAAGAAGAAGAAGAAGAAGAAGAAGAAGAAGAAGAAGAAGAAGAAGAAGAAGAAGAAGAAGAAGAAGAAGAGGAAGAAGAAGAAGAAGAAGAAGAAGAAGAAGGAGAAGAAGAAGAAGAGGAAGAGGAAGAAGAAGAAGAAGAAGAAGAAGAAGAAGAAGAAGAAGAAGAAGAAGAAGAAGAAGAAGAAGAAGAAGAAGAAGAAGAAGAAGAAGAAGAAGAAGAGGAAGAAGAAGAAGAAGAGGAAGAAGAAGAAGAAGAAGAAGAAGAAGAACGTACAGTCTCGTTCAAGATTCTTCCAACACTGCTGTTTACACCTTCCAACTGAAGGCCGTTTCTTTACTATAGTCCGTAGTAAAAGTTATGAATGAATGTAAAAGTGATCCGTGATTGGTTACTTAGTTCCCTGTTGCTTAATTAATGGTTGGGTCTCAAACGGCCTTGAGTCACCAGCTGTCTCCACCAGTGTTAGAAGAATCTTGAACGAAACTGTACCGCCAATAATAGTGATATGTAAGAGGGTTGAACTCAGCCACTCACGGGGTGTTAGAAGACCACACCCATTGGCCACACAGGTAAATACTAGGAGCATACTCACCTGTAGTTCACCTGGTTTATGTCTCATTAACGAGTATATGTCCCAGTTTGTGTTTGTCATCACCTTTGTTATTGTGTGTTTATGGGAAATATATGACAGCTTGTGTTTTAGTACAGTATAGTTCTCAGTTGGGGGATCGAATCTTCTGTCTGTCTGTCTGTCTGTCTGTCTGTCTGTCTGTCTGTCTGTCTGTCAATCTGTTTGTCTCTTAGCCTTTCTCTCTCTCTCTCTCTCTCTCTCTAGAACCAGCTATCCTAAAAGAGTTCTTGAAAAACGTGTAAGTTAGAGAGAGAGAGAGAGAGAGAGAGAGAGAGAGAGAGAGAGAGAGGCTGGTGGTAAACGCCCTTCTGATGCTGAGGTGAGAGCTGGTCTTCCCCTATAATGAGACAGACGACCAAACGACCAGACAACCAGACGACCAGACAACCAGACGACCAGACAACCAGACAACCAGACGACCAGACAACCACACGACCAGACAACCAGACGACCAGACAACCAGACGACCAGACAACCACACGACCAGACAACCACACGACCAGACAACCACACGACCAGACAACCACACGACCAGACAACCACACGACCAGACAACCACACGACCAGACAACCATCATTAAGAATTAGAACACAAATGATATGATAAGCAGAGAGCGAATGTGTGTTTAGGTTAGGTTAGGTTAGGGATTTTTTTGTCATTTTTAGAGAGCATTAACTGTCCCTTAAGTGATATTAGACCCAATTTGTGTTGCGTGAAACAAATACAATATATGTTTTTGTTTTAGTTAATGTTTCTTGTCATATACCTGTGAACATTCACCTGGCAGGATGATAATGATATACACCTGTTGTATGTTGGGATAACAGAAAGGTTGTTCAATTCATTCATCATTTATTCCTTATATAAATAATTGTATAAATACATTTCGTTCACTAATGCCTAAGAGTCGCTAAGTCCTGGAGGTGTTGCCTGAAGTATTGTTTGTTGTTCAACCTGTTAGAACCTGGCGGGTGTGTTGTACAGCTGACCAGGGGCCTGAGCCTGTGTCTGCGGGGCGCCGTAGGTGGTCGCCAGAGACAAGTCGGAGGAGGCAGCGACAGCGTCCTCAGGGATCTTGCCGATCTCAGGGTTGAGGCCGAAGAACTGTTGTGAGGCGGCACAGTCCACGTTGAACCACCAGTCACACACGAAGTACTGCTGGTTGAAGATGGTGCCGTTGGGACACAGGAAGGAGTCCTGGCGGCCGTCGAACTGACAGATGTGGAAGACCTGGCAGCCGGCCTCGTCGGCGGTGTCAGCGAAGTAACCTGGGAACTCCTGTTGCTCGCAGGAGAAGCCGGTGTCGGGTACAGAGGCCAGGATCGGGTAGTCTTCACCAGGAACGCCGCCGCCGGGGATGAGGGCGGCCAGGGCGGCTATGGGATCTTCTACAGCCTCGTCCAAGGAGGAGGCAGCCCCCTGCAGATCTCCGCCATAGGAGTATCCACCATTGACGGGGGGAGCACCATAGCTGGTGGAGGGGGCACCGCCGTTGAGGCGGGCGGCGTTGACTGCTGCCGCTGTCAACAACATCAGTGTTAATAATGATCAGGTATCTGTAATATGATCTAACCTGTCTTAAGCAACACGTCTCTGTACGAGGATATCAATGAACTGTGGAGAACATTATCATCAGATATAAGATAATCCACAAGGCCACGTTATATATAGTGTGCACGTTGAACAAACTACTGCCTCCACGTGAGTGATGACGTCATACCCAGGAGGAGGAGGAAGATGGGGTTCATGTTGGTGAGGAAGCTGGAGGTTGTGTGATGATGAGCTCAGGTCCTCCTGCTATATATACAGCGCCGAGCACTGACACACGCCAGGGAAAGTCCTATGGGAGAGTCAAGGTCACGCCTTAAGGAGGTCATCCCCAACGACCTAACAGGGTCAACTGTAGACTGCCGGTCAGACCATTACCGAACGAGGAAGTTAAAGGTGAAGCGGCGAGAAAATATACAAACCTGAGCACCTGAGCCATCTTAATGCTTGTGTTCCTGAAGGACTAAACTGTTGTCATATAGCGATGATTATAAACATGAGCACCTCCCCTCAGGGCCCTTCATCGACTTAGTTATTGTCTCTTTTAATAATAAATAACATTAACTGAAGTAAATATGTCAATAATCACAACAAAAACATTTGAATTTGATTTACTGTAATTTATATTCGAGGAAAACTTCAGGAAAATATTGTCCCCGTAAATTGAGATGATGAGTGTGTTGTGTTGTTGTGTTGTGTTGTGTTGTGTTGTGTTGTGTTGTGTTGTGTTGTGTTGTGTTGTGTTGTGTTGTGTTGTGTTGTGTTGTGTTGTGTTGTGTTGTGTTGTGTTGTGTTGTGTTGTGTTGTGTTGTGTTGTGTTGTGTTGTGTTGTGTTGCGTTGTGTTGTGTTGTGTTGTGTTGTGTTGTGTTGTTAGAGAGATAAGGTCATCCATGAACCAAGACTCACACAGTTCACGTCAATACCGAAGGAAGAAGAAGAAGAAGAAGAAGAAGAAGAAGAAGAAGAAGAAGAAGAAGAAGAAGAAGAAGAACGTACAGTCTCGTTCAAGATTCTTCCAACACTGCTGTTTACACCTTCCAATTGAAGGCCGTTTGTTTACAATAGTCCGTAGTAAAAGTTATGAATGAATGTAAAAGTGATCCGTGATTGGTTACTTAGCTCCCTGTTGCTTAATTAATGGTTGGGTCTCAAACGGCCTTGAGTCACCAGCTGTCTCCACCAGTGTTAGAAGAATCTTGAACGAGACTCTACCGCCAATAATAGTGATATGTAAGAGGGTTGAACTCAGCCACTCACGGGGTGTTAGAAGACCACACCCATTGGCCACACAGGTAAATACTAGGAGCATACTCACCTGTAGTTCACCTGGTTTATGTCTCATTAACGAGTATATGTCCCAGTTTGTGTTTGTCATCACCTTTGTTATTGTGTGTTTATGGGAAATATATGACAGCTTGTGTTTTAGTACAGTAAAATTCTCAGTTGGGGATCGAATCTTCTGTCTGTCTGTCTGTCTGTCTGTCTGTCTGTCTGTCTGTCTCTTAGCCTCTCTCTCTCTCTCTCTCTCTCTCTCTCTCTCTCTCTCTCTCTCTCTCTAGAACCAGCTATCCTAAAAGAGTTCTTGAAAGACGTGTAAGTTAGAGAGAGAGAGAGAGAGAGAGAGAGAGGCTGGTGGTAAACGCCCTTCTGATGCTGAGGTGAGAGCTGGTCTTCCCCTATAATCAGACAGACGACCAGACGACCAGACAACCAGACAACCAGACGACCAGACGACCAGACGACCAGACAACCAGACAACCAGACAACCACACGACCAGACAACCACACGACCAGACAACCAGACGACCAGACAACCACACGACCAGACAACCACACGACCAGACAACCACACGACCAGACAACCACACGACCAGACAACCACACGACCAGACAACCACACGACCAGACAACCACACGACCAGACAACCATCATTAAGAATTAGAACACAAATGAAATGATAAGCAGAGAGCGAATGTGTGTTTAGGTTAGGTTAGGTTAGGGATTTTTTTGTCATTTTTAGAGAGCATTAACTGTCCCTTAAGTGATATTAGACCCAATTTGTGTTGCGTGAAACAAATACAATATATGTTTTTGTTTTAGTTAATGTTTCTTGTCATATACCTGTGAACATTCACCTGGCAGGATGATAATGATATACACCTGTTGTATGTTGGGATAACAGAAAGGTTGTTCAATTCATTCATCATTTATTCCTTATATAAATAATTGTATAAATACATTTCGTTCACTAATGCCTAAGAGTCGCTAAGTCCTGGAGGTGTTGCCTGAAGTATTGTTTGTTGTTCAACCTGTTAGAACCTGGCGGGTGTGTTGTACAGCTGACCAGGGGCCTGAGCCTGTGTCTTCGGGGCGCCGTAGGTGGTCGCCAGAGACAAGTCGGAGGAGGCAGCGATGTTGTCTTCAGGGATCTTGCCTATCTCAGCGTTGAGGCCGAAGAACTGTTCCGAGGCGGCACAGTCCACGTTGAACCACCAGTCACACACGAAGTACTGCTGGTTGAAGATGGTGCCGTTGGGACACAGGAAGGAGTCCTGGCGGCCGTCGAACTGACAGATGTGGAAGACCTGGCAGCCGGCCTCGTCGGCGGTGTCAGCGAAGTAACCTGGGAACTCCTGTTGCTCGCAGGAGAAGCCGGTGTCGGGTACAGAGGCCAGGATCGGGTAGTCTTCACCAGGGACGCCGCCGCCGGGGATGAGGGCGGCCAGGGCGGCTATGGGGTCTTCTACAGCCTCGTCCAAGGAGGAGGCAGACCCCTGCAGATCTCCGCCATAGGAGTATCCACCATTGACGGGGGGAGCACCATAGCTGGTGGCGGGGGCGCCGCCGGGGAGACGGTTGGCGGTGGCTGCTGCTGCTGTCAACAACATCAGAGTTAATTAATGATCAAGGTATCTGGTAATTATGATCTAAATCCTGGTCTTAAGCAACACCGTCTCTGTACGAGGAACTATAATGAAATGATAAGAACATGAACAGAGATAAGAGTAATCAACAAGGCCACAGTTATATTATATGTGACTGTTGAACAAACACTGCCTCCAGAGTGAGTGATGACGTCATACCCAGGAGGAGGAGGAAGATGGGGTTCATGTTGGTGAGGAAGCTGGAGGTTGTGTGATGATGAGCTCAGGTCCTCCTGCTATATATACAGCGCCGAGCACTGACACACGCCAGGGAAAGTCCTATGGGAGAGTCAAGGTCACGCCTTAAGGAGGTCATCCCCAGCGACCTAGTATGTATGGTCATTGCCAAAGCAGTTGACCTGAACTACCCTCCTACACGGAAATGCCAGAATGACGTCACTGATGGAGCGTTTGTCCCCCGCAGCTGTTGTGTACAAATGTAAGAGGAGGAGGAGGTGGAGGAAGGAGAGGCATAGGAGAAACGAAGAAGAATAGGAGGAGGAAGAGGGGATGGAAAAGGAGAATGGGGGAGGAAGAGGAAGGAGAAGAAGGAAGAAGAGGAGGAAGAGGACGAAGTGGAGCTGGAAGATAGATGAGGTAGATGCTAAGGAAGAAAGAGATCAGGAGGAAGAGGAAGGAGAAGAACGGGAGAAGGAAGAAGGAAAAAGAAGAAGAGAACGAGAAACACAAAGAAGAGAACCAAGAAAAAGAAGAAGTAACCTCATATTGAGGTCCACTTTTCCAATGCTCCACACGTCACCACACACTTCAAGGCGGATATAGCCTCCCTCTCCCACACCCATTAACAGACGCTAGGCACCATAGGCCAGTTGGTCATGTATATAAAGCAATAGACTCGAGGCAGTTTATAATTTGTCATCAATAATGTCGTGTCGAGTAGACCCGGGTTCGATTCCTGGGCAGGGTGAAACTATGGGCAAGTCTCTTAACGTCATTTGCCTCTGTCTACCCAGCAGTAATTGGGAACCTGGATGTTAATCAATTTGCGGATCGTGTTCCGGGGTAATGGTTAGCCAGTGCAGTTGACGAGTTGTCCGGTCTTCTCGGACTATTCCTTGACACTGGGTCATGCAACTCGTTAACTCAGGGTGTGGTTGTTGTGTTGGTGACAGCTTCTACACCTTAAACAAATTCACGCCTGGGTGACCCTTGGGCCGGACATCTTCGTTACACGAGGGGCAACCATTATTATTATTAATTCGTAATGTATTAAGCTCAATATCGTCTCTAAATCATTATCTGATTATTAAAAAATTATGTTATTTTGATTTTAATAATAATAATAATAATAATAATAATAATAATAATAATAATAATAATAATAATGATAATAATAATAATAATGATAATAATAATAATAATAATAATAATAATAATAATAATAATAATAATAATAATAATAATAATAAAAACAAACAACAACAACAACAACAACAGATCCAAAATAGAAATAACAAATAAACACAGAATAAAACAACAACATGGACACTAAAACAAACATTTAACACAACATAAACAAAAACACACAACAGGCAGACACAAACACACACACACGTGACAGAGAGGCAACAACAACAACAACAACAACAACAACAACAACAACAGTACAGATAAAAATTAGGATAAAAAATGAATAAAAAAAATGAGTGACTTTTGGTGAAATTTTAACACGAATTCAGTAATATTTTTTCCATACGAGAAATTAACATTCTAGAACCAAGACGAGAAGTAGTGTTTAATACGTGTATGTTACAGGTTAATGTGTTAAATGATGTAGTTTAATAATAATCACCAGTACTTGACCCTAGGGAACATAATTAAGCGTTTAGTATTTTACCTTTACATAGAGGTTTAATTATAAGGTCTCAAGAAGTATTTATAATCATACCTGTATAAATTGTTTTCGTCGTTTAGGAATACTGTACAAAGATTAGGTAAATGGATGTAAGGTTGTTGCTTTTGAGAGATAGATTGGATATTATTGTTGTGTAGATAATGAGTTAAGTGAAATGATATAGATTAATGTTGCAAATAGAAGAAGTGACCTGAGGTACTCCTGAGATAGTGACCTGAGGTGCTCCTGAGATAGTGACCTGAGGTGCTCCTGAGATAGTGACCTGAGGTGCTCCTGGATAGTGACCTGAGGTGCTCCTGGGATAGTGACCTGAGGTGCTCCAGAGATAGTGACCTGAGGTGCTCCTGAGATAGTGCCCTGAGGTGCTCCTGAGATAGTGACCTGAGGTGCTCCTGAGATAGTGACCTGAGGTGCTCCAGAGATAGTGACCTGAGGTGCTCCTGAGATAGTGACCTGAGGTGCTCCTGAGATAGTGACCTGAGGTGCTCCTGAGATAGTGATGCTGTTGTTGGTATTTGTGTTGAGTAGAGAACAAAATAGTTCAGCTCGTGATGGCGTCGTGTGGCATGTTGATATGATGATGATATTTATTTATGGGATGTTTAGTAAGGTATGAAGAGTGACCCACTATGGTAATGTTTTGTATAATGCCTGAGGTGATAGCAGAGATAACTAGATAATATCTGAAAATTATTTTAAAGATCATCACAACATGAAGAGGAATATATAATCTTGATGGTATAGTAAAGTAGTCTTTTTACCTTGCAATAATTTATTAAATACTTATATATATGTGTGTGTTCGAACACGTTCGGTTATATTCATAAACGGGAAATATTGGAGTTGAAGGACTGGCATCACTGTGGGGGTCAGGCTCCTCAGAACCTGGCGGGTGTGTTGTACAGGGTGTTGGGAGCCTGAACTGAGGCCTGAGCCTCTGGCACCCCGTAGGCTGTTGACAGTGACAAGTCGGAGGCGGAGCCGAAGATGTCCTCAGGCACTTTGCCGATCTCAGCGTTGAGGCCGAAGAACTGTTCCGAGGCGGCACAGTCCACGTTGAACCACCAGTCACACACGAAGTACTGCTGGTTGAAGATGGTGCCGTTGGGACACAGGAAGGAGTCCTGGCGGCCGTCGAACTGACAGATGTGGAAGACCTGGCAGCCGGCCTCGTCGGCGGTGTCAGCGAAGTAACCTGGGAACTCCTGTTGCTCGCAGGAGAAGCCGGTGTCGGGTACAGAGGCCAGGATCGGGTAGTCTTCACCAGGGATGCCGCCGCCGGGGATGCTGTCGCTGAGGGCAGCTAAGGCTGTAGCCTCGTCTATGGTGGAGGCAGACCCCTGCAGATCACCATAGGAGTATCCACCATTGGGAGCACCATAGCTGGTGGAGGGGGCGCCGCCGTTGAGGCGGGCGGCGTTGACTGCTGCCACTGTAACAATATTAGTGTTAAACATGTGTCTGTACTAACTCTCTACAGAGAAACTTTTCCTGGATATCAATAACTAGAGAATAATTATCATCAATATCTAAATTCCACAACCTTATAAAAGTGTGCACGACAAACTATGGCTGTCACGTGAGTGATGACGTCATACCCAGGAGGAGGAAGAAGATGGGGTTCATGTTGGTGAGGAAGCTGGAGGTTGTGTGATGATGAGCTCAGGTCCTCCTGCTATATATACAGCGCCGAGCACTGACACACGCCAGGGAAAGGCCGGAGGCGAGGTCACCCTGGCAGGAGGAGGTCATCTCTCACGGCCCAACACGGTCAATACCAGACGTGCAGCGGCCATAGTAATCTGACAATGATGAAATGATGTTATTTATATACTTACATATTTTATCTTATTACGTTTAAATTTGCATATCATCATCACCTTCATTATCATCATTTCATCATCATCATCATCATTACATCACGACTCACATCTCAACACGTAAAAGAAAAAAAAATTATCGACACGCGTAATCCAAACTATCAGTGAAAATAACTAACATTACACAGGAAAAACTGGTGATCTCTGAGTGTCTAGGCCATTTGTGACTGTTAACTGACACTCTAGCAAGACAACCAGTTACAATTCATTACATCAACACTTATCTACCAGTCAACAGTTACTAATCATTACATCACCTTACAGTCAATGAAGAAAAAAAACACAATTATCGGTCAGGTCAGGTCAGGTTAGGTCAGGTTAGGTTAGGTTAGGTTAGGTTAGATTAGGTGAGAGAACCTTGGATCAGTTTCCTCACAGTGAGATATTTAACGAGTTATTATGAGTAGTTTACCTCATTTACCTGACATTAATTAAGGATCTTGATACAATTTAATTTTTCCCAATTTGACAGGAAATAATTGTGGTTTAATAACGCTGGCTTAATAATGGTGGTCTAATAGCTGTGGTTTAATATTGATGGTTTAATAATGATTGTTCAATAACATGGTTTGATAATGGTGGTAAAATAATTCAGGTCTAATAATGGTGGTTTAATAATGGAGGTCTAATACCAGTGGTTTAATAATGGTGGTTTAATAATGGTGGTTTAATAACACTAGTTTAATAAGGCTGGTTTAATAACACTAGTTTAATAAGGCTGGTTTAGTAAGAGTGGCTTAATAATAGTGGTTTAATAAAGTTGTTCAATAACGTGGTTTAATAATGCTGGTTTAACAAGGCTGGTTTAATTTCCTTACTATTCATGGTGAGTATGTTCTTCCTCGACCAGTTTTAGGTTTAGTTCAGGAAATAAACCAAATAAAACTTATAATATTTATAAAGAGTCACTGAATACCACTTTTCTCATATGTCTCGGGAAGGGAAACAAACACAGGACACAGTCAAGAGGGATAACCACATCACTCCCTGTACCACAAAACTAACCCATCATATTTTGAGGTAGTGGTGTCCAGTGTAGGGGAGGAGATGTCCGATGTTCCTGGGCCATTTCTCTACTATATGTTAGGTTAGGTTAGATTGGGTTAGGTTAGGATAGGTTAGTGTTAGATTAAGTTTGGTTAGGTTAGGTTAGAATAGGTTAGTGTTATGTTAGGTTGGGTTTGGTTAGGCCACTTTATATTAGGTTAAGATAGTGTTAGGTTAGGTTAGGTTAAGTTAAGTTAGGTTAGCGTTAGCGTGTTTAATCATCAGGTGAAAATACGTCACAGGTAAGCTAACTTCAGGTAAAGCTAAATTATAATTCTACATGCCACAGATAACTCAAGATAATCCTGATGTAATATTTATCGTTCATCGGCATCCCACACAGAGGTAAACATTGTCACCTCACAGTCGTACAGTTATCAATTATTATCGTATGCAACTGAGGCAAAATAGCGGCGGTAGACACGTATTGGGGTTAGATTCACGTTTATTATTGAGTTAAGGATATATTAGTATAGCATATAGTGTGTGTGTGTGTGTGTGTGTGTGTGTGTGTGTGTGTGTGTAGACTGCCAAAGCAGCTACTTTACTGTCACCTAACTAACTGTAAGCGTAACGCTGACGACCAACTGAAAAGGTATAAGGACAGCCTTAAGACAAACCTGAAAAAGTACCAAATCGACCCCCTCACCTGGGAGACGATCACTCCACACCGTAACGCCTGGAGGAACACCACACAAGGTGTCAATATTTTCGAGTTAGTCCAACTGCATACCGAGGCAGACAAGCGCCAACGCCGGAAAGACGCAGCTGCCGCCCCTCCCGCACTAGCTGTAGTCCTCCACATGTGCAACATCTGTGGACGGCACTGCCGGTCCCGTATCAGCCTCTTTAGTCACCTCAGAGCTCACCAGCCCAGGTGACATCCCTAATAACTCATATCAGTGTATCATAGCTGGATGATCGTCATATTCGGCATTTTTTCTAGGTGAAAGATAATAGAGTAGTAATGAGCGTATATTTATTTATATTATATTAATTTATTAAATACTTATATCTATGTGTGTGTTCGAACACGTTCGGTTATATTCATAAACGGGAAATATTGGAGTTGAAGGACTGGCATCACTGTGGGGGTCAGGCTCCTCAGAACCTGGCGGGTGTGTTGTACAGGGTGTTGGGAGCCTGAACTGAGGCCTGAGCCTCTGGCACCCCGTAGGCTGTTGACAGTGACAAGTCGGAGGCGGAGCCGAAGATGTCCTCAGGCACTTTGCCGATCTCAGCGTTGAGGCCGAAGAACTGTTGTGAGGCGGCACAGTCCACGTTGAACCACCAGTCACACACGAAGTACTGCTGGTTGAAGATGGTGCCGTTGGGACACAGGAAGGAGTCCTGGCGGCCGTCGAACTGACAGATGTGGAAGACCTGGCAGCCGGCCTCGTCGGCGGTGTCAGCGAAGTAACCTGGGAACTCCTGTTGCTCGCAGGAGAAGCCGGTGTCGGGTACAGAGGCCAGGATCGGGTAGTCTTCACCAGGGACGCCGCCGCCGGGGATGCTGTCGCTGAGGGCAGCTAAGGCTGTAGCCTCGTCTATGGTGGAGGCAGACCCCTGCAGATCACCATAGGAGTATCCACCATTGGGAGCACCATAGCTGGTGGAGGGGGCGCCGCCGTTGAGGCGGGCGGCGTTGACTGCTGCCACTGTAACAATATTAGTGTTAAAACATGTGTCTGTACTAACTCTCTACACAGAAACTTTTCCTGGATATCAATAACTAGAGAATAATTATCATCAATATCTAAATTCCACAACTTTATAAAAGTGTGCACGATAAACTATGGCTGTCACGTGAGTGATGACGTCATACCCAGGAGGAGGAGGAAGATGGGGTTCATGTTGGTGAGGAAGCTGGAGGTTGTGTGATGATGAGCTCAGGTCCTCCTGCTATATATACAGCGCCGAGCACTGACACACGCCAGGGAAAGGCCGGAGGCGAGGTCACCCTGGCAGGAGGAGGTCATCTCTCACGGCCCAACACGGTCAATACCAGACGTGCAGCGGCCATAGTAATCTGACAATGATGAAATGATGTTATTTATATCTAGTTTCATCTTGTCAGCCACATTAATTCCTGTACACGTGTCTCATACAACACAGGTTATTAACTGCCTCAGTCTTCTAGACACCATTAAGTGTGGTCGACCCATTATTAATAAACGTGTCGTAACTACAGTACAGCCAGTGAAGTTTATTTGTGACTGGCACTAAAGTTTTATACAATTTACCTAACCTAACCTAACCTAACCAAATAAAGGGATATAAAGTGTTGATAAATTAACTAATGCATCACTTGTCTTGGTCAGTTTTTTCGTGATGTAGTGGTGTAGGTCTACTGATGTAGTGGTGTAGGTCTACTGATGTAGTGGTGTAGGTCTACTGATGTAGTGGTGTAGGTCTACTGATGTAGTGGTGTAGATGTGTAGGTGTAATGGTGTAGAAGTAGTGGTGTAGGTGTAGTGGTGTAGAAGTAGTGGTGTTGGTGTAGCGGCATAATGGTGTACCTATAGTGGTGTTGATGTAGTGTTGTATAGTATTAACCTGGCCTCAACTTCTACACCTTAATTAAACCAACCCCTTCCACAGGTAACCTCAAGATCGACAATCATTCACCTGTGTACCATAAGAGGCAGATAATATACTAATTACCTTCATTATGACATAAATTAATTACCATTATTATGATATTAATTGCTTAAAAACACATATTTCATATTTGTTTTAATTAACGTAACCTAATCGAATCTAACCTAACCTAACCCAGTCCACCAGAGGGCCAGTGTGTCTAGTGATTAATATGTGAGTGAATGTCTAATATATTTCACGTTACTAAGAAATTACAGCCAACTGGTTAATAAGAACACTTAACAACCATCCTAAGCGTCGTTGGTTTGATTCCAAATAGAGTTCAAGCCAACCAGCTGTTAATGGCACCTGACTTTACAAATGAGGAAATGAAGGCGATCAAGTGTAGTGCCTGTTATCGTATCTTACCTATTCAAGACCCACTATACCCCCTAAGGTAGAATCATGGCCTATAGGACTAATTTCCATATATTATTTTCATATATTCAATTTTTTTTTAATAATCTGAGTTACAAATTTGTTTTATATATTTGTTTTTATTCTCCATCTATATTATTCAGTTCTTTACCATAATTCAGTGTTTAGTTTCTGTGTCTGTCTGTCTGTCTGTCTCTCGTTCATCTGTTGGTTCTTGACGTGTTAGGTGGGTGTTGTGGGCGGTTCTGTGGGTGGTTCTGTGGGTGTTGTGGGCGGTTCTGTGGGTGGTTCTGTGGGTGTTGTGGACGGTTCTGTGGGTGGTTCTGTGGGTGTTGTGGACGGTTCTGTGGGTGGTTCTGTGGGCGGTTCTGTGGATGTTGTGGACGGTTCTGTGGGTGTTGTGGACGGTTCTGTGGGTGTTGTGGACGGTTCTGTGGGTGTTGTGGACGGTTCTGTGGGTGTTGTGGGCGGTTCTGTGGGTGGTTCTGTGGGTGTTGTGGACGGTTCTGTGGGTGGTTCTGTGGACGGTTCTGTGGATGTTGTGGACGGTTCTGTGGGTGTTGTGGACGGTTCTGTGGGTGTTGTGGACGGTTCTGTGGGTGTTGTGGACGGTTCTGTGGGCGGTTCTGTGGGTGTTGTGGGCGGTTCTGTGGGCGGTTCTGTATCCTGGTTCGTGTCGTTCTCTTGATCTATATGAAGTTAGATAATAATTTGTATGTGAAGAAAATATTCGTTCTTTATCTGGTGAGTGTTGTTGTTGTTGTTGTTGTTGTTGTTGTGTTGTTGTTGTTGTTGTTGTTGTTGTTGTTGTTGTTGTTGTTGTTGGTTTGTTGAGGAAGTTTATATTGTTGATACTGAAGGGTTATTAATGTTGTAGTGTTGTAGGATTGTTGATGTTATTGATGTTAGAAATTAATACTATCATCAATGGGTTTCATTATTGTATACCTTTATATGGGCCTTACCAAAAACAATATTCACAGCAAGTAAACGAAACTCACAAACGGCGGAGGTCTTAAGCTCTCACCCTGCAGTCATCAGGATATAGCAGAGTTAGTTGTTACTGCACTACACTACAACAAAACTGTTCACTTGGTCATGGTTTGGAGGTGTAAGTAATTGTATTATTGTTGACGATACTTAGCTAATCAAATATATCATAGTATCAGGTTAAGTAAACCTTATGGTGAGTTAATATTTGTGTCTAAGGTTACTGTTGTTAACTTGTGGTCTAACAGCCTTTAGTTATGGGATATAGTTTAGTATGTAGTGTTACTTGTTGTGTCCGGAGAGAGAAAATAAACTTGAATATCTTGCATATTTATTCTTCTTAACATAATTCATAAATAAAAATCACTTTCGTATGAACATGATAAACAGTGACCATAATCCACCAAACGGTACAAGTTGGTCTGTCGGACCTTCGGACCTGTGGACGCCGGTGACTGTCAGTCAGGCTCCTCAGAACCTGGCGGGTGTGTTGTACAGGGTGTTGGGAGCCTGAACTGAGGCCTGAGCCTCTGGCACCCCGTAGGCTGTTGACAGTGACAAGTCGGAGGCGGAGCCGAAGATGTCCTCAGGCACTTTGCCGATCTCAGCGTTGAGGCCGAAGAACTGTTGTGAGGCGGCACAGTCCACGTTGAACCACCAGTCACACACGAAGTACTGTTGGTTGAAGATGGTGCCGTTGGGACACAGGAAGGAGTCCTGGCGGCCGTCGAACTGACAGATGTGGAAGACCTGGCAGCCGGCCTCGTCGGCGGTGTCAGCGAAGTAACCTGGGAACTCCTGTTGCTCGCAGGAGAAGCCGGTGTCGGGTACAGAGGCCAGGATCGGGTAGTCTTCACCAGGGACGCCGCCGCCGGGGATGCTGTCGCTGAGGGCAGCTAAGGCTGCTGCCTCGTCTATGGTGGAGGCAGACCCCTGCAAATCACCATAGGAGTATCCACCATTGGGAGCACCATAGCTGGTGGAGGGGGCGCCGCCGTTGAGGCGGGCGGCGTTGACTGCTGCCACTGAAACAAGAAAATGGATAAGTCGATGTTATATGATATTTAAAAGTTCACGCAACTGCCATGTAGTTATTGAATATTTCAGACATATTTTTTGCAGATACATTAATTAAATTTCAAACTTTCGTAAAAGTTAACACAAAACCCCGTTAGCGCACGGGGCCTTAGGCTCATGAGTGACGGTGATGACGTCATACCCAGGAGGAGGAGGAAGATGGGGTTCATGTTGGTGAGGAAGCTGGAGGTTGTGTGATGATGAGCTCAGGTCCTCCTGCTATATATATATAAGTCATGAAGCTCTGAGGCAGGCCAGGGAAAGTCCTGTTGGTGAGTCAAGGTCACCACGGCGGTCTGGTCATCTCTCACGACCCAGTCTGGTCACTAACAGGCCAGGCTGGTCAGTGTACAAGATGGACCAAAAAAGGTAAACGGGTTTTCTTACGGTACGAATTTCTTTAGTTTACGTTCACACAATCAGCTATTGAATACATTTATCGAGGAATTTAAGGGAAAAAAGCTTTACTCCATAAACTCCCTGACGATAAACAGTATACACATGATTTTATTAGTCAAGAGAGAGGACACTTCTCACCCCCATATTACCTCATTCACCTGACCTCATCACTGATTGCAATTTCAGATTACAGACTCACCTGACGCCACTGATGAGCAGGTGTACCCGAGGAAGTCACGCTCCCTCTCTGGTCATCCCTGTAACCTAACCTAACCTAACCTAACCTAACCTAACCTAACCTAACCCCGGCACTATAGGTGATTGGTATAGTTGTTTCATAATAAGAGAATAACAACAGCCAATCTTATATAGGTATATGTTAAATATATATAATTTAACTCTTCATGATGTATCTAATTCAGTAATGAAATACAAGAATATTCTAAGTTAATATCATGTTTGTAATACGGAATTATTCACCACTTTCCCTCCTTATTTAATATTTCTTACACTCAAATCATAACATTAAGAACAAAATCATGTTTCTAGCGCACATCATCTCCAGCTGGCTCAGTCCCTTCCACCAGCGTACCTCAGGGAGTCTGATTGGGTCCTATTGTGTTTCTCAGTGATACGAATTCACCATTTATTTTATTTTTAAGTTTTAAGTTGTTGACGATTTAAGACAATTTTATTTTTTTTTACGTTGGCGACATTAAACTACTGTATATAATTGAGTAGAGTTTACTTAAATTTAGCTAACTGTCTGTCTCTTGTCTGTCTGTCTGTTGTCTGTCTGTCTGTCTGTCTGTCTATCTCACTTTACCATAACCATCTACTATCATTAACTCTAACCTTAAGTAAGACAACATCTAAACAGGTGAGAGTGGTGGTTATTGCCTCAGTGTGTATGGAGATGATTGGTTGTGTTTACATTGACCAACTGAGAGACTTTACCTGCCGACCATACCTGACCTGCATACCTGAACGAACATCACTTCCACCCACACACACACACACATACACACACACACGCACACACCTTATGGTATATTATATAACAGGTGTATTGTTGTTGCTGTTGTTATTGTTCGTGTTGTTGTTGTTCTTGTTCTTCCTGTTCTTCTTCTTGTTCTTTAATACACTCTAATATTCTTAAGTACTTTACCTGTTTCATGAGTGTAGAGGAAATTCACCTTTAATTAGTGGGTGGGGAGGCAGGTGGGTGGAGAGGCAGGTGTCTGGAGGAGGGAGAGGGGAGAGAGGGGGAGAGAGAGGGGAAGGGGGGAGAGAGAGGGGAGAGAGAGGGGAGAGAGAGGGGAAGGGGGGAGAGAGAGGGGAAGGGAGATAGGCTCACACATACACACCTGGACCAGAAGGTGACACAGAAGGAAGTGGTTAATTACTCCTTCACCGCCTCCTTCGTGACACCTGCTACCATGACCTTCTTCAGGTAGTAACAAATGGATGACTTACCTGGTCTTTGCTTTCACCATTACGACTCCCATCACCACACCTTATATACCTGTGTTGATAATTGCCATCTTTGTAATTATCGGTATTGTCATCATCATCATCATCATCATCATCAATCATCATCATCATCATCATCAATCATCATCATCATCAATCATCATCAATCATCATCACCTGTTCTCACCTGTGCAATACGACGACAGAGCCACAAAACAACTTATTAACCCCATTTTCTACCCCACAATACAATGAGTGAGAATAAGTATGTGTCAGGGAGGGGATACGATCAGAAAACGTATGACCGTGGGGTACTCGTCACGCTTCTCACGCCAATACCTTGTTGGACGCTTGGCACTTGATATCTTACATTGCAACAGAGTTTTAAAAAATACGATATACTGCATTGAAGGCACTTGATAATGAACTTATTCACTTGATATGTAATGAAAAATAATGTTTAGTTAATCTCTGTACAGTAAGTCCCCAAGTTACGTACATAATGGGGACCAAAAGGTTGTACTTAACTCGAAATGTACTTAACTCGAAAATCCCCCAACCCTATAATGTTATCTGGAAAATCCTGTGCTGTTTTCCAATCAGCACTTGCCGCCTCACCAGTCACTCGAACATTATGCAGCTTATTTCACACCTTGAATCGGTTAAACCACCCATTGCTAGCATTGAATGTCACAGTATCATCAGGGTGATCTTTCTTTAGATCGTTGAAAAGACTTAGGGCTTTCTCCTGAATCATACTGAGACACCACAACAGGGGTCAAAACCTTACCAGGTACCGGCGCGCCACAGGACGGTCTGCACTCACACCTCACTCGACGTGAGTTCCGACCGGCAAAAGTCGCCGATGCGTTAATTTCATGTTTATGCATTTCTGTAGAGATGTTGTATTAAACATACTACAAATTGTACTATTGACTCAATCTTTTAATATCCTTGTGTTTTAACTGAATGTTTTCTCGAAGTCTACTTTTAAATTTACTCCATGGATAAAACGAAAAGATGAACGAAATAACCATTGGTCAACTTTTCACCACTTTCAAGCAGTTTTATTATGTCCATTTTTACCTCTAGTGAGATTGCTTGACGTTTCGTAGCACTCCCACTGGCTTCACCACTCTTACGCTTTACACCAGTCATTGCACACAGAGTAAAGTGTACAAAATAGGGCAGAAATTCACAGGAGAAGTACTGTATGCACAATGACCACACTTGTTGTTTTGATGCGTCTAGCGTGTCGTCTGCATGGTCAGTGATAGTGGCGGCGCGGTGCGGCTGGCTCGCCCGCCAAATTTAAAAATTGCTCGCCCTTTTAAGACAATATTTTTGCAATTAAAGACTTCAGAAACGATGTACGTATCGGCCGTTTGTACGTAATTCGGATGTACGTAATTCGGGGACGAACTGTAGTGACTAAGGGAGTTCTGAATGCACCTAACGAGTTAAATTCCTCTAAAAACACAAAAAAATAATTAAACTATACCACCAGACTGACTCTAAGATTATCCCTATATTAAAGACTTTCACTTAGCGTCAGTTAAGAGGGCAGATTAACATAGGAACATTAGGAAAAACTTAATAGTGTGTTTTGTCTTCACGAACGATCCTCAATGAATCCGGATTTGAGTTGTTTATATTTGGTTTCGTCATTCAAGTGTTTTTTTTATAATCAACTAATAATTAAATCAGTTTATTCTTCTTACCCCTCGTAGTTTTAGTCATTTCTTTGCTTTATATTTCCTTAAGTATTTTATATCATGTTGCTATATAATATGACGGGGTATTTTGGATATTTTCCTTAGGGTAAAAATAATATATATATTTTTTTAAGTAATTTCCATATAATTCCACATTTTTTCTCAATCAGGTCAATCAGGTAGATCAGGTAACTAATTAAGGCATTTAAAGGTTCAGTTCATTATAAGGTATCAAGGTTTACTATAGGCTGAAGAGGGGTAATTTTCCCCTTTGATTAATTAAAGGAACAAATAAATTGAGTTCCTGATCAGATGTCATGTTGGTGTAAGGTTAGGTTAGGTTAGGTTAGGTCAGGTTACGTTAGGTTAGGTTACGTTTGGTTAGGTTAGGTTACGTTACGTTAGGTTCCACATTCTTATCTTTTTACAAATACTTTTCCATTCACGGATAGGTAGAGTCACGGAGGCCTATGAAAGGATAGAAAAAAGATAGACATTATTAACTAGTCTTATAGATGGGATAGATTGGCTATTTTTTTTTAAAGGAACTTGTCCTATTAAAGTGAAAAATCGTGAGAAGGTAAATAGTTCTATTATTTAATAGTAGAGGGAAAGAGAGAGAGAGAGAGAGAGATTACCACGACCTAACCAGCCTTGAGATGCTAACAGCCCTGTAGTGAGTGCATGATAGACGTGAATACAGTACCACCTCACCTCAACCTCACCTCACCTCACCTCAACCTCACCTCAACCTCACCTCACCTCACCTCAACCTCACCAGGGAGATATACTGACCTGGAGATAATAATTCACCGTATATAAACACAATCTAAATACACTGACATAATATTACACTAAATAATCTAATATAATACAAATAATACCACAGTAATTAATCATCATAATTACCTATACTGTAATTACATCATTGCTCATAGTGTAATTAAATCAAGCTTTTTCAAAATAACACTTAATACATAATGATTTGGGACTTGGTGTTAAGATTCACTTATCAACGACAGAAATACCGTGACGTGTAATCTATTAAGTCCAGATGAAATGGGAAATCATTTAATTCACATTTTACAAGATTTTCATGAGTGAGGCATTATTGGTGTGGCATGATTGGCAAGGCATGATTGGTAAGGCATGATTAGTGAGGCAACACTCTTGAGATTAGGTAGTAGTGAAGATGTGTTTCTTGGGACTGATATAATGTTAATTTTCTTTCTATCAGATCAACTTTGCATTTTTTTAACATGAAGAAGAATATGGTGTTCCTTACCTGTGTTCCTTACCTGTGTTCCTTACCTGTGTTCCTTATTTGTGTTCCTTACCTGTGTTCCTTACCTGTGTTCCTTACCTGTGCTCCTTCAGTCTTCAGTATAAATGCTCCTTCAGTCCTCAGTATAAATACTCCTTCAGTCTTCAGTATAAACGCTCCTTCAGTCTTCAGTATAAATGCTCCTTCAGTCTTCAGTATAAATGCTCCTTCAGTCTTCAGTATAAATGCTCCTCCAGTCCTCAGTGTAAATGCTCCTTCAGTGTTCAAGGCTCTATTACGCCAGCGGTGATACAGTATATTAGACTACGTGTTGGTCAGGTCCTTGTAAGGGGCCAAGGATGAGAAGCGTCGTGTAGGATTTTGTAGTGGTCTAAGTCTCTACGCAGGTGTATAAGTACGTGGGGATTGCGTAGAATGAGTAGGATTTAGAAAAGATTGCGGAGGAGTAAGATTGAGAAGGGATTGCGTAAGAATGAGTAGGATTGAGTAAGGATTGCGTAAAATGAGTTAGATTGAGAAGGGATTGCGTAGAATGAGTTAGATTGAGAAGGGATTGCGTAGAATAAAATTAAGAACCTACGAGGGATTGAGTACCGTAAGAACACTATGAAACTAATACCAATATATGAACTAAAACTCGGAGTTTGGCGTATATGAAAAATACGCAACAATTGGACGTACCGCTGCGTAAAAGATTTCTCAACCACACACGAATGCACTGTACAGATTAGGTCAAATATGTTCCTACACCTTTTATCTGGTAACAACATGAGGCTTCAGATATAAAATTATATAAAAAGTGAAAAAAAAAAATAATACTCATTCAAAATATTATATCATTTATTTATATAGATGATAATATTTCGATCACATATATAATACGTAAATATTTATCTAAAGCCCTATATTACTAAGACTATCAAAGGGAGTAATATTACTGGAAATATTCTAAGTAAATATTCCCCCTTTGAGAGTTAAATAGGTTAACTTAGAGCCTAATGAAGAAGAGATATATAAAATAATACTAAAAAGAAACTTAAAATAAATTATAGCATTTTAGAGAGAGAAGAGAAACGTATAATGACCATAGGTTTGTTTCTACAGAGGATCAAGACCTTTTAAGTGGTAATTCCTGACCATTAGCGCTTCTCTTCATCGTGTGGAGTTTAAACCCTGCTTTTTTTTTTACTTCACTTAGGTACGTATTGCATAAAGTCGTTGTGTATTTTAAAGTTAACTATTTACGGTTTATTCGGCTGCCTGTAACTTCTGTTTGATAATGTTGATTTTGTGGGGGGGGGTTTTTCGTATGGGATATTTTTTATTTATTTATTTATTTTTATTATTTGGGTATAAGTTAATTCCTTGAGTACTGTGATTTAATTATTTGAGTATGGTGATATAGTCCTTGAGTACGATGATTTAAACCCTTTGAGTACGGTGATTTAAACCCTTTGAGTACGATGATTTAAACCCTTTGAGCACGATGATTTAAACCCTTTGAGTACGATGATTTAAACCCTTTGAGTACGATGATTTAAACCCTTTGAGTACGATGATTTAAACCCTTTGAGTACGATGATTTAACCCCTTTGAGTACGATGATTT